>JAWLRI010000198.1:140702-189449 GCA_034781795.1 Crypturellus tataupa | reverse complement strand
CATACATCTACTAAATTGGTGAGGATGTTTCTATGAAGTTAGCATCAAATTCCTTAACAAATTGTTTTGCATAAAATGATTGCTATGATTTCTAATGTTTACTGTAGTATCCTGGAAAGAATATACTTAATACGTTGCTGTATAAAAGAACATTAATCAAAAGTCATACTTATTAATTATTGAAAATTTTATGGAAGCTGAATTACCATTTCAGAACCAGCAATATCTAAATGATTAACCACACATCAGCCAGTCTAACTAACCTCTCCATCTGACACTTTTTAACGTTGCACCATCTTAATAAATGAAGCCACAATGCTCATTTGCTTCCTAGCAAGACAGTTAACATTTCACAGACTCAGTTTCCGACTCTGCATCCACAATTTAACAGCAGATACTTAGTTATCAGTGTACAGCTGCCAACTTCTTTCTCATCTAGTTCCATATCTCTTCTTTCTGTCACAAAACCAACAGCTAATGGCACAATTTGGACTTGTACAGTTCCTCTTTAGTAGCAGGCAGCACACGATCTCAATCTGCCCTTAGAGAAGATAAAAGAGCATACCACTGCTAGGTATGGGTTTTTTTTGTCTTTTATTTTTCAGCTGAAGAGATGTTAATATATCTGCTATTCACAGAAAAACGGTCATCAAAAAACTGCTTGTGCACCAGTGAAATACAATTCATGCAGCAAAAGCTTATGTAGAAAAATCTTTGTTCGTATACCTCTCCAACTGCAGATAAAAATATTAGAGTATTTCCACACTGCAGGTCTGCACGAATGTCTGCAATAAAAGTCTTGTTAAACAACAAACCATCAAACTAGTAAGAATACTACTATTTAAACCCATTCTCCTGCTCAGAATATACGTACCTGTCAATCTCAGCAGCATCTGTCTACAGAAATTAACAAATCTGACCCCAAACCTTTTTGAACAAAGTACATCATTGTGCTTCCCAGTTCTGCAACCAAAAAGCCTAAGGCTTTCATTTATTTTTTTTAAAGAAGGAGCCCCTAGATATACGTACAGCAGGTATTCTCCATGGTAATTTTCTTTCTTAAGAGGACAAAGACCATCTTGAGGAATGAAGGTTGGTGCCCTCCAGTACTGACATCATGCAGCTAAGGAAGCCACTGTGATTTCAGTGATTTCAGAGTCCAATCTCTTTGTGAGCTCCAAAGGGAGATTATTGGGTATACAGAGAATTCAGGGAATGCCAAGATGAAATACGAGAAAATGAAAACAAAATCCTTATCAGCTTCTCCTTGCTGAGATATGGGGTATGAATTCCCCACTGTAATGGCCACGACTAGTCTAATTTCTTCTACTGGAAAACTGTGATTAGATACTTTTGCTCATTAGGTTCACAAATTAAGATTACAGCAAATTCTCAGGAGGGATAAGGAGAATAACTTGCTACAAAAAAACCCCAACTATCTTATTTGCTTGGAATTTGCAGGAACAATATCTGTGCTCACAGAAAAATTAATAGCAGTCAGTTGAGTTTTATATGACACTGAATATTCTTGTAACCTAGCTCAGGATCTCGGATCATTCTCTCAGTTTGTTTAAACAAAGACATATCAGTTCAGATTTTGTGACTGATACCAATAGAAATATTTCACCACTGTAATTGCACAAAAACAAACAAGCAGTATTGTACTACCCAGACTGGGATACATCAATGGCTAAACAGTGTCTGATGCAACACCCTGACACAACTAGAATTAGAGAACTGCTGAATAATTTAGACTGGAAGAGAGGAACTTAGAACATCACCTGGTCCAACTCACTGCTCAAAGTGAGGTCAAATTTGAAGCCACAGTCCTTTACCTTCTTCCAGAAGTGCCGCACGCACATGCAGACCCCTACATTCTGTCCTGGGCATATGGTGCCTTACAGAGAGTTTTAGCTCATTCCTAAGCTTTGGAGCTCTCAAACTGGGTTTTCACTCACCTAAATCCCTTCTTGAGATTGACCTGTTAGACTTTTTCAACTTCTTCTGCTGAAATGAGTCTCAAGTCAAAGGTAGAAGCCTCTGTGAATCCAGACTTAGTGTTGGAAAACCAGATTCATCCCTCTTCTACCTGTTTAGTAAGACAGAGCGGAAAAGCAAGCAAGCTAACTCCTGTTACCCTCAACTAATTCCAACTTGGGGACACACAGTGAGCGCCATGTGGGTTAATCTCTTGGTCCAACAGATGGCACAGAGCATGTTGGTCTTAGCAGGTACTGGCAGACTGAATGCTCCTTTACACAAAGTGTTGAATAACCTCAGCACGATGGACAGGGAAAACCCAGTCCCTCAACCACCTCTGTCCTTGGGTCTAGTCTCTGATCTGTGACAAAAGATGAGCTTGGACCTCAACGCTGTCTGTGGTATTTTCATCAGGGCTGCTTCACACAGCAAGGATGTGCATGCACCAACAGCATGGCGGGCAGCACCCTCCGTCAGAAGGGCCTTTAATTACCTCCGGTTAAACAGGCTGCAAGTCTTATACTGTTTTCCCCAGGCAGAAAGCCATCTCTCACTGCAGAAATATGTGAAAGAAAATAATGTGCTGTTCAACTATTTTGTTTCCTGTTCATTGAAAAATAAGTAACTTGAAAGAAAAAAGAAATCAATTAAAAATAAGTTTACTTTAACCACAGTCTTATTTAAATGCCCATTTCTACAGAGTCTCCAAAAGATTTCAAATATCTTCATCATGTTCTCTTCCTGAATGTACCTATAAAAGAAAAAAATGTATTGTGACCCTTTCAAAGAATCTGTGCACTAAGATGGGCTAGAAAATGATGCAACATAATGAATGTGCAATTGAAAACAGAAGTAACAAAAGATAAAGCTCTAGGCAAAAATCTGGATTGCTTTTACTTGCTCTATTTACTTTGTTTCAAATTGAACTTATTATTCTCATGACTAGCAGTCCAAAAATCATTAAAAATAATTGTTTATGCATTACACACAAGAGGGGGCATAAAAGGAAGCTAAAAGCTTTAGTTGACCCTCCCACTTGCTATTTTCTGGGGCATCTTCTCATTTATTTTTTCATGTTGAAGAGAAAGGTTCCATCAATCATTCAAGCATTTGCACAGTAACAGTAAGGAAAGTAAACATAATTAAGTCTTGTTTCCAGTACAGAACTTGGACTGAAGAAACAGTCTTTGAAAAATAACTGATTGCAAAGATTAAAAAAGATTGCTGTTTTGTGCTATTATAAGACCACACTGACTTGCATATCCAAAATACTCAATACTGTGCCTTCATATTTGAGGGGGGAAAAAGGGATTGTTCATTCTGCTTCTACTTCTTGGTTTTGGTTTTTTCATTTTGCACTTAGTATCCAAGGCTGGATTGTGTGAAAGGAAAGAAAGTCTGAAAAGATTTTTAAGTACCTATTAAATGAGCTAATTCTTTCAGTATATGACCATTATTATGTTTAAGGGCATACTTCAGTGAAAAATGTAAGTCATGCCAACTTGTTCTGGCAAAGCCTAAAACCTTCTCAGTTGTGGCCATACCAGAATTTATGGAATTTTTCATCTGGGGCCAGCAGCCTATAAATAGAGGGGAAGGCCAGGGAGAGGTTTTCACTGAGGCATGCAGCTAGCATATGCCAAGCTACTAAGAAGACTGGAGGAGGAGATATATGAGCTTAAGACAGGGATGGCACAAGTGTTTCAGAATACTGAAGAATCCCTCAAAGAAAACAAATCAAATCAAAACACAAAGAAAGAAAGAGAGGAAATTGAATCAAATCCCTGCACAAATGACTGCTCAACAACTGAAGTTTGGTTAGACAGAGGCACAGAAATGGGAAGGACAGACATATCAAGAGTGGCCTCCCTCCCTCCCAGTAAATGACTGCCTGAGCTATTTTTGCTACAGGTCATTTCATTTTCTCAAACCATTTTCTTGAGACTAACCTATGCACTTCTGGTCTCAAACAGTAATATGTTTTATTTGGTACCTTAAATTCAGTTACAACCCATCATAAATTTCTTACTGAACTTCATACACGAATTACGTAAACTATTACAGAAATGCAGAGAAAGAAAGGTTAAACTGTATTTTCAGCAGAGTTTTGACCTCACCTATGCTGTTAACTTGTTCTCATCTGAAAGACAGATTTATCCCTTGTATCTATGGTAGAACACAGTACCAGGAGCCCACTGACCCAGGCTACAGTGCAGAATAGACAGAGAGCTCATTTGTAAGACTGAACATATACATTAATTAATTAATTAATTAATTAACTAGCTTTTAGCTAGTTCATCAGTAATTCAAGACATACCTCCTACAAAATTTTTGCTTTCTACAATGAAAAATGATGTTGCATGACTCAGCAAATCTAGCAAAAACTGCATAAAGCTTTTGTGATTTATGTAGAAGCTTCTCAGTTCTTCATACTGGATAGTGAGAACGGGCTGCCCAGAGAGGTTGTGGAGTCTCCTTCTCTGGAGATCTTCAAGACCGCTTGGATGCAGCCCTGTGCCACGTGCTCTGAATGTGCAGGGGGGTTGGACTAGATGACCTCTAGAGGTCCCTTCCAACCTTAGGCATTCTATGATTCTATGTCAAATTTCACTAACATAAAGTATCAGACCTATTAATAAAAAAAAATAGGCATCAGAGAATGCATTTGGATTTGGAAAAGCATAAATATTGGAAAGTATAAATATTAACTACAGGCCACAGGTCTGATAGTATACACTAACAGCACTACCTTCACATTCATTTATGAATAATCTACAGCAGAATTGGGCCTGAATTCATAGCTATCCCAAAACATTTCTGGAGCATTTCTATGTTTTTAGGAAGACAAAGATAAGTGGGTATCCTTCATTTTAAACTGATTTTTTTTTTTAGTCTAAGTTTCAGAGATGTTTCCTTAAGACAGAAAATTGATTAAAAAAAAAATATTTTACTGCTTCTGGAGAGAGCTGATGCCTTGAAGTTAAAGAAAGAGAGAAAGATAGAATAGCGACAAGTAAAATAATTTCAGAATAAAATTTCAGTCACACATTGATTGAAGAAAGTCTCATCTTTCATTGCATGACAATGCACAAATCAAGGAATTAGAAAAGCTAATGTTAGCTCTTATTCTTTCTCCCAAGAATGTGCGACCCTGCACTACAGAAACATACAGCCAGTGCCCTGGATGTGGGTAATACGAACTGCTTAGGTTAAATGCTGCCCTGGCAGTTTTTCTGTTCTTAGAAACTCAAGGTGGCAAGAGCACATGCTTACTGCTGATGATGCTTGCGCTACAGGAGACCAGTCCCATGCAAGTGCAGTGCTTTGACACCAATGAGACCATACGAGCAACAGGAAGATAAAAACCTGAGTTTGTGACAGATAAGCGAAACTGCTTCAGGCAAGAAGCCTTTTGTGCAATCTGTGTTAAAAGAATTGGGCTACCCGCTTCAAAAGCAACTACACCTAGTAGCTGCATCTAGCTCTGAACACAAATACCTGTCAACTCCTCCCCTAAATATTATTTTGCTTTCTCTTATGTCTCTGATGCAATTTCTGATAAAATCCAGGCAGACACTAACATTTATTCTGCAAAAGCCTTCTATTTTACTGCTTCTTCCTCCAAAGCCTCTGCCAAAATATCTACAAAACTGAGACTGTTGCCCTGGGTAAACAGATGGCAGTCTGTCTTCCTCTGCTAACTGTCTTCCTCTGCTAACAAAACAGTACACAAGACAAGAGGAAAGCTATATTGCTTCCTAAAGACAACTCTATTTCGTCATGCTTACAGATACACCTACTCTCCTGTGGGCCAACTTCTTGCAAGGACAGCAGGTCATGGATTATCTCCCTTTGTGGTGATACAGAATCCAACCTGAAAAGATCTGAATCCAGCTGTACTTTAGTGGCATATCTTCACTGTCAGTGGTCATCAAGACTATAAAAGCTAATATAATATTATTTCAGAAATCAAGCATCATGATCAATACGATGCCTTAAAATAAATGAGCAGCATCGTTGAGTTGCAGTAAATGAATTTATGGACTTCCTGTTAAAAATGAACATGTTCTATCAGATTATGGTTCCTAAAATATGAACACAAACACATATACGAATAAAATCTATATGACTTGCCTTTACAGATTTGCAATGCCAGATGCCTTCATTCCTGAATAAAACAAAAATGCTGTATTTCTCCAGAGTTAACTAAAAAAAAAGGAAAAACGTATAGCTCATATGTGTATCATGGAATTTAGAGCTGACCTGAGTATCAGTGCAGAACATAAATGAACTCTATTTACTTATGCAGGAAACTACTTCTGGGACAACTGGAAACCATGCCTTCCATGCCAAACAAACTGGTTTATACAGGCAGGGAATGATTTTAGCTTTCCTAAAAAACTACTCTAGTTGAGGACAACAACAACAACAAAAAAAGTAATTTTGATAAAGATCTGCCTAGCAGATTATTGTATTTATTGGTTGTAAGAATAAAGTTGAGCTACTTTTGAGAACAGTAAATACATAAGAAAAGTCAAAGCTGCAGCACCAACAGCCTCCCAAGCCTTTCCTCATTTTGGCCTTGAACCACAGGAATCAGGCTTTAACTGGGGTAATTTTGGCACATAACTGCAGTCAGTAATAAACAGCAAAGCCTGTAAACACTGATTATTGGCTTCAATAAATAATCTCCATCTGATCAGATGCCACACAGACAGATCTGAAGTAGGGGAATCATCCTGCATAGGCCATAAGGGCAGAGAGAAAAATGACTGCCTCCAACCTTAAAATATTTACTGATTTTAGAATACTTTTCTGAGTCCCTGAGAGAGGGGTGGAAACATATTTGTTATATTGAGAAATTCAGTAATCAGTTTAATCCTATTGCTTGTGATACTCATAATTGCCAAAGTGGTTACTAACTGACCTAAATTCAACCAGATGAGCGAATAGATAGGAGACCTGTGCCTGCTCTCTAATATATATATATATGTGTGTGTGTATGTATGTGTGTGTGTACATAACAGTAGCATATGCTTGCATACTCAGAGGAAGAAGAAAATTAAGAATAAATATAGTAATTCATTAAGCAGGACCTGCTCATTAAGCAGTACCTTTTCAATAGTCTGATTTTCAAGCATGCACAGAGAAGAGATTCAGTAAGTTATTTTGAGAATAATTTACTATATATGTCTTTTGAATTCATGTTTCAGGATTAAAAGGTATTACCCCTCTAATGCTAGCCCTGAGACCCTTACACCCTGAGAAACTTAAGAATTCCACAATTTTAGTAGTATTTTGAACCCTTCATTATGTTTATATCAACAGGAAAATAAAATTCAGTAGTTTTTTGTGAATTTGTTGGGACTTGGAAGAGTTACCTTGAAATGAACTTTTATATTTCTCAACACAATTTCCTGAAATATCCTACATTTTTTTTTCTGGAAGGAGTTTACAAGTCAAAAGTTTACAAAAAGTTTACAAGTCAATCTCACTGATTATGTACTGTTCAGCAATTCTGTTGTGTGTAAGACTGAAGTATCTCACCCAGTTGAAACAGCTTGATTTAATGGTAAAAAGTCCATTACATTTGTACTTCTGCATACTTTATCTTATATAGGGCTAATAAGCTTATGAGAACATTATAATTCAGCCAATTAAAATCAATGCAAGCAGTAGTACTGATAGCCCTATCCTGTATTTAATACAAGCATCACTTACTTCCATACACCAAATATTTACGCTAACTTTAAAAATAAGTCGTACTACATGACCAGAGGATTAAAGATCTAGCATTCAATAACTAGTATTCACATTTCTTTCGTACTGTGCTACCCAATAATAAATGTGAAATACTATATTAGAGGCTCACATACCTCAATCTGCTCAACAGCCCATCTACAATTCTGAAATACTCATTTTCTTGCTCAAAGAGAAAGTATACCTACACGTTTCTCTGCTGCTCTTGGTGAACAAATTGCCTGGTATGGGTAGCTTCAATACTGTCCACTTTTCTTCACATACCAGTTTTAGATCAACTCAGTGTCACATAATTTTTTCCATATCTTTCAGTAGTTAGGCAAGAATAATAGAGACGTTCAAGTGACTAACCTAAAACAAAACAAATCTAAAAACTGATTCCAACTTTTCTAAAATAAAAATGAGAAATAGATAAAACATAAGCTTACTGCTTAAATAAGTTTTATAAAAGTAGTCTGTAAGTATGTGTAAAATCTTGCTAAAGGCCAGTGAATGTTAACTGTCTCACAGCATTGCTCAGCCTCACTCCCTGCAGTGTTAGGAGTCATTTTCTGACCACACCTGTCCCATAGGAGTCTCCAGTGGAGCAGTGATGTTATGTTTTGTTCTCAATTCATGAAAAGAAAACAACATCCTTTCATCTGCTTGGAGGGGGTGGGTGGGGAGGGCTATGAAAGACACATTTCCAGGACATATAGTGAGTTTTCATTAAACTGCATCCTTTCCCTATAACTTAATTTCCTTGAGATATCTCCAAACTGCTTCTCCCACCTCCATGCTCTGCTCCATGTTTACATATTTCCTAAGAAGTTCTAAAACTTGGAAATTGTTTTGTCTGTCTCCTGTTTCAGTCTTGACAAGCCTCTTACCCCATCACCCAAATCTAGCCTCTGTAATTCAGTGAGTCAGCAGCTTTGCCTCCTAGCAAAATGTTTGCACAGAGCATTCTAGGTCTCCACCAAAAGGCAAACTGTGTACACTACACTTAGGAACATCTATTAAAATAAAAAAATAGCAAAGGAAGTCATTATCTGTTCATTTATGCTGAGTATCCAAAATACACTTACAGGAACTTTCACCCGCTTTTTTTAAACTTAAATTACTGTAGTTGTGCTATGGAAGGTTTTTACTGATTGCTAGTTATAAAATATTCACAGAAATGGCAAACTTGAAGCTAATTTATGCCTAGCACCAAAGCAGAGGAAGAAATTTATGACCAGTTATGTAATCTCTGATTACATCAAGGTTCTGCACCAAAGCATTCAAGATTGAGCTATGTAAGCTGATAAGAAAAATGGTAATTGTCTAGATACTGTAAATAAAAATTTGGATCCACAACTAAAATGAAGAACATTGTGATCCCATTACAGGAAAAACAGAAGAAAAAAGCACTCCAAAGATGAGTACATGAAACAGTGGAAGTATTTCAAAAACAAAACGAAACCAAAAAACCTTTAAGAAATCAATTTTTAACGAAATATTATTAGATAGTGATACAATCCACAACTTCTTCTTCAGGAGTATCAAGTTGACAGACTGACATAATGAATCAGTTCACCTAACTGTTAAGCATGAACAGCGCAAGATGGAGCGTAGTAGAAATAACCACCAAGCCACCCAAACTTCAAAAATGACTCCAGTTTGGAAGAATCCATGTAAGCTGGGTTTTATACAGAGACATACCATGCTAAAAGAAGAGTAGAGCGCAGAAAGACAAATATGCATCTATCCTGCTGAAACAAGTCTGCTTGGACTGATAATCACATTTAGTATTTTAAAGTTGATAATCAGTTAATAACAAAATGAATACAAACAAAAAAAGAACTTTTTAATAGTAGTAAAATATATTTGCCAGGTGACTAATTCAGAAAAGTGCTGTTACGCTGAACATACTGTTCTGA
Source organism: Crypturellus tataupa (assembly GCA_034781795.1). Taxonomy (NCBI): domain Eukaryota; kingdom Metazoa; phylum Chordata; class Aves; order Tinamiformes; family Tinamidae; genus Crypturellus; species Crypturellus tataupa. The sequence continues at coordinate 179,808 of JAWLRI010000198.1, read as the reverse complement.
ACACAATTTTAGAAAAGTATTAAAGAGCATAATAAGAGATGACAGATCAGATGACTTAACACATCCCTTTGCCCTTTAGAGTATATGAATTTAATTTAATGCCTTTATTTCTAATAGGAGTGATCCTGCATTCCAAGTATCTACTGAGACAACACTAATTGGTATTACTGGCTAACTGATATAACTGGCATTAGCAGAACCTAGTGGGTCAATGTGTGTGATTGGAAGTTGAAGCTCTGGGGAAAAGTTAGCAAACAGACCTCAAGTTAATAAACGCAGTCCAAGCAAGGAAGTTTAGGATTTTACATATCTAAAATATTGGGAGACATATGAGCTTCATCTCAAGCAAAGCTTAAGCAGTAATTTGTAAAATCTTTAATACTGCACCCAATACTAAGTGTTTTGGACTCTGCTGTGAAAGATGAAGATCAGTTAGGCATTGAAATGTGAGTTGTTACCTAGATACCACTGATAACAAAGTAAGGAAAAGAGCAAACTCAATCATGACTACATGAAAGCAGAGTGACGCTTAAACTAACTTTCCAATATTGATAAAAATTAAGTTATAAAATCATTACAAGATTGTGAATAATAAAATGCACAAAATATGTGACTTCAAAAGTAAGTCCTTAAATACTTCAAATTCTTTGGCAATTTAGATGGTTCAAAGTCACAATTCTGCAAGACTGAAAAAGGATAATTCTGGTTAAAAGTAAGAGACAGTGATTAGAAAGATGAAACAGATACTAAGCAACCCTCTCTTTAGAAAAAAAGTCATCTAATAGTGGAATAGTAGTAATAGAGGAAATTGTTAACAGCATCTACCAGAACAATAAATCTATTGACACCTGTAAAATTCTATTTAAATTTCTGAAAAAATAACTGAAAATAAGTCCTTCTTCCAACAAACTTCTATTATTTATATGGCAAAAGGGATAATATCATGTGAGTCTTTGAAAAGTGAATTCAAGATTACCGTGGTATTTTTAAGCTGGTATCAACACACTATGAAAAATAACCAAAATAAGTTATTAAGTTATTTTGTAAAAAATAAGCAATAAAGTTTTAATTGTTAAAGTACAATATAGAAAAATTACTAGTGTGGGCTGCTGTGGTTTATGGAAAAAAGGTCTTACACAAAAGCGTATTTTTTAGGTGGGCTAAAGAAATGGCTCAGCTATCAGAGAGGATGCCATGTATGAAGAGTAAAAGACTGTCTGCTCAGTCTTTCAGCTATTTTTTTTGATAAGATAAATAACAGAAGTCTACATATTAAAACACAGGAAACAAAACTGAGAACTGAAAAGTTTACTACAAAAGAGCAAAAAGAGGCGTTTACTGGAACCAAACTGGGCACAAATGCTTCACAAGAGCTCTAACTAACCACTAGAAGAAACTCTGAAGGAACACACTCTTCACTGATCTTCATATCAAGACTAGATGCTTCTCCCAAAGATATTCTATAATCAAATACAATTTATATCTCTATCTAAGTGAAATTGCTGGGCCCACAATAAGGGCAGTTGGGAGAAACCATGATATATAGAAGGTCAGCCTAGATGATCTAATAGCTCCAAAAAATCCATGCTACTTTTTTTTTTTTTTTCTATTTCTAGTTCACATGATGGGAAAAAGGAAAGTTTCACGTTTCCACACTCTTAGCCAAAATAAAGATAAATACTTGCCAAGCATTCAAAAATCTATAGTGCCCAAATTTAACTAAGATTCAGAGGCTTGAACACAGACCTTTGTATACAAATGTGTGCAAAAAGTGTGCAAATGGTAGACTTTAGAAGAAAGTCTGCATCACATTCTTTTCTCTTTGAACTACAAAGGTAACAAAATTAAGCACTATTCACTCACTTTGTCATGGAAAGAGCAGAATCTATTCAAACCAGGTAGTTTTGGATAGTTCCCTAAAAGAGCTAGGAAGAAACTATGGAGAAAATCCTTTGAAACCACGCTAAGTTCCTAACCGGGTTTATATTTTTTGAGCTCCAGCATTTGGGCATATTTAACAACCCAGCAGTTACCTGTGTTAATGTCTACTCCTGACAAATCAATGAAGAATTGCGCTCTCACTTGCTCACTACCCAAACGTAGGATATGTGCAAAATATTTGCCCCTTCAGTGGTGACTGACAGTCAATTTCCTTTGCTTAAACAAAATGTGAGGATCTCACTCAGAGCTCCACATAAGCTTTACAAATACCCAGTAGGATTTCTTGTTTTGTAAGATAAAATTCCTCCTAATCTCTTCTGCACAAATCTGACTTACTCAATGGGAGAAATCTGTGTTCAATGGTTACTCTTCTCAAGTCAATGACTTCATGAAAACAAAACAGTGACTGTATCCAAAAAGCAAATGAACAAAGGTAAATGCAAACACAGCAGCAAATTAGAAAGAAAAGCTACCTGCTGCATTTTTGACTTCTTCAAAATTTATTGTTCTTATGATATCTGAGGTCGAACTCACAGATGTTCGGGTAGCATGAATGAGGGACAGAAGGACGAGGATGGAGGGAAACCCCAGCAACCTATTTTTTCAGAGACTTGGCAGAAAACTGTGGGTTTCTAGGCAGCACTGTGACAGGTTTGTTTGCTTTAAGCAAAATATGCAGAGTGAGCAAGGGAAGAGAGAAGTTGTAAAGTAAAAGATAGCTTTGTAGGAAATGTTAGTTAGGGAAAGGGAATACAGTCAGGTGTGGTATTTTTAGATTAAAATCTCTGGGAAAGTCTAATTACGAATGCCATTCTGGGCCTATAGTTTGTTGAACTGCTATAGAATCAGTGACAGAAAAAGAATGGGGACAGAATATCAAAGGGTTAAGTCATCTCAGCCAGTCTAAAAAAATTCTTTTTGCCAAATCTTGAGATAAACACTCAAAACAACTGTCTGACTCTGCAGGTCAGACTTAAATGAACTTCTGAGAGTTCACCTCCTTATTTTACAGACAGGAGAATGAAAAAACAAAACAACTCCTTCATTATGAGACCTTCATTATGAGAAAACATGCATAGATTAAAAACAGTTCTCAATTAAACTTAACTGGTTTTGCCTCTCTTTTCAACATAGGTTAGATCACCAGAGAAAAAGATTACATAACGTCCCAGATTATCAAGAGCAGAGTTTAACATAAGTATTTCATGTACGTATGTAAATACCTTCTCTTCAAGACAATTCTGCAATACAAAGCTTACTTGCATACTACTTTTGTGTGCTTTTGACAGCCACTCTTCCATTCCAAAATTTATTAGGTTTCAAATTATAAGGCACTGGCACATGTATATAGGCACATGAGAAAGATGGAGGCATTTAAGGTAAAAACAGATTCAGTTTCTAAACCATTATTTAATCCAATGCTGTCTTAATTTACATCCCTAAAGTTATTTGCAAACCTTGATCCCAGCCAAATTCAGGAACCACAAAGTCCACAGACTGAGTGTTTTTGATACTGTGATTTTTAAAACAGAACAGAAAATAGCATTTAAATTGATTCAAATGTTTATAGTCAACCATCATCTATAAGAACTTTATATAAGAACTTTTAAAGACCATATGCTGGAAAAGGTTAAAAATTCCAGAAATGCAGTGCAAAGTGGTATAAGCTCTCGTTTCTCAAACCAAAAGTACTTTATTTCATTAAAACTAAAGTCAAATGATCTGCAAAAGTGACTGCTATATAGTCAGTTATTGACCTTTCCAAACTGCAATATAAAAATCCCCCATCCTTCTGAGGAAGTAGAAGCCTAACTACCTCTGCAAGAACTGAAGTTCTCACTGAGAGTTCACATGCCTAATCCTGTGTGTCACTGTAGAACTGCTGCTGAGCTCCTGTTCTCCACTAGCTTCCCATGGAGCTCAAAGCTTAACTTGGCAGCTCAGAAAGTTCTCACTGAAAATGGTTCAAACTGTTTACCATCACATCCTCCCACACACATGCTAAAAACCACAATGTCAAAAGTCATGGATATTTTTTAGAAAACATGAAAATCATGGAATCTATAACTCCTATGACAGTCATGACAAAAATGCAGTTTTAATGATGGGTCGGCAAAAAGTTCATGTAACCCTAGACTATTCTGTGGAGGGTGAGTTGGAGGGCACTACATGGTTCATTTTGTATCCTGGATTTTTTTTCCTATTTTATCAGCTAGGGTCAAGCATCAAGTACAAATGAAATCCGCTTTTGCCATATTTTTCAAGCAATCAATACAAATTAGTTTTTAAAAGCTCCTGCTATAAGAAAGTAAAGCTACAAAATTAAAATATTGATAACACTAAAAATTTATGTGTTATATTTAAAATTTTACTAAGTCAGTCTGTGAGTGGCTAACACAACTTCCCAACCAACCAACAAGACAGGATGGAATAGAGGAAAAAAGGAAAAAAATCAATCTAATTTGTGACAGTTCCTGAAGCATGGCCAGTTCCAATCAGCTTTTAAAGCAAATCAGCTTTGGAAAAAAAAAGTGTTAAACAACAACAAAATAAAACAAACAAACAAACAAACAAAAAAAAACAGGAAAGTGAAATTAACTAAACAGGTATGAAAAATCTGTGTACTTTATATAAAAAAACTTCCCAAAACTCAAAGCCTCACAGCAGCACATAGGCCACACAAAAACGGCATGATTTTCAAGTAATCAGTAAATTGTTTAATTTTGCTCAAAAAAATTTTGCTCCCCTTATGGCAGAGGGAAATTAATTTGGTTAAAAGAGACAAGTCTTTTTTTTTTATTCAAGTGCCCCTGGATTCCGAGTGAGCAGAATCAACAGGGTACTGTGTCTGAAAAGATGAGATCTGGCACTACCGTTCCCTCCTAATCTGCTTCCTGCTGCACATCTAGCTAGCTGGCACTAGTTCACTTCTTGTCACTCTAGTGTTTGTTGATCATTCTCCTAAGCTGCTTTTTGTGGTAGCCAACTATCTATATTCTTTTGCTTAGCTGAATTTCTTATAGGATAGTGCAATAAGACAGCAGGGTTCTGAGGAGGGCTGGATTAAAAGGCCAGGATAAATGTCAGAAATATACAACCAGGAGTCGCGGGTACAGGAAAAAAGAGTCATCATAAAGAGTTAGGTAAGTTAGTACTGTCCCATGCAACTGCACACTTACTCATTATTTTACATATTCAGTCACTTGTCTATTATTTACATCTTATGTCATTCTTCAGGTCCAATAAGCTAATTTATCATATGCAAGCTTTGTTGCCTGGTCTGTTTCTTTGTGCTTGTATAGGGAGAACATAAGCTTTAATATACAACCATAAGACTCAGAAATGAGAAATACAGATGCTCAATATTTGTAAAATGCATTTATACTATTGGTCAGTTCATACAATTACATGTCATTTCCATTTTGATTTAATAATTAAAAATAATCTTGTTTTCAAAAATGCAATTTTTCCCCCCAATAAATGTAAATGACCACTCATGTCAATGATAAACTTTTTTTAAAAATGTAGTTCCCTATAAATGCAAGAATAAGTTTTACACTTACATATCAATACTGGCATAAAAGATATTTCTTGAATGAATTATGAGGAGGAAAGAAAGGACAGATTGTAGGAAGAGACCTTAAGGTATTTCACAATATGACAGAATATATTCCATACGAACAACAGAAGCTGAAAGTTTTACTTCAGCTGCAAACTCCTTAGGTTGCATTTTCAACAAGAAGAGCCTTCCATAAGACCATCTAAATACCATTTTGAAAGAGGATTTTTCTATCCTCAACAATTACAAAGTTCCAAACTGTAGAGCAATATATCTAAGACCAAATCAAGTACAAAAAGCAAGGGCAAAGGAACATTCTGACGAAAGGAAAAAAGATGTCTGGAGAAAATACTAGCAGAGAATAGAGCAGAGAATACTTGTAAACTCACAGTTACCACCTAAAGAGAGTATGGCAAGATTCCCTATCTCTTCTCCCAGGGGCAGCTGGAGCCTGCACGTGGCATTGGAGGTTGCAGAGGGGACGTCTTGCTGAGCCTGTAAAGTTTCAGGTGACTGACCCTGCCCTTGCACGAGATGCTTCACAAAGAACCTCAGCTGGTATGCCTTTCACAACCTTCTGTGAAGCTCAAGTCCTGTCCTCTGGCAGTGCAGGAACCTGGAGATTTGAGGAAATCTGGTCAGAGTTCCCATAACTGCAGTTTTGGAAAGATTCACTTGGCAGATGGAAGAAACCTCCAATCCATGGGTAAAGGGGTGGTGTGGACAAAGGAGGTTTGGTCATTTACAGGAAAGAATAGCAGAAAGTATTTTACAAACCACTGCATTCAGAACAGTTTCACAACTCGAAGAAAGATTGACCTGAAGTATCAGCTTCTGTCCACATAAGCAGAAAAAAAAAAAAAAACATTATGCACAAAATGGTGTTGAGGGAGAATAATCTCATAACCTTGAAGCTGTTGCAGAAATGTAACCAATGTAACTGTGCAACCATACTGGGAACTTAACACAGACACAGATGAATTTTGTTCTTCAGGGTTGTTCATTTTGTGTGCCAAGATTTTATTCTTGAAAAACTGCACAACCATTGGTGTAGTTCACCAATCCGAGTACAACAGATACTCATTTACCTTTTTTGATAGAAATAAATGAACAAGAATTAGTGACATGGCTTTACATAATAAAGCCCTCAAGATAGAAGAAATACATGGAAATTTATAATGTTCATCCTCAAATACACCTGGGTTCTACAAATATATCTTTAAAATTTATGTCAAAATCTGAGTTCCTAAGATTTTTGAATTTTATCTTATGTTTGTGTATCTATGGACAGAACAGTTGCAACAATTTCTAAAAGTATATGTTACCATAAGGTGGTAGTATCAGTGTTTTAGAACTCTATCCTTCAGTATATACCAAAATGTTTCTAGAAAGACACCAAATATTTCAGGAGGTATAAAAACAGACAAATAATCCTTTACTAAACACAAATAATACTTAAAATGTTATAACGTATTTTAATCAAGCTAAGTACCTCTTTGAGTATTTTATAAGAGCTTGAACGAAACAATGAAGGCACCACTCCTTATACACAGTTAAATTGCTGATAAGACATTACTCAAAGATTTGGAGGTATGAGAGAAAAATAATTCTTTTTGACTTTCAGCTTATTGGTTAGTCAGTTATTATAAACTGAGTTATATGATTATTAAATATTAAATAACATAGTTTATTAAATAAACTTTATGTACCTCCTTGCACTGTAAAGATTAGAGAGCCTTAACCAATTTGGAGTCTAAAGAGGAATGAAAGCACAGAGACAGAGAAAAAAAACTGTAATCTGTAAGTACTGCAAGAGTTATTTTATAAAACATACAAATACACAAATAAATAAACCAACTTCATTATACAAGGTGCATTCAGTTTCCCACAATCTATTAAAGGATGAAACAGCTTTTAAAGAAGAATTCTGCTGAGCAATATATGAAGGACAGTGCAGCTCTGCTCACTCTCAGCTCTCAGGGATTTCCATCCTGTCATAATTTATCAGTAAGTGATTCCCACAAACAGGAGACAACATTGTCATTTCATCTTAGCAGGCATTCTCGCTGATCCCCTAGCCAGAGGGCTCTAATGGTAGCAGAACAATAGCCGCTATTCAGAAGCCTCCTTTTCTGCCAACGGGCAGGAACTACCATTTCAGCAGTCAATGAAGGGAAAAAAAGAAAAAAAAGAAAAAAAGAAAAAAAGAAAAAAGAAAAGGAGTCTAAAGGGTACTGGGCAGTGAATTTGTAGAGGAAGTGCTGAATGAAAACACAGAACTCGGTGAATGCATTTTTTTCAATATTCTACAACCTTATTGGTTGCAGAGCTATGAAAACAGCTCCTTAATCCTTTAAACTTCTCATCAGAAAATGGCAACAACTACAACTCTTTAAAAAAGCTTTGATTTCATCTTATACTAATATCTGTACTGGATCAAAAATACACATAAGTATTTTGTAAGACTTTGCACAAGTTAAAGATGCTCATCTTTTTCCTTAAATTTTCAAAAGTGTTAGAATCCATTGCCTATTTACCTAATGGTCAGGATTAGATCCTATTTTCCCAGACTACTGGAAATTTAAGATATTATTATCTTAAATTGAAAACTGTTGATAATCTGAACATATCTAAATGAGAGTTCTGTAGCCACTTTTTCCAGACTACTGTGAATAAACAGTAAATTGGCCAGCTTTATTTTTAAAGTTTTGTTATTTACCAAATACCATTTGGTTTATTCACCAAAACAGTAATTCAAATTACCTGCTTAGAATGCTATAAGAGTAAGGTATGACAGAACAAAACCATAAAAATGAACATGAACCCCCACATTCTTCTAGCATAACAGAAGTGGCAACAAATCATTCCACAAACCACCTGAAGCACACAGATGGTTTTAAAAAGAATATCCTGCCATTTCTGCAACAATGACATGCTGCATTTAAAGCTACAGTTTCCTGAGTTTTTCAGAAATAATGAATTCCTACAAATAGAATCATGCAATAAAAAGCAGTACAAAGACAGGCTCATGCAGCCCTAACACACTGAGGATTGAAATGGAAGAGACACCTAAATGCTAAAAAGATGTGTGTGTACGTGCACATGCATGTACGTACCTTGTATGGACTTATATGCACACACGTACTTCAACTGCAGCTAAATGTATTTTACTTGGTTACATAAACGTTCTTTTTATATTTCACTCAAACTCTAGTTAGAACTAACTTGTATAGAATTTTTGTTAGAAAAGAAAAACTTAAAATTAATACATTTTGTAAACTGTACGAGTTAACCAAACAGTACTTTCGGGGCCAGGCAGGAAGAACCACATGTTTATACTTTCAAGTTCTCTGCAATCTTCTTACTTTGAAAAGCTCGCATCGTGACCTGAAAAGCAACAATTTGAACTTAACAAGCACAACAGGTCGCCAAACCAGGGCAGCATCTAAGGCTGCTCCCGGGCGCAGGGAGCTGACCCCCGAGCGGGCGGCTCGGGCACCGCAGCCCGGATTAGAACCGCTAACAAGTGACAGGTGCAGCCAATTAACCAGCCATGACGTCAGGGCGACAGCTCCCGCGCGGCCGCGAGCGCTGGGCCCGCTTGCCCAACAGTGCTTTGCCATCAATGAGCTCACTGTGGAGGCTTATCGGCCAAGCTTAAGCACTACAAAAGCTCCGGGGCTGCTGATATAGTTCTCATTAAAAAGTGATTTTGCTGTGGAATTATCCAGCTGTGACCACGGCATGCTTTGCTCCAGCTTGGGAAGTTGACAAACACTGTGGATTAACCCTTTCACAGAGGGGACCGCAACCCTTCAAGCACACAGCAAGTCAAAGTAAGAACTGATGAAAACAGTTGTGAGCACGATGTGTCAGTCATCAAAAACCACCCAAGAAAATACAATGTAGCTGGGAACCTATATAGCAATAGGAGTATGAAGAAAAATTTCAATATCACAATTCAGAATACAGTATTCAAATGACTTAAGCTTTTCTCTATGATGGTTCAAGGAATTTTTAGATATCAAAATTTAATCAAATTTAATCAATCTTTAGTCCTAACAGTGCTCTAATACTGGTGACTACATAACCTACAATTAAAAAATGCCATGTATTTTCGGAGCCCTGCTTACCTGAGCTATTAAACTAGCCTATCCAGGTCACTACTGCTTCCTGTTCTCAAAGATTCTCTTTGCATTTTCTCATGTCTTATGTCTTCTTGATGGCTTAATGCTTTATACTGCAATATTTTGAGATTGATATTTTATTTTTATTTTATGGAAAGCACAATTGCCATATAAAGTGCGTATTTTCTGAACCATGGACAACCCCTCAACTCTAGGCTACAAACACACCCTTTCCACACATCTGAATGAGTATATAGAATCATAGAGTCATTATGGTTGGAAAAGACCTTCAAGATCAAGTCCCAGTGTAAATCCTTCAACATCATGCCTGTTAAATCATGTTCCTAAGTGCCTCATCTACATGTTTCTTCAACACTTCCAGAGATGATGACCACCACTTCTCTGTGCTGCCTGTTTCAATGCTTGACTACTATTGTTGTGTAGAAAATTCTTCTGCTATCTAACCTGCATCTCCTCTAGGGCAACTTGAGGCTATTTTTTTCTTGTCCTGTATGTAGTTAAGTAAATTGTCTCCTATTGCTCCAGTCAGCAGAACTATTTGTTCAAAGGACCATTCAGTCAACACAGAGCAGCACAACCTTTGCAGTAAATAGGAATGGATGGTGCTTTGGGATCTCCAAACTCACAGCAGCAGCAAGCTGCTTTTTTGTGTCTTTCTTAGGAACATGTGCATCACAAAATCCACCCCTACCTATGCCAACAAAAAGGACAAGGCATGAAAAATTTAGTCCAACCTAGCATCATCCATAGCTGATCTGAAGAACCGTATGGATCCAGGAGCAGCTCATGACTATAAACACTTTGCCAGACAGTGCATGCGTTGAGACACCTGGCTAGCAAGGCTCAGTTGCAATTTAACAGTCATCCCCAGAGACAGGTGATTTTTGGGAAGGTCAAGAGCTGCTCTATTGAGATATGGAATGAGACACAAATTCTGGTTTGGTGCTGCGCCAGGCTAGCCATTCCTCCAGTGTGTTCCAAGCATACACAAACTTGGTGAAAAAGCACCTGAGTTCACAGCATCAATTCAGGTCCATTACAATCCATCAGTTCAACTCAGCCTCAGACATACTGAGCTGAGGTCGGCTGCTGAAGAGACACTTGTGTGCCTAAGTGATCTTCGATATTCCACGGAGGCTTCTTATATTCTTGGTTCAGTGCCCTCCAAAACACACACAAAATCACGCAGCAGTTCTTTAGCAGCTGGGCTGGCTGCAGCCTGGCTGTTGCAGAAACAGACTTGATAAGCCATGCTGACCTGACACATCCTCCATTGTATTCCAGTGCTCTAAAATGCAGAACAGGAAGATACAAGCTGTCTCCACATGTCACTTCGCAAGTTTGGCAGAACTTAGCAACTCTGACTCCACAGCGTAATAATGTGTCTGAGTCCACTTTGCAGAGAGCTAAACCATATTTCTGTAGTGCTACACAAAATCATCTAAAAATACAGCCTGCTTTCTTATCCAGTTGCACAGCATCTTTTTTTTTTTTTTTTCCCCCCCTCTGAAATACACTGTAAACTCCCCATACTGAGTTAGTCTCATCTGCCTGGTCCTATGACCCTTCTCGCTTCAGTGACACCTCAAAGCAATTCATCTAATTTTTCAGAAGAGGCAGTGCCACTTACTGTCTGGGCTCTGGGACCATAATGACCTGGAAAGTGTTCTGTAGCAACATCTGAGAAGATCATGTCAAATGAGAAGTAAAATCGGATAAGACTGGAGGTAGCTCCACAAAACAGGACAGTACTACTCTCTCTAGTGCAATCAATTGTGCTATCTGTATTGCTGTTTTTTCCTCATCTGAGATGCTCTGATGTCCTAATATCCTGAGAAATCCTACAGTATTAGCCAGCCCTAAGAGAATGATTACTCCCCCAAAAGATGACAATACCCTATTCAGTTATTGCTAAAGGCAACTTGGAATAAATACCATTTTTCCATGATGCTTCTCTAGAAAAACAAGGAAAAGTTATATGAATGTATTAAATCAGCTGTCAAGTGTCCATTCATAGAAAAACCTAACTTTAACATATTAGAATATAAAGAAACTTATTTATGGTACAACAGACACACTTTTTTTTATTAACTGTTTCATTTAAAAGACAAATTAAGAATACAGATACATTTGGCCTTGATGTTACAATTTTACAACCATCTTTAATTTTATAATCAAGGCCTGTGGAAAATAAAGAAGAATTAGCTTTACAGAGAAAAGTGCAAAGATAGTTATTTGTAACTTGCGACTAAATGATGGAATAAAAACAGAAATAAAATAATTATTTATTTTTAAATTTGGCCTAAGATGTGTACTGTATCAATGTAACAAAATAAAAATATTTGCAGAAAGAAAAATGGTAACTAAATGTTGCCCATTCATTTATGATAGTGGACGTAACTAAATTTAAAGGTATGTATCTTTGAGTATGTACAGAAAAACGCATTCATCTTTATGTTAGGTATTAAAAGAGCCCTAAAAACAGAAGGGAGAACTAGCACAACGTAAAAATAAAATAAAATAAATAAAATCATAGCTCTCTTCAGAGTAGGAGACACATGACCTATGGAGATGATATATTTTTATATCATCTTGAGTTACTCCCAAAATGGAAAGAACAGCTACTAAAATTAAGTAATATAAAAAAGCAACAGATCTGAGCAATTCACATCCCAGGACTTTCACAAATAAGTTTAAAGAGATTTTTGTACCACTTGGAATGCTGTTTTTTAGTAACATAAAACACTAGGGAAATTCCAGAGAAATGGGGGGAGATAGGAGGAAAGAAAGACCTTCATATTATAACAGTATTTATAAAGAGAAAAAGAAATTAGATATCTTTGACAAACAAATATTGAGCAGAAGTAACAAAATGCAGGACCAAGAAAAAAAATAACTCAGAATGAACACAAAGAGAAGAGCATCTGTCATGTACACATGACAAAGCCTGGGGAAGCAGTGAAATGCCACAGAAGGAAAGGTTAATGTTCAAGCTACTTAAGTCATCAACCAAAGTTCAAGGGTGATTTGGTCACAATTTGCAAGTGAATGTAGAGGGAAGATGGATGTGCTAACAGAACCCTAGCAAACAAATGTGTAAAAGGGTCTAATGATTCTAAGATGAAGCAAGTCAGTGGCAGCCTGAAAAGACGAGGCATTTTAAATTATTTTAAAAGGCAATTAACCAAAGAAAAAAAAAGTCAAGGGCAGGCGAAATCTCTGTATTAAAATGGAGTTTCTTCCTCCAAAAGGTAAGCACAAGATAAAATAATTTACATCTTGTGTGCTCTATTAGGTAAGACACTGGATAAAGGAATCACAGCAGATTTTTCGGCTTTATCCCATGAAAGTCCAGGCTTTTTTGGACGTTTTCCATTTTCACTAAACAGATTCTTCTCATTAGCAGTGAATATACCCTTATAAGGATTCAAATTGTTTTTTCTTTACTCCTGCCAACACAAATTCTGTTTATTATCTTGTTTAATATATCTTAAATCTCATTTCAGAGATAATCAATACAAGTAGTTTTGGTGAGAATTTTCATGAATACATTTCTGAAATAAAACATCTAAAGTAGTTTTCCACGCTTTTAATAATTATGAAACACAACTCTTTCCAATACCTAAAGACAAGTGATGACAAGAAATAGAAATCTTACACACACACACGCATAGACATTTGTTAAAGCTATAGTTGCTAAATAAGACAATCCCTTCCTCACCTCCCTCCACCAAAAAACCTGCTTTGTTTACATAACTTAACCTTAATTATGTGCAAAGGATTCTGATTAAAAGAGCAGCATTTCAGTTTGTACATATTTTTGACTCTTCACCAATAAAGCTTGCCCAGCTATGAAACTCAAAAGTTTATTCCTAAATCTTACTGTAATGCTTTTTACCATGTTTAGTCAGTTTACTGGATTCAGGCTCAGTGAATTAGTAAGAATATCTGATACAGAAACCAAAACACTTCCAATAAACATCTAGCTTCCAAAGTGCCACCCTTTATTCCCTTGTTCTGAAGGTATCTGTCTCTTCTGTATCCTCAAATCTAAGATGCAAGAAATTAGCTAAATTATCACTCATTTCAAGCAAATAATTTCACAGAAAGCAAACCTCCAAATTCATTACCAAAGCACACTGACAAGAATAGCAAAAATATATTCATAAAGAGAAAATAACCAATCTTAAAATTCTTGTAGTGTTACTACATTGTTGAAATAACCTAAATAAATTTGGTATCTTTACAACTACAGATTTGGTTTATAAGAATGCAGGCTGTTGAAGTGTGTTTATGAGCATGTAATACATAAACAGTCGTAAAATAAAAGCATTCAGTTTACAAGGTCTTATCAAAATATTACTAATACTTTACTGAGAACATTGACAGAATGTTAAGTTGGCTCTCATTACAAAAAGAGTATGCTTTTAAATAGATTATAACTCTGTGAGGATAAACTCTACATATAAATACTATATCTTGACATCTAATACTATTTATTAAAGGCTTTCAATATAAAAATCTAATCAAAATATCAATATTGTTTGAGTTAGAAATGAATACATATATTCAAAGATTTCAAGTCTTTGCTGGAAAGAGAGTCGATCAACTAATAGGAACAAACAGTTATATGTTTTGTAAGTGAAGCAGCTCACTCCTCACTACATGGAACCTTAACCAGGAAAAGGAACCCTGCATACTAAGAGGGATCTTCTCCCCATCTAAGAAAAAGAAAATTCAAATAGGTATCTAAAGCGCGCAAGTTGAATATGTTCAGAAGAGCTTTTCGGGAAGTGGCACATGAATCCTTAATATTTTTGGAAAACCATAATCCAGTAATAAGATATTAACAAAATACAGACTGAAATTGCAACCACTATGATTCAGAAGAAAAAAAAAAAAGTTATGGTAGAAACCATAGTATACGCATATTGCTTTAATTTCCAGAGAGTCTGGTATATAATTTCAATTCAAAACATCCTATGCCCACATTTCTCAGAAACATGAGATAAAGAATTACTTATAAAACTAAGGCACAAATTGAAGGTAAATTATTATCTAGATAAAAACACATTCACCAAAGTGTTAAAACATTCTTTTACCCAGAAATTCAAATTATTATTGTACTTAAGAAATGATATTACTTAATCTAATATTTTTAAGCAATTTAGAAAACCTACCATAAGTTAAATAATCAACCACTCTACTAGACAAAAATATCTTACTATTCAAAGTAAATATTCTGCTGAATATTTAACCTTTACTTTAATGAAAGAAACATTTCTAGTCACATTTACCCAAAGCCTTAATGTAAACTGTTTTTGCGAGGAGCAATCCATGCAGATGAATTAAAAAATGAAAAATGTATAAAGGAAATGGGAATGTCAATGATATTCAGTAGACTCAACTATTACTGTTTTAAAATGCAGCTGGCGGGAAAGAATGAGGAGAAGATGGTGCTGCACATGAGCAGCTGTGGAGCTGGTGTCCTGAGAAAGGTCCTGCACAAGGGCTGCTCTGGGAAATAGCTGCTCGTACACCTGTGCGAGAACAATGCTGGAAAGGGGGAAAGAGATAAACGAAAGATAACAGAGAGGGGAGAAGCAAAGGGAAAAGTTAATTAACCACTACACTGCTGTCAGCAAAAGAGGACTGAGCTCCCCTGTTGACCCAAGTAAAAGAAAAAAGAAACCTTGATAAGATAACCAAATTCCCATGTTGATTTACACTGACATCTACCTCAGCTCCTCACCAACATAATACCATAATCTATGTCTAAATGCTGCTTATGCTTTGATTAGAAATTGGATATTTCAGCCCTAGAGGCAAACGGTCTTTAAAACGCAAGTATTTGTTAAGGATCTTCCAAAGCAAGAGAGAAAATCTATTATCTGATGTGACAACAAAAGATCTCATGGACAGCTCAGGGAAGACCTGTACTCAAAATAATGGGATATTGAATGTTAGAAAACATAATAGAGAACAATATGAAATACGTCTTTTTATTAAGACAGTGTAGTATCTAGAACCTCAGAGGAAAAGTCAGGAGTAATTAACTTAGCAATCATTATCTTATAAAATTAGCCATTTTATTTATTTATTATTATTAAGAAAATTGCTAACTACTACTACCTACTAACTATCAGAGCTTAATACTGCAATCTTTCAGGCAAAAAAAATTATATATTTTTTCACATCACATTGCTAATTATAAAAGATTCCACATGCAGAATTTGATAAACAACATACCTTGCTTTCCTGCGCTATTTTAGAAAACACCTATTCTTGCGCTATAATGTTTTAAGGCATGTGAAATATTTAAGATATAGTAAATTATACTTTGACTTGACTGTCTAGACATAAGCAGCAGATGGGATGAATAAAAATGGCTTTGAACATACGGGAGTGATCCTTCACTAAAGCACCATTTTAAGGTGCACTATTCATATTCAGGAGAAACCTATTTGACAAAAGAAACACAAAACCTCAAAATGTCTCTTCCCATGCTACTCAACTCTGTTGAAACAAATGAAGGAAATGGAGCGTGAACATTTAGCAATTAAAAAGTACACGGCTATACCACTGTTAAATCCGTCCTGCTATGTTACAAAAAGTCCCATGTGCAGCTAAACAATTGAGAGGACTCTAGGGCTTTGAAATGGTATCTTGCCCACAATATAGTGCTAACAATTCCCTACATAAGAAGGATTACACATTCTCACCTTCCTTCACGCTAACTGCATTTTCACGGGTCATCTCCGCATCCTTTTTTCCAGGTGACTAGACAAACGCACACACAAACTTCACCTAAAAATACACTGACTCTTGCCAAGTAGCAGCAGGATGAAATATAGCACAGTAACAATCCAGCCTTTGTCCCGAGCTAACACTATACCTATTAACACGCTTTGATGCAAGGCCAAGAAAAATCTCAGGGCTGGGATTCTGGGTTTTGTGCCCAAACAATCTGGGTTTGTGCTTAATATACTATAGTCTGCTTTTAAGTTACTGCCAATCATTAACTCAAAAAGACTAGGTTTGGGGATTTTTTTTTTCATTAAAATGAATGCCACGAAGGTAAGGAATACTGAAAAATCTACATTATTTTGAAAAGAATAAATGAATCAATCAATCCTTAGCAAGTAAATGGTCTTATTCAGAAATACAAGGTTTTTCTAAAACCAGTTCGGAAGTAATCTTTCTTTCCTGTACGTCAGTTACAGAGTTCTGAAATACTGGATTTCTTGAACAAAATACAAAAAGAAAAGGAATACACTAGCTACTTAAATGTACAGACAGATTGAGGACCATTTTTTTCTTATCAAAAGAAAAGATGATTCTTTCTATTTTCTGAATTAATTAAAAGACCACCTTAGTCATACTAAAGAGTGTGATCCCTTATCCATTAGGGAAAAAAAAAGAAACATTTAAAACAAATGAGAATAATAAATTGTGCTTTTTTATTTAAAAGAGTTGGTATTATGATGATGTGTTGGTATTATGTTCTTACCATGATGATAAAAAAAGTCCTAATAACCAAATAACTTGCTAAAACATATAATGTGGATTAATATGAGGCATATCATTTAAGGTTCTAATCACACTGAGACTCAATTAATCCCTGTCTCAGTCTAAGACTGATCTCTACATATTTTATGCAGTTTGGTTTGGGCAGAAGGTCATACGCATTTTCTGCAACATTAAAACCAGCTTCCTCATTTCTGACAGCTTGCTTCTGGTCATGGTTTTGTAGCTGACTTATTTAGTTATTTATTTATTGTGATTATATCGGATATCCATTTCACCAGGAAATCCATAAGCAACTATAAAAGTTTAATTGAAGCAAAAATGACAAGTGCCCTCAAGTGCCTGAGGAAAGGAAGGCAATAAGCTCTTGAGACAATCTTAAAAATTTCCGAATTCCAAGAGTAAGGACTTTCTCTCTCATTTTAGTCAAAATCTTCCCCCCTCTCCTTTGTCCTTCATACCAAAGAATGACTGTCAGATTCCAACCCAGAGCAATTCCTGTGGTTCTCAGGTTTGTCTCTAGGAACTTTACTTAAATGAAGAGTTTCACTGGAATCACTGACTCATTTAAGCATTTGTAAGATTAAGTAGCTTCCATATGATTGTGGATAAATGTCAATTTATAAATTAGCACTTTGATTTCAAACCGATATTGAATTTGTATGCTACAATAAATCACCCAAAGCATGCCAAACATACAAGTTAATGAGGAAGTACATCAGAACAAACATCTGATGTGCAAGTATGTATGACTTCAAGGAATTATATGGCCTGTGGGTGAGTCTGTACATTGCATCATTACACAATTAGGATACTGCAATCCAAATTAAAAAACAAACAAACAGTTTCCCTTCTTTCAGACAATCTTGAAATAAACAAAACAATCTCCTTTTCTCTTACACCTAAAGTGTGCATGTGATTTGCTAGTTTAACATTGGCCATAGTTCAGATGAAGCAAGGAACTATAAAAGCATCTAACATTCCTTTTCTGAGAATCTAGTTGATAAAGACACCTAATCATGTAGACACTAAAAAGAAAAAAAAAAAAACTTTTATCTTACAGATCACACAGATTAGCTGTGCGTAAAGTTTATGTTTTATTTTTCAAAAGCCAGAAGTTTAAGACTGCAATTACATCTGTATCAGACACTCTAAGAAAACTGCACTAACTTAGAAGAATACATCAAAATAAATGTCTGTATGAGGTTTCTCACTGAAGTCACATTACCTCATTCCCCACTTTTTATGATATATAGCCAATGATTTGCCACCAACTTTTGTCTGTCATTCTCAGTGCCTCACTGGGGACTTTTCCCTTTTATATCAAGTAGCTCCAACTCATGTACATCTGTTCACCATAACTGTGATAATAAAGCACAACAGACACGTTCTCTCAGCTAACCCAGACTTAAAACATTTTCAAAAGAGTTCCACCTGCAAGGCCGTAAGAGTCATACATAAATTGGAATCAATACAAAGCAACTTCCACCACAAACTTGGTATTATGCTGCCAAATAATATTCCATAGGTCTTTTCGTAGCATAGACATGGAATTGTGTACAATTCCAACAGACTCTATAAACTCCTTATCTTAGTTGAGTCATGTCCAGATTTCCATAAAGTCTTAGTGGAGGAACCTTATCTTTATGTATATGAAAACATGTATTAGGTGTCACCTGTAAAATAGAGAAATTATATCTCCATGCCATTCCCAGCCAAGCTGGCATACTGGAATTAGGACCATTACAAGAACTCATGTTATGAACAAGCAGTTTTCTTTGAAAGGAAAATTCACCCAAAGTGTTCATAATCTATTTTATCTAGCAAATAACAAACCTGGAACACAGCTTGGACATAGATTGATCAAGATACAGAAAACAAGAAGACTGGAAATACGGCCACATTAAGCCACTGAGGCTTGATCTCCTCAGTACTTCTCCCTTGAAGTGGAATCTTCATGAATTTAAAGTCAAAAAGCCTTCTGCATGCCACACTGCATCTCCAAAGATTTTTTGAAATAGCATTACAAATAAAGTTTGGAAGAGCAGAATATAAGAATCCTAATATATTAAGCTAATTATGAATAATCAGTAAAACACTCAGAACACTCCTGACTAGTTTCCTTAAAAGCCACTAAAAGTTAGGATATAAAAGAAATATTCCGATATTCTGCACAGGATTGGCAGAAAAGATGTGATGCTTGTGTACAATTCATTTTTTTTTATGGATGTGAAAATAGATGTTGCATTCTACTCAATATCAGGCTGGCGGATGGAGAGGGGACATTTCCCTTACTGCTTTTACGAATAATTTCCTTATTATCCCATCCCTATACAGCTTATAGGTTCCTCTGTCAAGATGGTATTTTCACACCTTTCTGTCAACATATTATTGAACAAGATCACATAAGAGGATGTAAGATTAGGGAAGCTGAGACCAAACTTCTTTGATCTCTAATTGCAACAATTCCAGTACAAAGGATTCTTCCTTAACACTCTTCAGTCTCTTCCAAGCCAGAAGAGCTATGAGGTCAAAGATAGCTAGATGCCCTCCCAGTATCTAGCTTCCACTCTAGTGCTACATATTGCAATATTTTATGCATCATTGTTTGTTAATACATACTGTGTAATACCTTAACAGATGGAGCTCTGGACACATTACTGATACACACTAAGTACCCAGCAAAATTTCCGATATGCTTTCCTGATTATATTACATCTAAAAATTAGAATGCAGAGGGCAACGGGAGGAAGGCTAAAGTGAGCTACCAGTGGGGAGGAAGGCTACCACACCAAAGAAGTTTCAGGAGAAGTCTCGCAAGAGAACACATAATATGCTGTAATGCTATTAAGCACCAAACAGTAAATTAGAAGTATCCAGAAGCTGAGACTTTTTTTTTTGTCCCAAAATAGGTTTTTTATAATAAATAAATAAATAAATAAAAATCACAGCTCATACACGTCTTAATTATGGTCCTTTTTTAAATACAAGCTACACAGAATGAACTCACATTTAAAGAGTTTTATTCTCTATCAGCCCTTTTATGGCAATACACCATACAGAATACCTATGTAACCTAGTAACTATTTCCATCATGTCTGTTACATTATCATTATTATCCAGTCTGTTTTTCAAACCAAGACAGACAATGTATTTTGAATACATTCCTATATTTAGCAAAGCAGAAATAAAGGAGAGGGGAAAAAAAAAAAAACAAAAACAAAACTCTACTTTTATGTTACTACATAATTAGCAATTTTTCTATTACAGCAAGTAATTAATCATCTACTTCTGAATGAAATTAGAATTTTTCAATTCACACTCCTTAAAATAGGTTTGGACACTTTAAGAGGATGCACAGTAAAATGGTACATTTTAAGAAAGTTAAAAGGAAACTACAGAAACTGTAACACCGCTGCTTTATAACAATGCATGGTTCTTGGTTTTAAAAAGACTACTCATGCAAACGGAATACAGTATCACACACTGAATGTCTGTTTTGAAGTATAGAATGAATCACTTTGAATAACATATAAATATTTACAATTAAACTTCCACTGTCAGATGAAATGCAAGTACCACTCTAACATTTACTTACACAACTACGTAGATATTTAAAATTCCCAAGAACATTAAATTCAAAATACCAGGTAGCATAGTAACAGAGATCTAAAAGTAGTCAAGTATGTAAAAATATAAGTGTATGATTGACACTAAAGATGTCACGGCATCTACTACTTTTGTACTAGTACAACAGCTCTAGAGATCTATTTTAATCTGGTTTTGGTCTCATCTAACACAATTTTCTTCTTTAGCATTATCTCACAGATGTTTTCCATTATTGTAAAACCTGGCACTTTGGAAAACTTCTGCAAAAAAGACCTTTAGACCCAAAGTTAAGAAGGGTCATAATAAAAGGGCATTAGATTTGACTGTATTATAACCAGCTGGAGCTAAGAATATTAGCTTAACTACACTCTCCCAAATGAAAACCAGGAAATTCAAATATGCTCATTTCTATGTTTAAATACATGTCAGTATAAATAGACTGGCACTGGCAATCTCTCTCTCTCTTTTTTAACTTGTACTGCATTAATTACACAGAAGTATACCTCTGGAATCAGGCTAGTGCAAAATAATCCAGTAATACTTTCCCACAGGAAAAAGCACAGTTGTCAAAACCAAAATATTTCAAAGGAGCATGTCAGTTCTGACATAATGCTATCAGATGGTTTCTTAGCAGAATTCAACATGATTTCCTGCTTAATTTTTAACTTGGCTAACTCCACAGTCAGTCCAAATGACTTCTCTTGATTATATGAAATCAGTGAAACTGGCTCCCTAGTCCTTTCAATTAGGGAAGTCAAATAGCCTTGTGGTCTGAAAAGCCAAAGAGCCAGGCTTTTGTAGGCTGAGGCAGTGTTACTGTATAGTCAAAAATGTTTGGCAAATTAATGTAATACATACAAATGCTGTGTGCAGCAGATATGAACGTAACAATCCTAATATCTGTAATTTTATACAATATTTTCTGCCCTTTCTCATTTCCATTACATTAAATACTGACATGAGGTAAGCTATGATAAACCACAAGTCTATGTACCTATCTTGGATCACTGTTTGAATACTACAGACTTGCAGCACAATGCGAAAATATTACTCTGTCAGTATGAAACCTTTGATTTCACAGTGTTTTACACATACACATAGGGGACCACTGACGCTAAATACTGCTAGAAATCGTTTTATCGAGAAAGTGATGAAACCTTCCTCAAACCACTAATAAACTAAAGGTATGTGAATGACATATGATAGCGAAGAAACATATTTAAAACAAGTAGCATGGACCACCTGCACTAAAGAATTTTCAGAACTGACTGATGCTAATTTGCCTGTTTTTTAGAGAGTTTGTTTCTTCCTAAATAAGTACTGAAGCAAAACGAAGTGTCTAAAACCATAACAACTTTCTAAAACCATATATATTCAGGTCTTACTGATGCTAACTAACCTGAGTAATTCCAGCCAAACCTATAGAAAGATGACATCAAATAAACTGATAGAAGACAGGGAATTTTCATGAGAGTGAGTTCTTTGCCCTTTATCTTTCTGCAAGTTTAAGTACTATGCAGTTAACTCTACAGATGGCATTTTGAAGGTGGTCTAACTAGAATGTTCTCAGCTACAACATAACTCTGTCACAACTATAGAAACGGATAAATTCCCCATTTCAAAGAGAGTAATTACCTGTAAAGTATATAGTATTCACAACACACAGTGTCACTACTCATAATCAAAGAGCATTCATAAGATGCTATAAAAGTACCTTACTGGATGCAGCAGGATGAGACTCTGATTTGAGTTTAATAAACAGAAGCATAAAATATCTGAACACCTGTCTTAAAAATGGAAACCAAAAACAAAACCATACACAACGAAAGAGTTGCTCTCAGGGGAAAGTAACTCAGATGACAGAAGTATTCAGGTGGCAAGGAAGCTCAGAGCATCATCTATTCTAACCTCATGCTCAAAGCACAGGACTTGAACTGCTTTCCCATCATCTACAGATACAGCCACTGTATGAAGCAATCACATTGGTCAAGCATGATTTACTTTTGCCAAATCCATGTCAACCCTTTCGAGTCAACTTTATTTATGAGGATTGCCTTCCAAGTACAACTCCAACATCTCCTCCATGGTTTTCCCAAGGACCAGTATAAGGCTGACTGGATTATCCTTTTTGCCTTTTTTGAAGATGGGCGCATTTTCATCCTCCCATCACAGAGGACTTCCCTCAAAGAGAACAGACAGCAACAGTGACATCATCCATCTTTCTCAGTAACCTCAGACACAACCCATCTGATCCCGTAGATTTGAATGAGTCAAGATTCAGAAGTTCTTCCAGTTGCCCTTGACTCACCTTGCCAATTTCAACTCTATCCGAGCATTGGCTTTATTAACACCCTCTCTGCATATCCTAACATTTCCATATACCTCCTTTATAGTCTGTCCTCACTTCCACATCCTTTACGGACTTCAGTCACATTGTCTCCTCACACTTCTGCTCCCCTTCCCTGTGTCTGGCTGAATCCTAGATTGGACTATTCTTGTATTTGGAGGAGACTATTCTTAAAGGCCTGCCAGGATACCACTTACCAGTTCCTCTAATAAGACAAAGTCTATCCTTTGACATCCAAGGTCTGTACTCTGCTACTTCTCACCCTCACTTCACACAGAAACCACAGATGATAGCAATAGAGAGATAAGAATTAGTAATAATTCTTTATTACTCTCTTGTGTTTCTCTACGGTTCTCTTCAAATATTACTAAAACACTTTTTCTTTCTTTTTTTTTAAAGCAAAATATTAAAATATGGGCACCTGAAGTTTGGTAGAATTAAGATTGTCAGAAACCAAAATTACAAGAGCTCTTTTCTGAAGCCACATCTATCAATACAAATGTTTTCTGAAAGATATTATGTAATAAATTTAATTAAAATACTATATTAGACCATAGAAATTTAAGTGAAAAAACAATAACAAGAAGCAACAACTTGAGCTAAGCTCAAGTAATGTTAACTATGCAAAAAGAAAAGTCAGCATTTCTTCCTCAGTAGTTCAGCTAATCTAGCCATTTCATATTGTCATTTAATAGCATATCTGTTATAGGGATGCAATTGATTTTTTTTTTTTTTTTTTTACATACAGTGAAAAATATTAAACATCTCAAAATACTGTCTTGATTTAGCTGTGGCATTTAGAAATAGTCCATAAATTACTTCCAACAGCTACATAAATGTAGTCTTCTCAAGGTAACGAAATATGTAATAACTACTTAGCACTGGAGAAAAATTAAATCTTTATAACTCTGAAGAACTTGGATTAGGCACCAAAGCAAACAATCCTACTTGCTCTAAAATCATTTTGAGGTCTTTAATGATAAGAACAGATGGAGAAAATAATTCTAATCCTACTTAATATTCTCTTCAAAAAGTTGCCCAGGAACATATAGAAGCCTTCAGACCCTTCTAGCCAAGACAGTTTAATTTCTTACAGGTCAGCTAATATTTTTTTTTTAAGTTTGGAACACATAGAAATAATTATATCTATTTCTATCTGTTTTTATCATTAATAAATACGTTTATGTGGTAATTTTTATTCTATTTGCACACTGCATGCCTTGATTTCAAGGAGCAGTGAAAATTAAAAAAAATGCTGGTAGCTACAAACGTGCAGTACCCACGCCACCTACAGGATGAAAACGAATGTAAAAGAAGTATTTTTTCATTACTAGGCTAGAAGATGGTTCACTTTGAAGCATTCAGCTGATCATCTCCAGCCACTGACGTTTTACAAAATGGATGTAATGCTGATTAACTTGATTCCTACCACAATGATGGCAAACAGTTCCTTTATCCGCAAATACTTTTTCATTTAACCATCTGTTCTATACTTTGAACTTTAGGCTTAACCTTTCTGAAAATAGACCTGCGGTTTTTCCTCTAACATCTTGCCAGAATAAGAGGGAAATTCTTTTTCCTGATGTTTTCTATCTAGTATGAAATTGGGAAGTCTCATAAATTACTTTTTAAAATACACAAAAGGTTCAAATACATACTGAAATCACTAAAACTGACTTCAAAATTCTGAGCATTCAAAGTATGATTAGAAGAAGAGGTGTCTGTTGTTTCCATACTGTTCCGCTGAAATAGATGCACAAACTTACACAAATGAATACAGATTTGTTGAAAAAGCCATTCTAGTTAAAAAGACATTATTCTGAAAAATATTGACATCTGACATGTTACACAACATTCCCCTTCAAGCTATGCCTAGTGGATTTGATTTGATTTTCACACCTCCTATATCTATGTTTCTTCTGATCAACACCACTTGACTGGTAAAGTCTCACACGAATATTATCAATCATCTCTAGTGTGCTTACAAAACAGGTCACTATTTCAGATACTGAAACGGAAATAATGGGTTGCTCATCTTTCTTTATCTCATCAGGCCTGAAAGTTAATATCTATGTAGATCAAACAATGCCATGTCTTTGATTTTCAAATCATAGGATGCCAGACCATCATTTGGAAAGTAACAGATTCTAAAAGTTAATGTTACTTGTGATACTGTGGCTCTGCCAGAGTTATAGCTCACAACTGCTAAAACTGGATCCAAAAAATAAAGTCCTCTTCTAAGAGAAGATAACCCCTAATTCTACTGCTACTGCTCTGTAAGAATAGAATAATCAAAACACACAACACCCACCTTCTGGATGACCAACCAACAGCCTATGGAAATCCTATATAAATATCTCTGAAAATGTGAAAAATACCATGCAAGCTGGGACACAGAATATGCCATGAATTCCTAAGCATATGCCAAGATCTGTGTCTCTCATGCCATAAACTTGCTATGTCCCTTAAGCAAGTTTGGTCCCGGCAGCTACTCCCGAAGCACCCACAGACAATTTAAGCGGATTGTTGGGCAGACCACTGGATGGATGGATGCATGGACAAAAGTACATATTTACAAATATACATTGGTATATACAAATGTCCTATTCTAAACATTTTGTTTGGCCTCCCGATATTAGAGGGTACTATTTCAGCAAAGAAAACAAAAGCAAAACAAACAATCAATCAAAAACCCACAAATATTTCCTTGCAATTTTTTTTTCATTTGTTTTTTTTCTCCTTCACAATCTGTAATAGCTATCCAACACAGATCTTTGTCTCAAGTCCACCACACAGGAACCTAACCTACATCATTCCTAATTGTTCACAGATTTGAAAGACCAACACACAATATAGACTTGTGTACATGATCAAAAACAAAACACTGACTTTACAAAGATTACATTTTCACCATATGGAAGAGTATTATGGCTAATATCAAAAACATTATACAGGTGCAGGATTAATCTATCACTGAAGGCATGGTATTGAAACACAGAAACTACTCTTCCTGCAGTCAGGAAACTGGTTCAGCATCATGTTCCTGTATGCTCTGAGACAGAAAAGTACCTGATGCATCCTTGCCCCATGCACTGACACATCATTTTTTATTGACATCAGATAAATATTCATGCAATTTATCACTGGGATTTTCCATGGATCTCAACCCTAAGATTGATAACCAACTTTTGATAGCTAAGTAACCCATCACCCTCCTTCAATTTCATAATACTTGGCTGTGGACTGCTGGGCTGCAACAGAAATGGTACAGTCACCAACTTCCAAAGCACAGCATCAAAGATGGCAGAACATAAAAACAATGGACAAATTTTAAAGGATGTCTGGCATATGTCCTCCAAGACAACACTGGTTATATCTAGGACAGCCATCAGGCATTCAAATTATGAGGAGATCCAATACATTCTCTCTAATGAATATGTTTTACTAGCATATGTCTCCAGGTCCTTCAAATCCACAAAGCCTTTATATTTCATATACAGCAACTTACACTTACAGAGAGAAAAATGGGGTAACAGAAAGCTGATGCTTGGGAAATCCAGTTTCACTACACAGTTTTGCAGAAGGAAGATACTGCATATGAGCCCAACAGCAATAGGTTACCATTAATTCACAGATTTGACTATATGCATCTCGTTGACTCCACACAGCTTGCCACAGCAGAAAAGTTGGTTGCTTTTAGTTAAAAGTGAAATCATATGACAGACAAAATGAATGCTCATTTAAACTACAGATTTTATTTACTCTATCTGTTTATGCTGTTATGTTGAGGTGAAATGTTCTTGCTCATTTATTCTAGATATTTAAATATGCGACGTCTTCAGAGTGAACACACAAAGAGCTTTCAAAGCAGCACTGTCATTTACACTAGGAAAAGAACTACCTGGAACCTACTCAGGTTTGCTCTAAATATGAGGTTCCTGTTTCTCCCTAGTGTTTTTCATCTTTGAGTCAACACTGGAGAAGCTGCAGAAAAAGACAGTGAATTTCCTGCCTAAATCCCACAAGTACCTTACTTGTCAGAGCTATTCACACTTAAAGTGGTTAACAAAAAATCTACTTTTGGCAGTGTCCTCATTGAGGTTTTCACTGCTCCAAAAAAAGGTTATACAAGTTATAAAAACACCGAGGGTTGTATACAAATATTAAAAGAATATATAAAACAATGCCAATGTTCCTTCTTCTCTAAAAGCACTACCTGCTTTTAAACACAGGTAACACATGATTAACAAACCTTATCTGACACTGAATGCTCAAAACTTAAAATGATGTTGCTTTAAAAACAGTATCAAATTCTTTCAATAAAAGGCATCTATTCACATAATCACAGGATGGCTGAGGTTGAAAGGGACCTCTAGAGATCATCTAGTCCAACCCCCTTGCTCCAGCAGGGACACCCAGAGCATGGGGCACAGGGTGGCATCCAGACGGTTTGGAAGATCTCCAGAGAATGAGACTCCACAAGGAACCTCTCTGGGCAGCCTGTGCCGGGGCTCTGTCACCCTCACAGGAAAGAAGTTCTTTCCCATATGGAGGTGGAACTTCCTGTGTTTCAACTTA
Source organism: Crypturellus tataupa (assembly GCA_034781795.1). Classification (NCBI taxonomy): domain Eukaryota; kingdom Metazoa; phylum Chordata; class Aves; order Tinamiformes; family Tinamidae; genus Crypturellus; species Crypturellus tataupa. The sequence goes on along the minus strand of JAWLRI010000198.1, from coordinate 152,099 downwards.
CACCCATTACCTCTCAACATGTCATCAGCTTCCACAGAGAAGAGCCTGGCCCCATCCTCCCTACATCACCCCTCAGGCATTTGAACATGTTAATCAAATCTTCTCTCAGCGTTCTCTTCTCCAAACTAAACAGGCCCAACTCACTTGGAAGTTTTGAGGAAAGTCTATCATTAGTCTTTCCTCATGAATATTCAATACTCATCAAATTGCAAATACCAGGCTACACTGTCCTATTCTCTTAATCATCTAATCTGTTTTACAACTGATTTAAAGGTTGATTCCGCACCACAACTGACCACAGTCCCTCTTCAATACAATATGGTTACTTTTCCTCTGAGTTAACCTATCTCTTTTCTAAAAAACAGTTTGAATTTGTGTTTTGTCTGAGAGTATATAGCCCCATCCATCACAACAAAGGTATTTTCAGATATCTTAGTCTAAAGCCTTTGCTTCACAATTATTAATATAGGAGTACTTTATTATGCAAAACTTGAAAACTCTCTTGAAAGCAATTATGATGAATGCCTGGTATTCAGTTTAACTGCCTTGGATTATTCAATATTAACAGAATACCCAGTCATTACACCATATATAACTTGGTCAGGGGAAACAAGTAATAAGGAAAATAAAAATAATAAGGAAAATAAAAATAATAAGGAAAATAAAAATAATAAGGAAAATAAAAATAATAAGGAAAATAAAATAAAATAAAATAAAATAAAATAAAATAAAATGGTTCCGTTCAGCGCAGACTGCTGTGGGAGTCTAGGATAATCACTGCATATCCAGCCTGAATAATTTTATTGTGCAATTGTTCAACTACTGTACAGAACTAGAATATAAATTATAAGATACTTTTTCAATGCTTCCTCCTGAACAACCAAGCCAACAGGTTACCTAGTTCGGTATAGGGGCACACTGTTAAACAGGGTTATCTTACAACCCTCCCAAGAACAGCTCTCCATCAGTTTTTAAATGCTACTTATTCAACTGAAGTGTTGAATAACTGCTATACTGTAAAAATGATTGCTGTGTTAAACAAGACTTTCAAAGGTGGCTAGGAAGCATCTACTTCTGAAGTTCTGAACAATAGATGAACATATATATTACTGAAGGTGAAGAATTTGCAAAACTCAATACTATAATTATGTAGAAAGATAAAAGATATGATATATATATATATATACACAGTCCAAACTGACTGTTTTTCATACAGAAAATAATTATAAGTACTTAAAAGCTTATCAATAATCTTCCAGATAGTGTAATTAAAACTTAACTCTAAATTTAAACTGTCAAATGAAACTAAGAAATCAAAAAGTAATAGATGATTTCATCTTGGTGGTGGTTATAAAATTTTATTGTAACACTATTACAGTAATAAACTACAAGATTATAATTGAATAGAAAAAATTAACTGTAAGCAGGGTGAATTAAAAAAAAGATACTTACCTACGACTAGACGCTTTCTTTTCTGCCTTAGCTTCCTCATCTTGAGGTGGTAATTTAACAGATTCATTTGGATCAATTTTCAACTTTTTTGCAATACGTTCTTTCATCTGAAATCTCTCATTGCTGGCAACTTCATCTTCTATACTATCAGTATCTTCATTATGTTCTTCTTCCTCCTTTGTTGATTTAAGTCAGAAAAAGTAAAAACTGTTTCTTATATTCTTTCAAAAAAAGTCTTTTTAAAATTTGCCTCAAAACAAATATTTCCTTACTTGGTTCAGTGGGAGCACACACATAAGAAACACAGTAATATTTTTTTACATCCTTTTTGTATCATTTAAGACAACTTCATAAGAAACTCGGCTAGATCTAAGACTGTACTGCAACATTGTACCTGTCTCAATACTGTTTATGGATCCTATATTTGATCAATGCAATACATAAAACTTTTTTTTTTTTAATGGAAATTCAAGGAAAAGTCCTCACGGGAAATATCCTACTGCAGGGCATACATCAATCATGATAGTATGCAAGATGTTTCCCTGTCATTTTCTGGGAGAGAATTTACAAATGCTACTATGTTTCACAGCCTGGCAGAGGAAAGCAAAAGGGGCTAAACCACCTTAGATCAAAGACAATTGGGAAGGAAAAGTACATTATTCCTTGAAACAGTGGAGCAGTAACCTGACTGAATCAAGGGATCTAAGTTTGTCTACTGGACATCAAAGTTTACCTGAAGAAAAAAAAAAAAAAGATTTATTTAAAAATCTTACTGACCTCACTTGAGCCCCTTTCTTCATCTGCTGCTTCACTAAAAGAAGAAAAACAACCATAACTACTTTGAAATACTAGAAAAAGATTATAAAAGTATATAAAACACACATCCAAAAAAGCACTTTAATTGCCCACTTGAAATTTCAGTCAACACACTCATTTATGCCACGCTCACCTTCATCCTAACAGCATTGGTTAGCAATATTTTATAACTTTTCTAACTAGAAGCGATTTAAAAATCACAGGATAAAACAGCAGGAAAACTCCATGCTGATATATAGTAGGTAAGTTCTATTATTAAGCCTATCTTAAGCTACCCAGACAAAACACAGTTTCCGATGGCGATTTTTTTAACTTTAAACCAGATATATTGGTTCAAGAAGACTAGGCATGTAGATACAGGATTATGAGGTAGTCATGGAAATCAATCCAACAAAAATGTAGATAAGCAAGAGCAATGATACTGTATGTGTACAGTAATTTACAAGAAGTACCACCGAAAAAGTAAACAACAACAAGGTAATTTCATTGGACACACAGCACACGAGCATAAAATCATGATTTCCGATTACAGTTTGCATTCAACTCGGGTAACACAAATAAACCCCCAACCAAACCTTACTCTCTCTGCTAATGTCAGATGTCTTTAATCTCATATGCCAGAAACCTCTAGCATTTCATCACAAACATTCTGCATTTAAGGAAGCCTTCATTATATACACACACTGTGCTGGTAGCTAGGCTTAACATCAACATTTTCATTTGCTATAAAAAGGAATCTATTTCAAGGTAATACCCTAATGTTAGCCTATCTAACATTAATTGTCACTGAAAAAAAATTACGGTAAAGAAACAAAAAAAGTAACACTGAAGGAGTCCCAAAAGTTAAGGCTTTGAGATATAGCCCAACCCATTAATAAATAGCTAAGAAACAAACAATAAATTTGCTGGCATCAATAATGGCATTTATTTTTTTTTAAATGAATCCAGAATATAGTCTATGGAAGCAATTGTTTCTTAGAAGATGATTATAATAAAAGAATTCTTTAAAAAGTATTAAAAAAATACATTTTGGCAGCAATAGGTTTATAATTCTGATCTCGAACAACAATATAGTAAAACATAAAATAGATGCCTGGAAATAATGATCTAATTAGAATTTGTAATGTGACTTCTGTAACTTGTAGAGTTTTTTGAAGGGGCTGATCAACTTGGTATGTGGCATTTGGATCTGCAGAGAGAATCTAACCAAAAATTTTCAAGGAAAATTGTATGGTTAGATGATTGTATGATAAGAATGATTAAGATTTAAAAAGGAAAAAAAAAAAAAAAAAAAAAGAAGGTTGGGGCAAACAGTGAGTTCTTGCAATGGAGTGAGGTCACTAGTGGTGCTCCATAGGAATTTGTGCTGTGCCTTGTTCAAACAAGCAGCCAGATTGCTGAGTTTCTTGATCAGCAGTTTTTTGAAGTCACTTAGGATAATAGGAAGATGAGAAGACAGGACAATTGCAGAAAGAGTCTAAGTGATGAGTCAGCAAAATAGGAGGTGAAATTTAAGGTAGTTAAAAGTTATGCCCATATCAAAACAGGATTCTACATATAGAACAAAGGGCACTGAACTGACCACCACCAATCATGAATAATTNNNNGCACTTAACTTACCACCACCAATCATGAATAATTTTTTGGAATTATTATGATACTTTCTACACAACTTTTTCAACTTAATACTCAAAGGAGATTAAAAAAGCAAATTAGAAGTTAAGATTTATTAAGGAAAAAGAACAAAGCAGACTCCACATGCTTATGTAAGCTTGTAAATTACCCGCCCCTTTGTGCAGATCTCAAAGAAAGATATTTCAGAATAGAAAAAGTTCACAGAAGAGCAATAATAAAAGCAAAGGGTTCAAAACAACTTCTGCATAAGGAAAGGCTGAGTGGGCTTCAGCAGTTCAGGTTGGAAAAGAATGGCTTAAAATGGGATAGTGACAGACACAGATGGGTAGGGACTGACTGCTCACAGTCTCTGCCAACAGAAGAATTGGAAGCTACCAGAGCCTAGCAAGAGCCAGATTCAGAACAGAGAGGTACTTCTGCCTGCAACAGGCAGTAAAACTACAGAACTTCTTACAAAAGGATGTTGTAAATGCAGGAAACAACAAACAAACAAAAAACCACTATGCTGACTCAAGAGAGGGCTGACTAAGTACCTTGAAGAGTGATCTACTAAGGATTATTAAATAGATGAAGAACATATATCAAACTGGCAGCCCCCCTAACTGAAAGTAATTAGAGCTTGGAGTCAGGGAAACATTGTGTTTTCCCTTCTCTTATTCCTCACTGGATATCCACTGACAGGCACTATCTGTGAAAGCATAAAAGTTACAAGACTTTATAAGAACATTCGGTCTGACCTAGTACAGTCATTCGTACTTTTTTGGAGAGTGACTGACAAACGAGTACATATGATGTTAATCAGGTCCAACACTCTAAAAGTAAATCTGTTTTGGAAATTGTATATTAACCTTTTGACAGCAGGAACTGAGCTTAGGTGGGGATCATCCTTCAGAAGGTCATGACTACTTTTACTTTTTCCCTTCATGCTCTGTTTAAAAAAAAGAAAAAAAAAGAAAAAAAAAGTTGTTATAAACATTAATGTTTTAGAGAGTGGATGATGATCAGAAGTAATGGTAAGATAAAGATCATTTAATTTTTGTTCTTTTTAGCCTAACCAGTGAGTATAAACACTTCCAATGGCAGAAGACAGAGAAAGCTTTTTTTTTCATGTCCATAGTTCCAGAAAAAGGATCAGCAAGTTGATTCTATGGATTTACATCTCTTTCAGCAATAACACACCAGTTAATTCAAGGAGTGGGTGGATATCTGTGTGACTGTCCTATTATTACAGTTATTAGGCATCATAAAGATGCTAAGTCTAGTATGTATCTATCTGAGCAAATGTTAAGACCTGACTTTCCAGTGACGTACACAGCAACTCAGAACTAATACATACAAAAGCAGTACTTATCACAAAATTGGATATAATGCAGACTCCTCAAAGAATACAAAAAGAGAAAAGAAAAAATGAATAACCTGCAGTACATTATGCAGGAATCATCTACAAAAACAGGAAATCAAATAAATCTAGTAACATATCAGCTCAACAGGTACACAAACACCAGTAAGAAAACTTTTCCTGTGCTAATCCAAGAAGTACACTAAAAATGTTATAATACTCTGTGGAGACCCAAAGCTCTTTGTTTCAGCTGCATTCAGCTGCAGCTTAATAATAGTTCTGCAGGCAATAAAATCATAGTCTGACTTAAAAACACTTTCAATTTATTAGGTAGGAAAAAAAAAGGTTAAGATTCAACACGGTGAAAAATATTTGTTTCAACAAGTAACTTTTTGTGTGCGCATTAAAGAAGTGGACAGAACATCTGACAGTTGTTTGGTGTTTTTGTGAACTGTGCCACACAACTATTGACAATTATAAGAGCAGTTTGGACATTGAAGACTTCAGTTTAAAGACTAAGCCCTAACAAGCAGGTGCCACAAGGTTCCCAGTGTTATAGCAGGTGCTAATGATCCTGAAAAGCTTCACCTGATGACTCTATACCCCACAGCCCTCAGCCACAGCTCCATTTCAGTTCAGGCCTGCAAACTCCATCTTTACCCAAGCAGTTGGAAGTGAACCTATCTGCACATATCCACCTTGTCTCTGTGTCCTATAATTGGGATTATGGGCACAATGTCCCAATCCTCACTGAGCAGCATGAATGGATGCTGGACTTGTTTCATTGCTTGCCTTGCCTATGACTCTAGGAAGAAAATCTTATAAGCAACTGACACAGTTATTTTCCAAGCTACAAACAGTCGAGAATTTAATTAGGATAAATGCGAGAATAAGATTTTAGGATCAAGTTGGAAGGGAGTATGCCAGTTGAAATGGGTTTGGTGGTGAGGTGGAATCAAGAGTCTGTGCTAAAGATATGTTCTGCTTAGGTCATTTGAAAATGAAAATATTTGGCATGAAAGGAAAGAACCAAGCAGGGAATGAGATCCAATATTAAAATACAAAAAGATGTATGTTAAGAAAGGAAGGGAAATGCCAAAGCAAGAAACATTACTTAAAACTACTGTTGTGATAAACCCCTGCTATCTCCTTCTACCATTTTACATCTTGTTCACTGCTCTTTCTATTTTACCAGAAATCCTCAGGGCTAAGGGTCACCTGTTGATTCATATTAGTACAGGATCAAGCACAGTGCAGTCTGATCGTAACTGAAGCAGCTAGGTAGTTGAACTGCCTCAAACACAAACACATACAGCCTTAGATAAATCACTTGGATAGCAGCTGTAATAAGTATGAAAACTTGCAAAATAAATTTTTAACTAACCTTATTTGAGAGGCAAAATCAGATTAGAAAGTGTTAAATCAATGACAGCAACCCTAGTTACGTTTATCTGGACAATTGCTAGTAGTACAATATTTAATTACATGCAAATGCACTCTTTTCCCACACTATCACTGCCTCATTCTGGGCACAAGATGGCTATGAAAGAAAATGCTGTTAAGACTGCACTGGCAATGAACAAATCGACTTTCAAGTAGTTGTCACATCACATTCTTGTAGGTAAGGAGGTAAAAGAAGAAAGAAAAAAAAAAACAACAGTACATACCACTAAACTGCAAAGCTTTTCACAAATGTGTAAAATTTTTTTTTTTATTTTAAATTGAGGAAGATTAAAAAAAAAAAAAGGAAGAATTAAGTACATTACCTGACTAACTCTGTTGACTTCTTCTTCTTCTTCTTCAGCTTCTTCCCCAAAGGAAAGCAGGTTAAAATTTCTTTAAGAGAGAAAACAAAAATATTTTCTAGTAATTCTTTAAACACAATTTTATCAATCCAGTGAACTTTAAAGATGTTAATTTTACATTTTTCTTTTTATTTTTTTTATTCTGCTAAATGTACCCACTTCAAATTATAAAAAAAATTTGAAAAAAAAATCAGGATCTAGACAATATTCAGATATTTCTACCCTCTTCTGGAGGTAGATACAATCAGTATAGCTACGCATCACTTGGGAAGTTATAAGAGGGAACTTAATAAAACTGCTCTTGACAAACTTTCATAGACTCAAGTGTCTGACAACTCTATAGAACTTCATTTTTCCTATTACTTTTCATTACATGCCTGTAACTACTGAACTTCATTCATAGAAACTTAAATTTTCCAAGTCAAAAATGCGTGCCTTTTGCTGCATATTTTAGTGGAAGAGAAGAAGCATCTAACAAAAGTAAATTCAAAAATCTCAAAGATCTGATCTATGATCAAGTTACCAGTATCCAAGAAGTTCTGTATCACTTCTATCACAAAAGAATGATTGCATATTCTTGCTCACAGGAAAACAGTTTAAGCTGCCTTTGCAGTAAACCATACATAATAGTTATCATGGGTCAACTCACGCACAGTAACCATTTCAGTTACTATAGCTCACTTTTTATCTCAGAAGACACAGAGATGGAGGCTTTTTTTTCTAATATCATAGAATATGCATGTCTAGCTAAAGCCTTATGTTTGAAAAGCAGACACTGAAAATAAGCAAGCTGAAAATGAAATTGAACGAAAATAAACTACTGTACCACTAAACTACTATACTTACTTTGTAGCTTTTGATTTGGACTTTTTAACTTCTTCTTCTGGTTTATCCTTCTTCAGCCTTCTGTTTGCTCTTGGAACAATGTCATCAAATGGATTAAACAAAACCTATTAAAGATAACATTTTAGACACACATTTAACAGGAATTCTGTTGTAATTAAATGACTGAGTATTTTAAATAAGCATATACAAGGACAAGCATATCATTCATACTTATAAACGTGTGCTGAGTTTTCACGTTAGAACACAGCTGTCTGAAAACTATGAACAAACAAAAAACCTTAAAGTTGCAGATGTCAAAATAAAATACAAAACAAAAACAAAATACACTCACCTCACTGCTTCTTATTTTGTGTGGACTAAGTGGTCTCTCTTCCTTGTCAACTTCGACTTCTGCCAGTCGTAACATGTTATAGATAGTATCCCCTGTAACCTGATGTAGAAAACACCATAACCACGTAAGACTTTTAAAAGTCAGTAGGTACAAGAAACAATTTTATTTTCAATTTAATAGTTGAACAAGGTAGCACAGGTAGCTAAAACTTCATTTTTGAGAGCTTGAGAAGCAAGAAGCTGCAGAAGGGGAAAATAAAAACACTGTGGAATGTAGAAATAATTTCTTTCTTTTGAAAAGACAGAATAGTGGCAAATCCATCTTGTGTTTTTCACTTTCTTGAGTAATTTATGAATGGAATTTTATAAATATGCTACCACCATTAAGCTGATTTATCAGACACAGTCACAAAATTTACATTAAAGGATGCTCCACTCTAAAATATAATTTAGACGAAAACTAGTGGCAAACCAACAGCAATGGAGATAATTATAAACACTACCAGAACAGAAACATTCTCATCAGGTATGAGAAACAAAGAGAATAGGAACAGCCTATGACGTAGTGAAATAAATTTCAAATATGCACAGCAGAAAAACAACACTGAAACAGTCTTTGAATAAAGAGATATATATAACTACTTCTGTGAAACTCAGTTTGAGGCACTAGCCAGGTAGCAGACCTTTCCAAAGATTGTGTGCTTGTTGTTAAGTTCATCTGCACGACCCAACGTAAAGAAAAACTGACTTCCGTTATCGTGGGGTCCAGCGTTTGCCATAGCAACAAGTCCTCTGCGATTAAATCGCAATCGTGAGTGGAACTCATCCTGCCAAAGAAGAAAGAAAAAGGAACATGATTTAGATACATAGCTTCCTTTTTTTTCTATTTCTTTAGCCAGTTTGATTTACATCAATACACACAGACACACAAGCTATTTTTTCCTGATAATAGTAAAACCAGTCATTTATAACTTAATGTCAAGATGATATTTAATATCTGCTGTCCCCAATATATTTTATTAAAAAACGTACTAAATAAAATTAAAAGCACTAAACCTATTATATAAATAATATATGATTTAAGAAAAATTGTACTGTTTTTAAATAGTGTTTTTCCAAATATTGTCTAATGTTATTCAGTACTTTTGTTAGAATTTTCTCTCCTCTTCCCACGCCCCCGCATCCTCAGTAAAAAAGACATCTCCTGACTGCACCATATACACTTCTTGTAAATCTCTTGTTTTGATTAACTACAACATTTAGGGGCATATTTTAATTTGGGTAAAATAACTGAAAGCTCAGTAACAGCCTGCAATAGTTCAATACTGAACAAGTATCACAGTCCCAAAAAGTCCTAGAGACAGTGCAGGACTGCTTTTAAGAGAATGCAAAATGACAAGCAATAAATGAACAGCATGGTAGTACCACAACTCTGAACACTGCTATTCTGAATGGTATCACTAATTTTTAGCAGTAGTGCTACTACAGTATTGGGAATACTCATTTTACACTCTGCTTAGGTATTAAATCCTTCCACAAACATCAAGAGGTATCACAAGCATGAGTGTGAGTCTACTCCACCCAATGGAAGGCCCAAGACAGACTGTGGGGACAGACTAAAGCTCTTCCCCACACTGTCTGAAACAAAACAAGCAGAACAGAATATACAGTGTGTGTATCTGCACTTGCTATCTGGGGCTCCTGGCCAAGCATAAACTGTGCTAGTATCAATAATTCAAATGAGTGTGTATACAACATTCAGGGTCCTTTGCTAACTGAGATATAAATCCATGTAAACAATGTACATTTCTGAGCTTGTCACTTATAAACATTTACACTTAATTTTTCCTTCCTTCATGTTATTGTTCACGTTAATAGGGTTATATACTCATACTGTTCATCTGGTTGTGATTTTTCACAACAACTAGATTTACAAATTCTGTATATAAAATCCATATGCAAGAATACTGAGGCAACATATCAAAGGCAATTGTGTGCACAACTAATGTCATATTTCTTATGCAAGTTTTGCTTTTTTGCAGCCTAATTTACTGGAAGATCAACTAATGGGGAATAACCAAAAATTAACACACAAACTAAGGTGGTAGTTACCTTGAAAGGAGCTCCATAGATTGAATCTCCACCTGATCCAGTTCCAGTGGGATCACCTCCCTGCACTATAAAACCAGGAACAACTCTGTGGAATATTGTGTTATTGTAATACTCTAAAACAAGAGGGAAAAAAAAGGAGAGAGAGAGAGAGAGAGAGAGAGGGGAAAAGAGATTAGATACATTTAAATGGTCTCAAATTTATACTTCCATGCAGATTAGGCAGAGATATCCAGTGACTGGAGATTCAGAAGACAGGTACTGTAACTGGTTTCTGCTCCTCTCACTGTGTTCCCTCCTCTTCTCCCCTTCCGCCATGGTTTGGTGTGACTGTATCTCATCTATAAACTACAACATTTCTAACAAAACCTGTGACCTGTCCTGTGTATCTGCTGCAAAAGGTGCTGTACATCACTGATAAGGAAATACAGATGAGTTTATTTCCAGCTCTCCAGTATTATCACTAGAAAACAGTCCCCGTATTCATCAATTTAAAAGAAGGGCTAAATCTCCTATACTTTGTCCCAGCTAACAGCTTGCACGTACATAGTGATCCATACCCACATGCCAAGCTGCTGGCCTGTTCGCATCCGAGCATGGGACACAGGTGACCTGATCATGCCAACTCAGGTATTTTCATAGAAGAGAAGATGCTGCATAGCTTTGTGTGTGCCACGCAAGGTACCTCCCCTGGGTCTGCACACACCACTAAGATCTTAAGGAAAACACAAAAACCTAAAATGTACTATCTGACAATACTTTTTTATTATTATTATTCTTGAGGAATATTCTCTTTCTGGATACCATTCAGGGCTTTCTACATACAAACACTACCAATTAAGAGGCTGAAAGCATACCCACAACCTCTATTTTACAAAAAGGGGCCCAAAGATACCAACATTGTACATGAAACACTTCCAGCAGCTCCTGTTCCCTTCAGCCCTTACCTTCCATGCAAAGCTGAATGAAATTTCGACATGCTTTCGGGGCTTCCTTCGACCACAGCTCTATATCAATATCTCCCGCTGTCGTTCGCAGCAAAACCTGCACAAACAGAGACCAAGC
>JAWLRI010000198.1:126990-138701 GCA_034781795.1 Crypturellus tataupa | reverse complement strand
TGCCCCTCACAGCGCGGGGCTGCGCGCGGGGAGACGGCGTCGGGCGCGGAACGCGGGTTTCCTGGAGCCGGCGGAGTCAGGAGCCTCTGGGGCTGCCGGGCTTTGGGGTGGGGGAGGTCGTGGCTTCCAGTAGGGATGGGTTTGGCTGGTTAAAATTGGCCCGGTTCTGTGAGCCTCTGTCTTCTGCCGAGTGCCTTTCTGCTCTGCCTGGCTGTTAACAGTTGGCTGTGAGCTCAAGGAAGTGCGCGGAGGGTTTGCCTTGCCCCAGGCTTGCGCTGCTCTGGCCCTCCACGACCACATGTCCCTTGTCCTTTCACATATTCGCTTCATTCTCCAGCTCCCTTCCTGCAACCATTAATTCTATGTGCAGGTGGTTTGCCTGAGTTTGCCTCAGGTATGCCAGAGTTCAGGATACATTTGTTTAACCCCCTTTTTTTAAATTAGTATTTCCATTGTTTTTTGTTTTTTGTTTTTTGTTTTTTTTTCTCCAGCAACAGTTATTTCTCTCTTTTAATTGCCCTTTTTTATGGTTCTGGCAATTAAAATATCCCTTAGCTCAGAGTTGCCAGATGTTGTCCGTCAGCGTGAGCACCCTGCAAGAATCGTGTTTGTGGTGCACAGTTGAGGCCACAGGAACAGCCTGGTGACTGTCAACATGTCCATTCTGTAAGGAAAATAATGCAAAAGTTTTCAGAGAAGTGGAAGCCTTACTAAAGTTTAAGATCAGGGGAAAAAAAATCAGTTGAGGATGTCGTAAAAAGCTATATGCAGCTGAATAATCCATACCAGTTTATGCTGCCCAAACTTGTGTCAGTCTTCCTGGTGACAAACAATGTGAATTGGTGATTCCAGTGTCCTGTAAGGAATGGTTCTTCCCATCTGAGAATTGACGTTGTTGAGTCAGCTTAAAAAAAAAAAAAAAAAAAGAAACTTAAGGATTCTCAACACCTGTTTGATGGCATTTTTTCTTTCAGGTGGAAATAAGGATAACATCAGAGCAGGATGCAAGAAATGTGGCTACCGTAAGTCTATAATAAGCAATATCAAGATGCATCTAACACACAGAGCTTTCTGATACAGAAGTATTGCTTTCAAAAACCCTCAAGTTCCTCCATGAAAACAATATGCTACTGTACTTTATATGAATTTTTTGATACCTAATTTAGTACCTCCTGCTTCTTTGGAGTCTCTGCCAAACTTAATTTAAGCAGAAATATCAGTATTTTTTTAAATATTTTGCTCCTTGCTTTTAGATGCTCCTTCAGGAAAGGATCTGAGACTATTAAAAATGTAGAACACAGAAGCTGGACAAAATCCTTAAATGTACATAAATATGAAGGGAGGCCATAAAGTACCATTAAATGGGATACCTTTGCACAACAATAATTCTTCACTACTTTTTCAAAGTAAACCCTCCCCCATTCCTACATCACAGTCTCACCAGACTGAATAAATCTAAAATGTGTGTTCCGTAGCTATTGGTGTCACTTGGTAATTTGTAAATTTTCTTCTTAAAACTTGTTTGTTCAGCCGGTCACCTGACGTTTGAGTGTCGAAACTTCCTCCGAGTGGATCCCCAAAGAGATATTGTTCTAGATGTTAGCAGCACGAGCAGTGAAGACAGTGAAGAAGAAGAGCTTCAACGACTGCAAGCTCTACGTGAAAAAAAAAGTATGTCTATGGTTTTGTTTATGCTGTTTTCTTTAAAGAGAGTAACAGTCACATAATGGTCTCCTGAATAACTGAAACAATCATTCTATCCTTTTTGAGAATTATTATTAGTTCTTTTAATTGGTGCTTTGAAATAAGAATTTTACTTCATATATTCGGACTTAAGATACACCTAAATATTTTTTATTATAATTAATTTCCTCTGTAGGAGATTATTAATGAACCCAAAAGGAGTTTCAGAAGGAGCGTTTAAATACAAAAGCAATAAGTAGCTGCTTAGAAGAAAATAAGTAACAATAATCTTCCTATCTGAGCCTGAATGCCCCTTACATTGAATTTGTATTGGTACCTGTGGTCCTGTGGGCTTTGGCACAGGCATACAGTTGTAACTGCAAAAGCGATCTTTATAAGCTAGGGTTTTTCTGGAGGCTGGAAAGAGGAAGAAGGGTGACAGTTTGTTTAGAGGACAGTTCATGGCAGAAGCTTCACTTCCAATCACCCTCAACTGGCAAATTCACACTTCTGGACAGAGGGACTCTTTGTTACTATGTCCTCCATTCCACATCTCCTTTGCTAAACACCCTGCATGTCTTCCAACCAGCCTTCTGGATTTTAGTGAGCTTGTTTTGAGCAAATACCTGTTAATTTTTAAAGCAATTCATAAAAATAAGTTGTTGTAGCAAAATTATTTCATAGACATGCTTACCCTTAGAAAGTAATTGACAAAGAAGTGTGCAATGGTAGACGATTTAGTTGGGTCTTCTTTATACACTTGCTATTTAACTGTCCCTCCATAACATAATCCAGAGAGCCAGGTTTGAGGTAGCTAAACATATCTTTTCCATGAAAGTACAGATAGTATTTAATGCTCATGAAACTCAGAAGCATTTGAATATCGTTTTTACATAATTGATTCAGTCTCTGAAAGTTTTCTTTTTCATAGAATTCATTCAATCTCAAATTATGGTCTTGATAAAAGGACTGGTGTCTTTGCAGGCATTTCTCTTTAGTCATACCTGCATTGTTGCATAGCGGTACGAGTTTCCTAGCATTTCTTTAGTATTTCTCTGCAATACTTAGGTTTTATTCAAATGCATGTGAAGTGTGGGGATAGGCCAGAGTAGAAATGACTTTTCTAACAACTTTTGCAGACAGTATATTGACAGTAAAGTTGAAGCTTGTCCTAGTTATGGCTTAAATAATTGCTATTTGCACGTGAAATGAGGTTGTGTGCAAGTAATGGAGGTAAGCCTGAGGGAATACACATTTTCATTATGCAGTACATTCTAGTTACGTGACCTGTTTTCAGACTTCTGCAAGTCTTAAGAATACAGACTAATGGATATGAAAACCTAAAGCTGATGTAAATGTGAAGATAAAGTCCCAAATTTTGCTACATTTTACAGGAATTTCCTCATTCTCAATTTTTAAATAAAAGTCCTTGGAACTTTTGTGAGTGGTGTAACAAGTTCTGCCCTGCAAAATATTTCTTAAGTTAATTAACAAGAGAAGGAAAAGAAAAACTTATCAAGAATTTTATGCTAATTTTATGCTGTTGATGAAACCATTCTTTTAATGCTAATCTTAATTCAGAACTGAAATATTTTGTAAACTGTAACTTTTTATTTACAGATTTAAATGAGGAAGAAGAAAGAAAGAAACAGAAGAAAAAGAGCAAAGAAAAAGCAAAACTAAAGAGAGCAAGGAAAAGGTAACTCACATGCCTAATTTAATTTGAAAACAGAGCTTTAGAAATATTCCATTTTGGAATTTCTTTTTTTCTTCCGGAGAACATTGTTTCTTTTGATCCAGTATGTTTTGCCAAGTACCTGTTTGGTCTGAAAATCTTCCTGTTTTCCAGTGAGAACCTGCCTCATTTTTTCAATAGTGGAAACATACTATCTTTTCAGTATATAAAATAGTGTTAGGACCACAAAAGTTTTGCAAAACTAGCAAAGCAGGGAAGTTGTGAAGGTCTGCAGTCCTGCCATAGCAGTGCTCCCATGATGAGGGACTGCACGATGTGATGGGAAAATTAGAAAAAGCAGAACAAGTCAGCAGAGCTTTTTGGTGGCAGCCCTGAGATCTCCAGCTCAGTCACATGGAGGAGCTACTCTGGAGTTAAGCAACCATGAGATCCTTCATTGCCCCTTCCTCCCTTGTTGACTGACTTATAATATGTCAGTAGGACTTTTTTTTTTTTAATTTACTTAAAATGTGCTGAGTTTTGACACTCCTGTTGCTTAGAAGCCAAAAAAATGTATTTCTTCGTTTTTAAGAGAATGTCATAATACACAAATTTACTGATTCTGAATTTTGTTCTGCTGACTGATTTTTAAATGAGACTATTGGCTGTCAGGACTATGGATGAGATAATCTTCTAGGAACTACACTGAGAGCCAGGAAATGTGTAATTTCTCTGGATGGCACAATAACACATCCTTCGGAAACAAAATAAGTGTAAAGAAACATTATTTACATGGGTGAAACTGGCGTTTTTCCCCTTGCTTATTTACGTAGTGTAACTAAAACCTATACTAATAAAGGCAGTACAGAGGAATCAGACTGCTCACTGTAGTCTCTACATGAAAGTAATAATTGCTCTCATGAACAATACTATGAAACTACACCGTGGAATAAAATAAGCAGGACTTTCTGTCATCTTAATTCTTGTTTGTATATGATCACTTCACTCATTGCTCTTTGTTAAGATAAGTGTTAGCAGCTGCAAGCTTGTCATACCTGTTTTTCTTAGCTTTTTTTATATGACAAATATATTAAGATTAGTGTGAAGGCAATAATTGTAATGTTTTTATTGTCATGCTTTTACTGTTTTCTTGAGGTCTCTAGTCTGAGAAATTTAATTAAGGTTGAAAAGCATGCAACTTACCTATCTAAGTTTGAATTACTCAGTATTAGAAACATACTGCTTTTCTGCCAAGATCATCTAATAAGAAAAATCATTGTTCAGATGAATATAGACAGATTTCCGGTGGATATGGATACTACTGTGTGAATTTTATATCAAATTAAACTTGTGATATTGTGTAGATATTGGTTCGTTTTTCCTCCTATGATTGTCAGTCTGTATTTTTTTTCCAATAGATCTTCCTCATCAAGTACATCTGAAGAGGATAAGCCAAAATCAAAAAAACAAAAATCACAAAAAAAAGAAAAGAAAAAAGAAAAGAAGAATAAATCTAAGAAAGGAAAACATCACAAAAAGGAAAAAAAGAAAAGGAAAAAGGAAAAAAGTTCATCTTCTGATAGTTCAAACAGTTCTAGTAGTGATTGAGCTGCTTCAAATTCCATAGAGACTAGAATGCTTTTACTTTGAAATAAATCTTATTTATGCTTTGCAATGCTGTTGTTTTAAAGTAATACATATATTTTTTGAAGAAATCTATTTGCAAATATCAGTGTTTCAGATTATTAAATGAATGATTTGGAAAAAAAGTCTACTCTTCAAGTTTATTAACTACCCAGCCAGACACGTTGGATTTGTTTTTAACTCTCAGTTCAGTTTTGATTTACATGTAACTTGAATCCTTTATACTAGGATATGACAAACTTCATTTTGAAAGTAATTGTGTAGAAAAGTTCAGTCTTAAATATGCTTTTCATTGAAACTGTTAAACGAAATTTGCAAATTTAAATAAGGCTTTCCGTTCTTTTACTCTTTGAATAAATGTTTTTGATAACACTTTTTGCCTATTTATGATATGCATTATGTGCAAATGAAAAGTAGTATGGGGAGTTGGGAAAAAGGAATGACAGATAGGACCTCTTGGATATTGCTCTTCAAAATCTTCTAAAATTAATCTAATAAATTTTGAACTATGCAAATGCATGTTCTTTTGGCAGGATCTCTGTGAGCAGGCTGGACCTATGAGCCAACAGAACCTATGGATCCTTCACAGTCCTTCTGTTCTGTTTAGGTTCTGTTCTTGTGCAGTTCTGTTCTTGTTCTGTTCTATGCAACAAGATTGGTCACAATAATTTCAATACTGCATTCATATATATATAGTATGTGGTGATCAGCGTCCACACAAAGCAAAGCCAAGGCTGACACTTGACAGGAATCTTGAAGTGTTGCATTCATGTTAAAGCCGTTTAAATAAACTTTTTTTTCTCCACTTGTATAAGTTGAATAGTTAAAAGTTGTTACCAAAGTTTGCTATGGGGAAGTTAGGGTTTGTAAGAACTACATGGCCCACTGTCTTATACCAGGATACGGTACAGATTCAAAAAGTCTGCTCAATTCAAATGTATGATCCTATTTTGGGGATGCTTAAAGCTCAAAGTGCCTGTATTTACAGTTTCTTAAGAATTTCCTTCATGCCTGTGATTTATTTTTTTCACTTTGGCATGGAACTGCTTCCACCTGAGCATATGGCCATACTGTTAAACTCCACAAGGGTCAAAGGATCAGGGAGAGTAACACCTAAGCCTTCCTGAGCAAAACTATCCATAAAAAGGTGGGAGCAAAATCTGCGTTTAGTCTGCTTTCCATGAGAATTGCCCTAATGTAATAATAAAAATCAGTATTATAGGCAGCTTAAGTGGAATTTTTGTTGCAAATTGCTAAATGTTATTAAAAGTATTATTTTAGAACATTTTTTAAAATAACCTGGAAATGGTATTTTACAAGAAGGCTATCTTCCTACAAGTCAGAAAATTCATATAAAATGAATGGAATCTAAACCAAAGCCACTGAGAAGTACCTGCCTTAAGTGTAATTTTCTAGGAAACCAAAAACTCAGAATTTTTCTCTTGCAGAAAAATGTGAATAATTTCTGACCATTTTAAGAATTACTCTCAGTATGTCCCTGCTTAATAAGAACATTTTAAACTTATTTTTTTTCTTCTGCATTAGTGTCAGAGGAAAAAAAAAGGAAACAGATACAAGGGAAGAAACTTGGAAATGTCTTTAATACCTTGCTTTGAATAGATTACTGTTCCTCCCATATTCTACGCTCTGCTGGTAAAATTACTGTCAATAAAACCTCTTGTTTCTCATTTTTATTTCTACTCCCTCTAAACAAAATATTGTCATGTTTTGGAATCAACCTGTAGCATTTTAGTCTTTCTCTCTTTAAAATCTTTAGGTGGGTGAGGAATTTCAGGAATATATTTTTATAAGTAAAGCAAATTCTATTTTCCCAATTACAAATAACAGAAGGAAAAACAATCTAAATAATCTATATGCCATTGAAACATCTGTGTAAAAGCTTCAGTTATACAGAACCCAAGCCATAATGTTTTTCACACAGAAGCATATATGTTTGCATTTCTGCAATTAAGAGTATCTTGCTATATGAAAAGTGACCTTGTGACATAAAATACCAATGTTAAGTTTTGCAAATATTATGGTCGTTTACAAAATAAATAGTCTAAAGGAAGCAGCATCAATAAGTGGGATGACACCAGTTCATTAACATATGCCTGGGCCAGAAGTCAAATTGGATAGACTGAGAGCTATTGTGATAAAAAGCTAGTATTCAAAATGAAAACCATAAAAAAGGATGGAAATATATTTATATTTACATTTGCTTGCACACATGCACATATACATACACATACAGATATCTATATGCATATATATGTGTGTCCATATATTAACATGCTAATATATAAAAATATGTGCACACATATACATACAACTATATACACACCAATACATGTGTGTGCACATGTATGCAAATATAAAAATATAAGTGTATATCCATTTTTTTTTCTTAAATCATCCAAACAAAGTATGAGATTTTAGGACATAAAATTAGTGTGAATGCCAGACATCTGTTTTCTTATCAAATCAGACCAACTCTCTGTCTCTGAAAACAAAGTTTGAGAATAGTGTGTCTAAACAAGGAAAGCCAAAACAAAACACCCACCGAGAAAAGAGCTTAAACTAGTGGTATGGCAGCTCACATGGAGAAATTTAGATTAGGTAAAAAAATCCTAAAAATGAAAAAGAATCTGATCTTTTATTGTGGAGCAATAAACCACCCTGCTGAGTTATTTATCATCTTATAAAGCTCATCTCTGCTTACCTCTGTGATGACACCATCATAGTAATTCAAAGTTGACATTATATGGTCCTAAGACGATGCAAAGAACAGCTGACCATCTTCAGCAACAAATTTCTGTATGTGGATATATCTTAAAATACTTGAAGTATTAGTATCTAGACCAGTTGTGAGAAGGAACTTTCAAGACCGTTTGAAAGCTAATAGAAATAGTACTCTAACTGTGCTCCATGCTTTTTTTTTTCTCTCTCTGAATCTTGCTAATTACTCATTTTCCTCTGTTTATTTGTCATCTTGCAAATGACATTGAAAAATACCTGATTTTTTTAGCCAAAGCAATTGAGAGTTATTTTCCAGACCTACAAAGCTAACATAAACTATTTAGGTGGTAGTGGCAGCTCAAGTTTTAAGCAAAGTTTTAGTGCTCTGCTCTGTAGGAATATTTGGTGTTCGCTCACAACGATACAATTATGCCTTAACTGATCCTGGGCTCCATACATTCCAAAGGATAACACTGACTTATACTTTACAGATGTTTTATCATTTACAGATGTCTCTTATCTTTCACTTGTTTGCAAAAACAAAAGGATTACTCCTCTCTCTTCACTTAATCATTCTCTTCACTCTTATCTCCCTTTTCTACCACTTGCAGAGAAGGCACTTATTCCAAAACATTAGTTGCACTTTTGTTAGTCTGAGTTTTCTGTGATTTAGGCATTAACTCTACTTGTTCAGAAAACAGATGAGGCCCAAAATTAATATCAAAGATTAATTTGGTTGAAATATTGCAGATGGGGGGGAAAAAAAGGACTTAGAAGACTTCTATCATAGGTAGACACAGCAACAAAAAACAAAGCCTGTAAAAACTGCTGATCTACTGTGATAAGGCAGTAGTTTCATCTTCCTTAAAAGTGGGGGGTGTGGGTATATGTGACTATTAAATTCACTGTGCAGGTTGCAGCTCTGCTTATTTATGTTTGGAAAGGAGAGATTTAAACTCTTAACTTGGGCTTTGATGCAAAGTTTCTGGATATTTACACCTAAAAACCCCTGAGTTTTACGAGCTTTCAAGAATTAAATGAGGCAGTTACTGTAGGGAAAAGAAAATATTTTTCCTTTGAAGACAACAGGAAGCATCAAATTATATCCATTAATAATGAGCTGTCAAAAAAAAAAAAATCAACCAGAAACCTTTTAAAGAAAACTACTTAAAGAAAAATATTACACGCTCAGATGTTAAGTGCCTCAGACCTCAGAACTATCTATCTGAGCAGTTATCTTAAAATTTCCTAAAATGTATTTCTCTGTTTATCTAACCAGTACATTCTGGTTTGATACAGAAACACTGACTAGCCTGGCAACAGTTAGTCCAGGGGCACCTATGTTTCCCTTTGAGGATCTACCTCAATTCAGATCAGCTCTCTGGTGAGGCACTGAAATTCAAGAAACTATGTTAGTAAACTCAGCACCAAAAAACAAAAGTCGGGAAGATGAGGAGGATAAATAAGAGACTTATGCCAGCAGCTAGAAATGTTTAGTACTGGATGGAGGCTGAAACTTTGAGATCTAACAGAAAAAGGTCTTTTTTAGGGAGCGTACCAATAAGAACACGCCTATTTATTTCCTAGAAAAAAGAGCAGACCCTTAATCCTTTGAATGATATAATTATTTTCTTAGTTATAAAACCTTGAAATCCTCAAGGAAATCTGTTCTTTTACTTTTGCAATCTACTAATTTGCCTTGCCAAACCTTTCTACATCTCAATATCTTAAATAATGCTCTGTTTCTACCAATTGCCAGATGTGATCCATGTGCAATTGCCATTTCTGCTGTTACCATATCTTCTCCTGAATAAGATTAATAGCTTGAATCTGGAAAAAGAAGGACAAATACCTGTAGCTTTTGGGATCAGCAACTTTCTCTCTCTTGCCTTTTTTTTCCCCCAGCTTCTGAAGCAGTATTATTTTTTCTTCTAAGTTGTAGCTCAGAAAAGATTAAAAAGACTGATAGTACAAAGGATTTTTTTCCCTATTTTTTTAAATCTCTAAGTCAATTCTTAGAAAACAGAACACACATAATATCTAACCTGAACCTCCCCTGGTGCTGCCTGAGGCTATTTCCTCTTATCCTACTGGTGGTTATTTTGGAGAATAAACCAAGCCCCATCTCACTCCAACCTCCTTTAGGTAGTTGTAGAGAATAGCAAGGTCTCCCCAGAGCCTCCTCTTCTCCAGACTAAAAAACTGCAGCTCCCTCAGCCACTGCTCATAGGGTCTGTGCTGCAGCCCCTTCGCTAGCTAGAGGTACATGCTTTTTCCCTGTAAAGTGCTTTAAAAAAAAAAAACAAAACCACAAACTTGTATAATAGCCCATGAATACTAGTAGCATTAGTTCTAAACTGTCTTCAGTTAGTTCTAAATTGCCTAGAGTCTGTGGCAGTTTCTTTTCTCCATTCTTGAGCTCAGCGCATGTAGAGATACCACTTTTTTTTTAATACCTTTAGTAACTTATCAGTCACAACTGCTCAGATGGGATGTAGGTAATCAGTTGCCAAATACAAAGGTAAGTAGTTCAATACTACTTACAGAGGAAGTAGTGACAGTTGCTTCGCAAATTATGCCTAGTTTGGAAAAGCGGGCAAGAGTCTCTACCCAGAGTATCACACATTTATCCCATTATGTCATATGTAGAGAAGTTCTAAAATATTATTTAGTGGATCTTTGGCAATTCCAGGTGCCAAAGTCTTCAATTTAGAAAACTTTCACTGAGCAGGCCCCTGAGTTTTCAGCCCTAAGCCACTTCCCCCGTGTCTCATGATCTGCAGGTGCCTTTCTTTGGGACTAGACTGAATCACTCAACTCTTGTTTCATTGCATTTCAACTTTGAGCCTGAACGTATTTTATTTTGCATCTAAACAGCTATTTACAATATTATAGATATTTTATTATATATATAGGTGCTCTATTAACAACATCAATCCGGTGATAAATACCATTTCATAATCGAAAATTGAGAAATGCTTGTGTTTTCTCAAGCATCTGAGTGAGTCACACCAGACTGGTAACAGAAGAGTCAGGAGATGAATCCCCATCTGCCTCTTCTCCATCTCATCATTCCCCAATGTGTAGGTTGGATTCCATCATTCTTCATATTCCAGGCACCTGGATACAGCTGCTTGTGCATTAGCACCTCAGTCTTCATGATTTTCTGATAGCAATAATTGGTATTCTACAGGGACATTTAGCTGAGCACAAAAGTCTCACATATTATGGTTCTAGTTATAGTGAAAATTGTATCAGTAATTTAAGATTGCTTTAGAGCTGTTTTATGCCAATACACCTTTGATGCATACAAAAGCGCTTACACATTTTATGCATTTAGATATGAATAATTATGCAAGATATATCTGGAATATACATTATAAATTATAATGTAGAAGGATTTACGCATAATTGTACCTGCACTAGCATAGTGCTGCTTTTACAAATACCTGCCAGGTTATATGACAAACACGTTGTATATATAATTTCCTTGCAATATTTGCAGAACACCACCAGAAACTTCTAAATTGTTTAAGTGTTTATCTCCTGCTGACTGCTCTTTACTTCTGACACATGAAGTGAAAACATTCTTTCCTTAAAATCTTTGTGAAGTCTTGTCAAAGCCTCACAGCTCTCTCCCTCTTTCTTTTCTTTCTCTAAGTTCCTACTATATATCCACTTAAATAATTTAAAGCCTTAATACTTTTACGTTCGTAATGCTTTAAGTAGGTGAAGAAGCCAGTGTCTCATTACACTCTGAGCTTTCGTTGATGGAGTAATAACAGGTTAATACCATAGTTTAAGTAAATATGCTGTTGCTGCTCAACAGAAAAGTTCTGTTAAGCTTGTGTCCTCTAATGTTGTTTTCATGTCTTAATTTTCATTTAGCCTTCATTTTTCCTTAAGTTCCTGTGGAACTTTTGATGTTTAAGTTTGTGGCCATTTCCTCTTGTTCTGTCACTGGCCACTA
>JAWLRI010000198.1:84530-118770 GCA_034781795.1 Crypturellus tataupa | reverse complement strand
GGGTGTCAGCTGCTCCTCCCAGCTTCGTATCATCTGCAAATTTGCTGAGGGAGCACTCTGTGCCTTCATCCAGGTCACTGATGGATAAACTGAACAGGACTGGACCAAGGACTGACCCCTGGGAGACTCCGCTCAACACAGGCCTGTTTGTTTTAATGCTTGGAGAACAAACAGGAGAATAGTTTCTAAACCATTTCAAAGTGATTTATTTATCACACTAATTTGGAACACACGAAAATGTATCCAACACTTCCCTACTCCATTAAGTGAAATGTAGTAATGTCATTAACTAATCCGTCTTAGACTTACATGATCTAAAAGGCAACAAAATATTTTGTTTTCTCTTGGTATTTAATGAATGATTATCTGCATTCCTCACTAAGCAAATTTATCCCTTAACAGCTCTTCCATTCAGATACTTAACAGGCTTTGGTTCATGGCCACTATCTTTTAAAAGATAACTGGAGGACATTCCATTAGGTTTGGATCAACAACATTCCTTAAGTGGCCATAAAGCTTGGGAGTTAAAGCACATGTCCATCAGGATTAGGAAATGATATTATATACACAAGGGGCTTGAGAGAAGATGAAAACTTGAGTACTGTTTAATCTGGGAAGAAAATACACAATAAAAGTTTGCAGAATAATAAAAGGTACAAAGACGTGCCTATTACTGTATAACAAAATGGTAAGAGTAGAAAGGTTTTACTACCTTGAAATACAATTTGTAAATCTGTTTCCATCTCAGGATATGCTAAAATTGTGGAACTCACTGCCATGAGGCATGAATGAGGTCAAGAGCTTTGCATAATTAATTAACATGTTGCACATTTCTGTGATTAATGTGTGCTCCATTGCAATAGACACAATGATACAGAGATATGATCTGTCACATAAATTGGCATTTAACTTCAGTGCGGTGGTGTGTGGTAAGTATGCACTGAGGCTTATTGCTTCACCTCCCAAAGTTTCTTTGAAAACAGTTGTTAAAACAGACCTCAGACTGACCTGATACGGCAATTCCAGTGTATGGACCAATATAACAGGATTTTAATGAATTTATGTGATATGCTTTTGTGCAAACTGTATAAAGACTCTCTCCTTCTCTCTTGTTTCTTCATTCTAGTCATATTGCTGCAGATACAGCCTGCGTTCATACACTAATGGCAGTTTTCTAGCATTAACAACTCGTGATTAATAATAATAAACAAATCTGACTTTTTAACTTAAAGTGGACTAAAAATAATTGGTTAATTGTAATTACACATTACATTCACAGACACTATTGGCATTTTTAATAGCCATTAGATAACAGGTACTCGTTTTCTTAAGTTCTCACAGTCACAAAACCTCTGGAGCTACAGAGATGGAGCTACAGAGCGTCTCAGTTTGTAGATCACATTTCAACTTTATGAAAACGTACCAGTGCTGCCATCTTTTGGACATTCTTTAAACGTTTAATTACAAATTAGGACCTGGTTAAGTCACTTTAATGTGAAGATTGTTCATGGGGGATGTTAGAAAAAAAAACTGCTATAATCTTTGTTTCTTAAATATTTATTTTTGCTCACAAGCATTCATTCTTTCTTGAGTGCAGAAGAAGATCTAATGTGCTGGATGCAGTACATGTTCTTTGAAAAATAACTTGTGACCTTAAAAACTTGAAAAGACATTGCAGTTAGTTTCTTTTTCTTTCTGTGCTATGTAAAGAATATTAACAGTACTTGCAGCTATATGCTCTTTTAGTCTTCAGTCTTGCATTCCACAGATGGAACTCATTTTGCGTAAGGAAACCCACTATTTTCACGAGGGCATTTTAGATGCGTTTGTTCTCATAGTGTTTGAAGTATTTATTTTGGGGCAGATTATTTTAAAATATATTCACTCTCTGGGAGACTGAAAGACAAACAGGTCAGTATGACTTGGAAAGAAAATTAGTCTACTGGACCTGAGTGAAAAGAAAATGATCTTTCCAGGGAAAGGCTGATTGCTCAGTTACATGATTTCCTAAAACTGGAATGGTGAGGCTCTGACCTAGGCTTCAACCTCCTTGGGCTTTGGGATAGTGAATTACATGGGATTTCTCCAACTTTTGTCCCTGCAGAGAGCAAAGTCTGGTCAAGTCAATGCCTCTCGGCTTGAATCTTTTGGATTGTCTGTGTCCCACTGAACGTCACCAGGCATGACAATATTAATTTCAGTTTGTTGTATTGTAATCTTCTAAAATAGTGTAACTAAAATAGAAGAGAGTAAAATGTTTCAGTAGCATACATGGTGCCACTAGAGTGCTTTGCAGGGTGCTACAAATTGCTGCATCAGCTTTTTATTCACAGTATTGCAATTTATTGTAGATGATTCATCTGGCACATGCATATGTAGATTTTAGGGTGATGCTCTATATTGTTTGATTTTTATGGCGGATCTCGCTGTGGGTTTTTTTTCTTATCTGTTTCTTCCCCATTATCCAACAAATCTGCAACAGAGGTTTAGCTACGCAGCCAGGGAAATCTATTCCAATCCATTCCAATCTCTACTCATGTCATTCCCAACACCCCATTTTCCTTAGCAACTCTCTCTTAACCATATGAATTTTAATCCACTGATAGTTAGGAAATAGTGATTAGAGATGAAGGGCAGGGATGCTGCTTTTCTAATGCTGCCTGTCCCTTGAAACACCATAGCCAAGGTGTGCATGGTGCTGCTTGGCCACCTTGGCACAGGAAAACAGCATGTGTCCTCAGGTGCAAGGCTAGACACTTAGACCAGAGGTTCCTCCTGCCACTCGGTAGTTACTTGGCACCCATATACCTTCCATTTGGAAGCTAAGCACCTTCTCATGGTCTGGCCAGCTGGCTCCTTCACTTGTCACAAGCACACAGCACCACGGTCCCTCACTGCCTCTGGGCTCTTGTTCTCTCCTACTCACTCATAGCGCAGGCCGAAGCTAACCTGACTTTTTGGATGAGAATAGTTGCCTTTCCATCTTTGTGGATGCCTTTATATGGTCTGATAACACTTGTCTGGGTCTTTTCTGAACTTGGGTGTTGAAAGATATAAGTAAAAGCCAGCCTTTTTGTTATTCTGTAAGAAAACAAACGCAATAGTTAAAACGATTGCTGTATCACCTATTCTACCATCCTTCTAAAACACGACTTGTAGGATAAATTTTTTTTATGTGCTATACAATGCATGAACATTGTTTTTATAGCATTTTCATTGTGATGTAAGAACTCCCAAATTTCTTTTCACCAGTTAGGACGTAAACGATGTCTGCAGGCTGTACCATGTGTGTAGGACAAGAGGTTGCTGTGGTAACTCTCACCAGTGTTCAGACAGGTTACAGAGCTCTTGGAAACAAGCAAAGCACACTTGAGCGCTGTTCTTATTTACATGCCTGTATTGTTTTAATGGAGAGAGAGGAAAATATTGTTTGGGGAGTAAGATCTCAATAGTACAGTGGCAAATTACATATACAATTCTACACGCACTGAACAGGAGGAATTCATGCACACTGAAATCTGGATTACAAAGACTTTGCTATGGTATATTACTTATGCATCTATGATACAGTTCATTACAGTATGTTTCATAGTATGTTTGTCATTGCCCTAGATATTCTTGTAAAAGGGAATTCAGGATATATTATTTCAATCATTTAAACTGCACTTCCAATATCAATAGTGAATATAAACACTGTATGGTACAGATTTACACAAAGGCTTGTGCCTGATCAATAATAAAAATATTTGTAACAATGAAGAGGGAAATTGTCAACCACTGTAGAGATATGTTTTGGGCTAAGTAATGCTGATGCTGACAGGCTTGTACAATAAAGGTCCTGTTTTTCACTGCAGCAAGCTGAACACTGGAAGTCACACACACTCACACTCATACACTCACACTCTCCCTCGATCTCACACACACACAGATATATCTGTGTGTGTATGTGGTCTGGAATGTGACATGCAAGCCAGAACACCTCTACCTTGGCAAGGATGCATGTATCAAATATCCATTTTACATACTGGATGGGGTAAGACACCAGCTTCATCAATAGGTTTTGTTGCTCATTAGGTCACAACTTTTTTTTATGGCATTTTGTGAGTCTCTGCCCCTGGAGAATGTCCCAATTCCCTGTAGCCAACAGGGACCAACTGAGAAAAATTTTTGAATTCTGCATACCATTTTTGCATTTTTTATAGTATTCTGATAATAAGATTAGAAAAAAGATATATTCTGTCAGTCTAACTAGAAACAAAGCAACACTTAATTTAAATAAAAAGAATTTTATTAACAATGTTTAATATCTTACAATCTGAGCTAAATCTGGCATGCCCTGTAAGAGTTAATAGTAATACGCAGACTCCATGCTTTAAATTCTATTGGAAACAAAATGGGTTAGCGGTGTGTTGTACAGTGTAGGGTAACTTTATTTTACTACACCTGCTTTTAATAAAGTACTTCTTCTTCTTCCAAAAGGCTGGAGAGACCCCATTGGCTTAAAAGGAAATTTACTATTTCTATGCATTTTACAGTATGTAGATACTCGATTTCTCTGTATTTACAAGATTTAAATATTTTTATATATGGTTTGTGTATCATAAATTCAGATATTTTCTGATGAAGCTTTTAGATTGAGATAGAGTGGAAGACTAAATATGAATAAGACTACAAAAACAATGGTAGATTTTGTGCAAATTCTGTTATAATATTGTCTTAATGTTTTAGAACTTCAATACTTTTGCTCTTAAATAGATTTCTATGCTTAAAGACTGTTAGAATATGATCAAGTATTTTAATGTGATACTAGTAAGAGTACTGTACTACGCACAAGCTTTTAGCTGTAGTTCAAACAATAAAAACTTAAAAATGATCCATTAACCATAATTCATGTACCTTTCTCTGAGTCATTTAAGCATGCAAAACATACTTTAAAAGTTTTAGAAACATTCTTACTTACGCTAGATTTGTTCCACAACTGGTTCTTGAACACCGTAACTTTAAATTACTTTGAAAAGGGGGATGGAGCAGAAGAGAAAAAGGAACAGACTAGTGTAGAAAATATACTTTATAATCAAGAGTAGTAATGTTCATCTTGCAGCGCTCAAATGATAGTGGTTTGCTCAAAGTTATGATTTTCTTGTAATTTCTGTACATAATCTAACTGGAGACAAGACAACACAGTCCAAAGAATCTTCGCTTTCGTCTTCTTACTAACGGGTAGGGGGTCAAGTTTAGGAGGCTGCTATCGTCTGTGACGAAAAAGCAAACAA
Organism: Crypturellus tataupa; assembly: GCA_034781795.1. NCBI lineage: Eukaryota > Metazoa > Chordata > Aves > Tinamiformes > Tinamidae > Crypturellus > Crypturellus tataupa. The sequence goes on along the minus strand of JAWLRI010000198.1, from coordinate 113,497 downwards.
AGCACATTTTAATACAATTACATAAAGACACACACACATACACTCAAGAGTTCATAACTTTGTGCATTGAACACCTACAGCATCAATAGATCCCATCATTCTAGGCACAAAGAAAACAATAAACTTCTTTTTTTTGTAATGAGTAAAATGAGTAAGGTTCTTAAAATGCCATTTATTAGGATTCCAAGAAAATGCAATAGAAATTTTGGCATGCGGAATAAGCAGTTCAATGACAAAACTTTAATGAAATTATACCTCCAGTGCTGGAAGACCCAAGCCAAAATATTCCTGCTTGATGAGTAATGTTAGGCAACAACTAAAACTCAAAGCACAATAATCTGGAGATCTTAATTGCAGGTTTGACAATCTAAGCTTATATTTTAGATTACTTTAAAAATGAAAAAGAAAAAATTACTGAGTGCCATTTGTGTACATCAGTGAGAATTTCAATTTAAACCCCCCAAATGAGAATATCTTGTCACATAAAGATTAAAAGTACTTGCCTTGGAAAATTAGCACAATCTGCTATCCTAACTTTCTATCTTGTATATTATTTCTTTTTCAATTCATATAGAACATATAAGTGCCTGTAATTATGTTAATTTGTGTCCTGTCAGCAACTGTCTCAAAAAATCTTTAGAATTAACTTGGAATTTGAGCCATCTTCAGGCAAGGTTTTAGGCTATGAGCTATATACCTCATTATGTTCCTATTCATGATACATCACGATCTAGACTTGATAGGAGGCTCTAGATACAATTGTAACACAAACTAAGTTTCCTCCTTCCAAATAATTTCAACTCAGTATGCCTGTGCTATAAACTCTTACCTCTATAATGAATTCACTCATTCTGTATTCATCTTTTAACATATTATGATGAATGTTAGACTGTTTAGTTCCTCAGAACAAGATTCAGGACACATTAGGCATACTTCATCAGCTGTCAGTGTGCAAAGAGGGTGCAGCACTTACGAAACACACATTATCAAGAAAAGGGAAAATTATTAGCTTTCTAATGTTATTCAAATGAAGAAAGAAAGTCTGCAGGGACACAAAATGAAGGCCCAGTCCTAAATAATTCTTTAGGATGACAGTCCCTCATTCATTTGTATAGAGTGCTTCATAGCTGGAAAAGTGAGCTGTTGGTAGCCTTCAGGCAGGTATCCACATAGGGTCAGTGCCTTATTATCCTTGAATCATCGTAGAGATGCTACAGCTCTTGCGGGGGCAAAATAAACTCCATCACTCATCGTGAGCCCTCTCATAGTCTGTGCAATTTGTACCTTCAGCACATCTAAAAAACATGTGGCTTGAGATAGGGGGTAAGTTGTGCTGCTGCCTTATCTCCCCAGGACAAGTCTACTATTTTATCTGTAGATACCACATACATAAATGTACCCAATCCAGTGCTTTGAACTATAGTGTTCTCAAGTGAAACTCAAGAGGACAAAGTGCACATATTAAATTCTGGCACCTCTGAATCAGTAGGGAAAGGATTTCACTTGGTTTTTCTTTCTGTAACTTCTTCATTTTTTTCATATATAATGAAAGCTGAAATCTTTAAGGATCTTAATTTACCTCACATGAACAAAATATAAAACCTACCTTGATTTTTCAGTGGTAAAGGCATAGTTTCCCTGAGTTTGCTTAAAAGGTTTTTCATTTCTCTCATATCTCTGCAGAAACAAATTTAAAAGAAATACAATAGAACAGCAGTTGAAGACTCACAGTACGGAATGGTTCACAGTATCTTTTTATATGTTGAACTAATGGAATAAAAACCCAAACTAAATAATATAAAAATCTACTGTGCAAGTGTTTGGTTTGAATGTATCAGGAGATGCATACCAAAAGCAAAGACAGAAAATTTAATAAGAATTTTAAGCTAGTCCGATTCTAACTGGTAGTTTCCTGGTCCAAATTTGTTATCTTTTCTTGATCTTGAGTATTTCATGTTAAGCGAGTTGGTAGGCACAATGTGATCTTAATGGCAGAAGATTCAACATGGTTACAACTAGCACTGATGGGTACTATTGATAATATTATATCTCATTATTGACATTTTGTAGCTTGTACCATGAATGCAGACAGTGTATGTAGTTAATCCATGTCACTTTAGCTTCCTAGGGATTAAGAGAATATTTTAGACAACAGGGCTGTCATTCTGTTCCCCCTTAGGACTTTGGCAAGGAATTTGCTAAAATTTTAAAAGGCAAAAGATGGAAAATAAAGTAACAAAACTGTGTAAACTCACAGTTTACACTCACAAACTCACAAACTTTTACTCACAAACTTACGTATGGATATATTTTGAAAGAGAACAGAGGCTGTGAAAAGGTTCCAAATTTAAAGATTATAAAGAAGTAAACATATGTTTGCCATCTGGACAGTTCCGTAGCAAAGAGGCTTAGTTTTGTCTTTTTCCTGGACACTCAAGAGAATGAAAGTCCACTTGGATATACCTTTGGATGATTTTTCTCTCTGCTCCTGAACCTTTCACATGGGTAACTATGGACAGAAGCAACTGAGATCAATCAGCTTCTGTGCTTTTGATTTATGAAGGTGAAACTGCAAGCAGTATATTCAGGTGTAAAACCAGAAATCTGGAAAGATGAGACAAAAAATCTCTCTGTTTTAGCAAAAGAGCTTTCTGCACTTAGTTTTTGGCAGTAGCTCCCTCTGCCAATTAACCAAACTAAGAATGTCACTTCTCTTTGCCCTCCTTATAGGCATTGCTTTCAGTTATGTTAAACGCAACACAAATGTTAATCAGGCTGTAATAATTTTCCAGCACCTGCAATAACAACACCAGCTGCCTAACTGGGAAAGACTAAATAAACTTTAGAGAGGAATGCATTTTATCTAGGACTAGAGTGTTACCGATACCTGTCAGTGTTTTCAATATCTGTGGAAACCTGCCATAACTGCTGTTGGATATCTGTTGGAGATGACGACGTGTCTTCTAGAATAGGTACTTCGGAACTCTCCTCCACTTTAGTGTCTAGGATCTTGGGTGGCGCATAGGGCTCTTTTCCTTTAAAATATTAAAACAAAGCACATACCCCTATTATTTATTAATGAAAAGCTAACACAGATTATATCATTGATGTTTTGGGCTTGCTCTTGGATGGCATAAATGAAAAGAGTGAATGCAAACTCCAAATAAGAACTGCTCAGCAAGAGAGTGGACCAGACCAGCCTGCTCATCAGAGCGCTGCTGTATGGTCCATCTCACTGCCAAGAGGATGAAGAGGAAGCCCACACAGGCATGTATGGAGCTCAGCATTTTGTTCAGTGAACTCAAGAGAGTTTGTTTTGCTGAGAGCAGTTTGTTTCCTTGCAAGCTTCCCAGGGCCAGACGGTTTCTGTTCTTTGCAGTGACAAGTACAGCCCGTGCTACTTTCCCAAATCACAAATTAGTATCCAAGCTATCAGACTATTAACTTTCTCTTGTTTTACTTTAAAGTAGAAATTCCTGGAACTGAAAAAACTGTTTCAGCAAGTTCTTTAAACTGTTAAAATTTTGATAAAGTATTTCTTTGTTAAAAATATCAGTTACTCATTGTCTGGATGTCCAACCAGACCTTGGCAAAGACTTAATCTTTACCTAATGTTTTCATTATCAATTAAAGTCAGTGCAATATATATACTTCTCAGAAGTTATCTAACTGCATGATTCCCATAAAATGACTTGACATAACAGCTTATCATCTAAAAATGTTATTTATCCTTTTTCTACTGTTTATTTTGGCACCTACTACTAACTTTGTCTTTGCCAGATCCCTCTCTGAGTCAGATGAATCCATCAAGTGCTAGATTACCTCCACAAAAAGAAAAATAAAAGGTGAAATGTTTTCTGTTGTTTCCATGAGTTAAGTTGGGTCAGTAAAGAACCAGGCATGCTCCATAACAAGTGGCAGAGGATGGAGGTGATGATATGGCCAGAAGCAGTGGAAGGCAACAAGAAGTGAAGGCAAGATGAGGGCGAAGTAACAAAGAGATCAAGACCTTTTTGGTGGAAACAATCTCATATGTTGATTCAGTTGCTTGTGCAGCAGCAGCCTAAGCCTGCTTTCCACATTGTATCTTTTATTGAGTGTCCATCACTTTTTAACTAACTTTCAAATTTAACTAATTTTCAAACTAACTGCAGCTTATGTTGTTATTTTAAGCTAGAACTTAATATACAGTTTTAACTCTTTGTTGTGTAAGCTTCATTATTCATTACTTCTTCCAGTATAAGAAGCCCGTAACACAATGTACTGCTACCAGTATCTCATTTGCAGTTTTTTTGTGAAAGAGGTTGCTGGGGGAACTATCTCATTTGTCACTGTTGTCACAGAACACAAGTTGCTGTTGCTAGTGCTGTGTGTTAGCTAATTCTGACATTATTTTCAAGTGTGATGTTGATGCTGACTTGACCTTTGGCGACACACCATCAAGAAAAACAGTTTATACACACATCCTTCAGTGCATTTGTAGATGCGAAGGCTGTTTCACTAGAAACAATAACAATTCCTTCTCCCAGCTCAAGAACAGAAGCAGAGAAAGTTCATTGTGATTTTTGCCAGCACAAAGGCAGCTCTTGTGGGTTTAACAGAATGAGTGGCACAGATTTCCTTCCAACCAAAAGAGCTCTTTACCAGTAATTTTGTTGTACTGTGAACAGTTCATGAAACCTTCCTTGAATTTCAGAGGATCTGCTCAATCACTTGAAAACAGTTAAGAGTCAGCTAATAATACAGGCTTTACTTGAATAATGTCTATGACTCAGGCTTAACATTTCCTACTAGATGGCACACACTGTATGGAAATAAAAGCTCTTTAATCGTCTCATCTTAGCAGGAGGGCAGGATACCTTTTGTTCAAACACACTTGCTTAATATAGAGATGTGAATTGTAAATTTTACTTTCACTTTAGTCAGTGCAAAGACTTTCTGTGATTTCAGCAGGAGTCTGATCATGCACTCACTCTGCTTGCATATATGTCCACAAGCAGTTGCTGTTCTTGCCAGTTGGCCAAGCAGTGACTCTTTTTACTGCTGGTAAAATTTTAATACAACATACACTTGGTGTATGATGTGTCTTCTAATGTGTCCTTTTTTTTTAAGAGATTGGCTTTCAGAGTGAAAGGTTCTTGAATTAAATAATGCTGAAGATCAAGAAGACCAAGAAGAGCTGCCATTTTCCATACTGCGAATAGCTACTTGCTACAGCAAGCCCCTTGCAAAGGGGCAGTAAGGCTATTAAAGCTGTGGGATAGGGACTGCAGGAGGGCACTGGAGAGTTTCCCACAGTTAACGTGCTCAAACACTGCCCTGAAAACTTGACTCTATACCTTTCCCTGACCCAGACTTTTCATGTGAATCTAGCCAAATTGTCTAAAAACAGTAGCTCCTCGTAACAATTACTGGCAACACACTTTTCATTCTCTGGTTCCACAACTTGAGACTCTGCATTCCAGGCCCCAACTGAAACCATGGAGAGATTACTCTGTCACAATCTCAGATCCTAAATTATCACTCTTTACCTTAATCTCCTTGTTCCTTTTTCTGCAAAGGGGAAAATTGTTACTATCTCACTATCCAGGGCAGTTCTGAGGAAATTCATCAGTGAATGAATTACTGAGAAAAGTCTGAGGAACAGAAGGATTCTACGTTTAGAACAGAATATGTGCAATAAATACAACACAAAACACTGAACAATTAGAATACAACAGAAATGACTGCCCAAGTATTAGCATGTTTCCCAATATGACAGGACTCTTGAAGTGGTAGAAAGGAGAGAGAGGAAGCATATGACCAGGTAATGAACAACTTAGTATATACAAAAAGATTGAATTAACACTTCTTAGGCACATTCATTCTGTCATTTCCAAATTTTCCAAATGTTTAATTTTGCCATCAGAATGCATTTTCAACAATGAGGTTTTGTGCTGTATGTATCTTAGAAATAAATATATTGGGGAGCACTTATCTCAGTTTACTTACTGCAAGTTTACTCACTGCACAGCTGGAAACATTTAAGGTTGTTGGCCCCACTGTGGCAGTTCCATCTCACAGAAATAATGGACTGTCTTATTTTTATAATAAAAGCTATATGACGGTAATACACAATCTGAAGAACCATAAATATGCAAGAAATTTTGGTATAGGAAATGTGATAGAGTTAAGTGTAGGAATGTTTGTTCGACAGCATAGGAAGATAAGGAGAGCTCAGATCAGTGCTGAGAAAGACGGTGAAAGTAGCAGAGCTTGGTCCTTCAAATAGTAGGATGGCGATCCATAAAACAGCATCTGTTTCCAGTAGGGAGTGTTGGCTGAATTCCTCTTGGGAAAAAAGCATCAGTGCCAGCACACTGCCTTAGATTTATCAATTCTCTAGTTTGTTGGATAATGTCTAGTCAAGATACTACAATCCACATTATTATTTATTAGCTGCATCTTGGTGAAAATAGCTTGCATGAATCTCTGCTGGCTCCAAAAGAGAGGACATAATTTGCTGAAATCTCCAGAGAGATATAAAAGGCCCAAAAAACTACTTATCCAACAGGTAACTGGGCTAGAAAATGGAAAATATTCCATCCAAATGGAAAATATTACCTTCAAAAATGAGCTGTAAAATGCATCAAAAAATCACACGTAAGGAATATCAATAGACATATGCATTTATAAATTTATCAAAGTTAACACATATTGGAAATGTTAACAATTTTTAAGGAGTAGAAGTCATTGTAGAAAAGGAAAATGTATCAGTATCACCCAGATGTTGGTGAAAAAATGAGAAAGTAACAGCACAACATACTTCATAATGGTGAAATTACTGGGTCTTTCATTCCTAGAGATAAGTACATGCACTTCTGCTTCCAATACAGTACTTCTCTCCTTAAATAAAGAATTTTAAGAAGAATGAAGTTCACTCGGCTCTATTCTAAAATAGTCTGTTTTTTTTGGCAGATTGAAAACTGTAAGTAGTGGTTTAGAAGAAGACCTTTAGTTTAGAAGAGGCTTTGGGAGGTCATCTGGTTTAACCCTCCCCTGAAAGCAGAGCCAACATTAGATCAAGTTGTTCATATGAGTTCCCCAGGATGGAGATTTCACAGCCTCTTGGGTATCTGTTCTGATGTTTACCTTCAGTATTAAAAATAATTCTTACTATCTAAATGTTATTTCTTTTGTTGCATGATGCCTTTATAGTGCCTCGAGGCCTTGTAAATACTATTAAATATTTTAAGTACTTAATATATACTTACAAGATCTAATTGGCTAAATTGAAAAATTCTGTTTATTCAAATCCCTGTGATTATATAATTTTTGTCTGCTACAAACTTTTCTGAAAAAAAATTGAACTAAAGTTTCTGAAGAAAACTTCACCCAGGTTTTGGCTGAAACCTGGAACCGGGTTACTGTGGTTATCTTTACATGGCTACAGGAAAAAAGAGCTACTCCATTTAGCACTGACACCCCATGAGCTACCATGAGCTTTATTATGCTGAGATTACAAGCTACTATATATCAAATCACTGCAAGACAGGAAATAAGTTGGTTCATATTGCAATGCTGTAGATCATCTTTTTTAATTCTTGTTATCTAGTTAGAACTTTAGTTATATTAATCATATATGTTCCATCCACAGGCAGATGGGGCAGATTGCACCCACACGCACATCTCCATTATCCTGGCCACCTCAGACTACTCTCTCTCTCTGTGGTTACAGAAAGTGCCTTGACATATATCGCCAATGCTAAAAAACATAGTAAATCTGTCTTAAAAAAAAAAAAAAATGGTAGTTTCTTCTACCTTGGAATATGATGGCTATGTTAAATTTTGGTTTTTTTTTTCTCTTGATATTCTATAGCTTTTCTTTTGATTTGAGAAAATAACTGAGAGCTCAATGCAGCCATTACAAATCTCAAATTCTTATTTCCATAATAAAAAGGATCATGGGCTCTAGTTAAAGGGGCTAGATGTGAAAAATGCATTTGAGGATCTCTCAGTGTGAGAGGTACATGCCAAAGGAATACTGTTTTTACATTACAAAACAAGATTTTTTCTCACCTTTACATAATATTTTCTGCTTAGATGGTATCTAGACAGCCCAATTGAAGACATGTGGCATCACTGAGTAATGAGGCAGCTAAGCAACTTACTCAGTAAATTACCTGCATTTTGACATTTTCCTTTCAGTGGATGTGTAATGAAACATGAAATTATTAGAGATGCCATTTTCCCTGAAAGAAGAACATCTCATGTTTGTATAAATATACCTTGTAGGATATATTTTGGTGCTGAATCCAGTTTCTAGTTTCATTAAGTTGGACAGCTTTCTAACCCCTTCCTCTTTTACTATAAGTTATTGTTGCTACTGGCGGATAAATAACAACAGGAATACTAAGTTTATTATTAAAATACTGCCATTTTGCTCAACCAAACACATGCCTTCGAATATCTTACCCAACAGATACCTCGGTATGGCATCATACTTAAAGCAATCAATTTCTGTTGACTTAGCTGTTTCTTTCCCAGATGGAAACACTTCATACCAATACAATTACCAGTGTTATCAGAATTGCTCTGCTTATTTCTTCTTCAACTTGTACAGTTTCTCCCTTTGTTCATCAGTAGCCACCCAATCAAAAAAGCAAAGCAAACACACAGTGTGTGGAGGATATCTGTGAATCAGAATTTCTCTACAGATCTCTGGAAGATACAGCTGGAAAGGCAGTGTAATTAAATCAGCTAAAATACTGGAAACAGAATACCAGAGTCTGCTCTAACAGAGCTCACCTTCCACAACTCTTAGGAAGCCTATTTGGGAAATGATGCTTGCCAATCTTTCCAACTATTTGGGAATAAATGCTCAGGAATATTAAAAGTGAGGTGAACATCATTACTATTCTAAGTCTTCATGTGTTCTCACACTTCCTCTGTCAGAGTGGGAGGGATGAATGTTGGGTCTCTAAAATAGGTCCGTCCTTTGTCAGAGGGTTGGAGAACTTTTAGTGCTCCTGAGGTTTGGTAATGAAGCTGGCAAGTGCAGTGACTTGATTACAGAGTCCATAGAAAGTTTCAGTCAGTATATGCAAGTAATTTATGGAGGTGTATAACCTGCTTTGTGCTGATCAGATTTTTCTGGAGAAAATAAAATTCATCTGTCTCGTCCAACCAACAAGCTACAACTCTTACACTCTTGGTCCTGCCAAGCCCTAATTCTACTCATAAGGCCCAGAGACAACAGTATTCTCAATGGGCTGTTACAAAATGTTTCTCATGGGGATAACTGGCTTTGTCAAACTTAACCTTTAGAAACCTAAATGGTTTCTGTGATAATTTAAAAACAACAGAACAAAACAGACTCTTCTGAAAGGAAAAAAAGAAAAATTTAGTTTGAGTAATAGATATTTAACAGTGACATGACAAAAGCTTTTAAAGGGATTTTAACTCATTAGGCAGCCTTAGTTATTCGTAATGCTCCTTTCTACCTTCTAGTTTAAACACTGTCCTGCACATGTCCTCTGACTACCGACCCTGACTCAAGTCACTATCTTGATTGAAAGATCCTTCTATGAGGAAAAACATGGACACAGGGCACCCTGACTGCAGCTCCTGTAAACCTCATCTAACGAAACAAGGACATTACTGTGTAAACCTGAACTTAAACATAACATTGCTACCTGTGTGAACTGCAATTTTTCTAAATGTTCCATTATTCAGTATTTTAATCAAAACCCTAAGACAGCTTGCTCACTGGAATCTGAATAATTCCAACCTTTGGCTTGGAACCACTATTTTTTTTTTTAAATTTCAGACTTCTGAACTACACTAGTACATTAGTGATACGTGCCTGATAGAGACATGCATATGTGAGGACAACGATAATGCAATAGAAATAGAGATTCTGCAGAAGTTGAAAAGCTACAGTTGTATAGGTGATTTTACAGTTTTGTACTCTGCATTTAATGAGTATCTAAGCATCCACAAACCTCTGTTTTTTGTTTAAATCAGCATTTTGCTTAAATCAGCATAGATCTTTAAATTCCATACCTTTCCGATGAAACTGAAGGGATCCTAGCAGACATATGGACTTAAGCATTTCTGTTGTATACATTTCTAAGCAACACTGCAACTGGATGTATAATCTACAGATTTCAGGATGAATTTCACCATCTTCTGCGCTGCAATAAAAAGAAAAAAATAGGAATGGGATGAAAAGAACATGAGGCTCATAAAATCTGTTTTCCTACTCTTGCAAGCAGCCACATCGTAATTGCTTCATAAGCTATTAAGCTATGCATGTATGACAAACAAGCTGTTTCTACCAAACTGAATTTAAAAACATCTTTTAAGTCTCCAAGAACTCAAAATACTTATTTTCTTCTTTTGATATATTTGTAAATGGAGTAAATTAATGGCCTGAAAAAATTGAGCTTTCTTATTCTTTTTACCAGTTTTGGAGAAATATTTTCTGGTTGATTGAAGAATTCTGTCATTTAGCTTCAGATATCCTTGGCCCCTGGTGCAGCCCCAGAGTGAGGAGATTGCAGGGTCCCTTTACTTTCGCTTTTCAGGAAAGAAATGCTGGATGAGACTTCATCAACTCTGGTTGAGATTTTTTGTTCTTGCAGGTTTCTGTCTGAATTTCTTTTCTTTCCCCTATGTTTAAAATACTGTTCATGTGATTAGCTAATGCATCACTATGAGAGTGGAGGGAAGATTACAGAAATTTTCAGAAGAGCTATCTTTCAGGAGTATCTCGGGAATAAAAATTTTTAAAACAAAAAATAAAATGAACTCCAATGAACTGCATTGAACACCAGAATCAATAATTTATCCAGATTCAGGGTTCAACTACTCTCATGCTTGGTTAAAAAACTGATCAAGTTCAGACTGGTGTGTGAGCATAAATATATTATTTTATAAACTTAACCGTTTTCTTGAGTGCTCAAAGAGGAAATTTATTTAAACTGGATTTTATAACAAATAGAGACCCTTTCTTTACTAAACAAACTGAACCTAATTTCTAAATACTATCAATATGAATCTAAAAAATTTTCTCAGCAAGCTTTCAGATTTCTAGCACATGAATAAAATAAATGAAGCTTGCATAGTAAGAAGTTTGCTATCTTTCTTTACAGGGATTGAATTTCCTATGGTTAAACTGACACTTCTAAAGAGCCTCTTATATATGGAATAGAATTAGACTTGTGGATTTGCTGAAGGGTACCAAAGCAACTTCTCTGATAAATTATTTGCAGCAACACTAACCTGGGCTATTATGCTCAAATCATTTTTTAATACCAGTCTAGGCCACAGACTTCAGATACCTTCAGCAGACAATATTTATTTAAACCAGTAGAACAGATTCTGTCTGATACCAAGGCCAGAGGCCATTACTTACACTCAGTCAAGCTCTGCGTCCAGTCAAAATGTTAGGTCTGGCTCCTTCCTCATGAACAAAACAGAAAAACTGTATTTTAAGAAAAAATTGTACCAGCTTGTGCTGATACAATTTTACCGAAATCCGTTCAAACAAATACTGTGTATTAAAAGCTGTTAATTTCTGTATTTGAGAACCAGTATTCTTTCAAACAAAGTAGAGACGATATGTTGCCTCAAAAGCAACATATCCTCCTGCTGTATCAGTGACACCAGGGAAGATGAAGCCCATTTGCACCCTGGCCATGTGAAAGCAGACAGGGCCAGAGAGGACAGACCCCGGCTCATTCCGGGGCTCGTGGCAGTCTCAAAGGAATATTTGATGCAAGGACTTGTCATAACTTATCTCCAATGAGGGAGAAAAATGTTTAAGAACCACAGTAGTTGTAAACTGTGCAATCACAAATGCTTAAACAAGCAAAAATTGCACGAAAAAAAAGGAAGAAAGTGAAAGTGAAGGGTGGGTAGAAATCATGCTGGACTTACTTGCTAACAAGAGTAAAGGAAGCTCAGTCCTGCCTGCCAATCCACTAAGCAGAACTCATCAGAAAGAGAGGAAAAAACTGCAGTCCAAATCACATTTACTGTGGTCTGTGTTGCTTCAGAATGAGTATGATATGCATAATAATAAACTTGTCAATTGTAAAAGCTTTATTTCTCTTGATTAGACCGGAAATGTGTTATTTCTTTGAAGCCACACCTAGTTTTCACTCTTAACATGAAGTCTGCATCTGTTCAGAAATCATGCCATATATGATATATTTCAGGCTAATTAACATAGAACCATACAGTGTCGAAGAACTGAAAAGGGATTTTATTCCCAGTATCTCAAAGATGTCTTTTCAGACACTTGCTGTAATATTTTTTCCTGTTCTCAATGACACTGGAGCGCTTCAAGTCCCTGCATATTTTTCCTGAAAAATTAGCTACCTGAGAGAAATTTGCTTATTCTAGGTTCATATGAAAATAAGCATTTGCTGGAGATGGATTCGTGTTCAAATATCACATTCTTTTCAAAAGATATGAACATAAATATTTTCAGTGAGTGCACTAGCAGTAGTACAACAGAATAATGAATCCTAGCTAGGGTTGAAGATTATGCTTAGAAGAAGAAACACAGGAACTCATACAAAAATGACTATGGGATAAATCATGAATTTTTTAAAACCATACCTAAGTGCAGAGTCCTCAAGCACTTAGAAGTTCTACTATGTATATTAAAGTTTTTAATATTACTTTTTATCTTGAATTCTTCCAAAGTATCTAGTACCAGTTTAGCAAGAGTTAAACCTTAAGTCTCTACTATTAGTTGTTTGCTATTATTTCTTTCATTTTTAAACAATCTCTAGATTATATAAATAGCATAGATCTGTGATCACTTAGCTGATTAGAAATAGACTGTTTTCTGCATAAACGATAACTATAAATTTAGCAGCATTTTTTTGTAAATTCACAGATGGTAAGAAGGTTTTTCATGTAATTCCATTGGTATTAACCAAAGAAGATAAAACAAATATAGCTCAGATTTAAATTTAATTTGCCCTTGTATAAATCAGAAACAGCTCTTCTGGTATTTTCTAATCATACCAGTATTCAAGACCAGTTTCTATTCCTTCATTTTGCATATATCACTCCTAATGCTTTCAAACTTTTCTGAAAAGCTTGCTACCAAATTGGATAAATGTCAAGAGCAGAATAGGTTTCTGCTTAATTTGTTGCAAGGGGCAGTCTCATGAGTAAATACAACCTTACAGAGTCCACTTAACCAAATCTATTACAAATAACTAGCCTAATACAGCAGAAACACAGTACACCAGATTTTCTGTAGTATTAGCAGTATTAGTTCTGTAGTATTTCAAATTTCTGAATTTTGAGGCTGATATACTTGTTTTTATTTCTCTGATAACTGCATTTAAGACTCAGAATATATATTTAGATAACACATGATGTCTGGAAATCTTTACTATCCTCATTTATCCTAACTTTTAGCTTAGAAATGAGTTTTCTTATAGCCCTTATTGTCATTGATAACCTTCCTTGTACCTTTGAGTACCTATGTACTCATTTACCATGTACCTACCATGTACCATTCCCCAATTCACCACAATGTATTTTCCTCACTAAATGGGGATGGAGCCATGTCTCTTCCTGCTGCAGCTCTCGCTTCCTCCTGCATTTGGGCAGTAATTAATTGCTATCCAAACCAATAAATGTATTACAAAAAGACTTAGGAGTGTCGAGGTCTGCTTGCCATATTTTCCCTCTAACTACAAAATTTGGCTCTTCAAACTCACTGCTCACCTAATATGGAAACCCTCCAGCCTCCAGCCTCTCAGCAGGCACTTAAGCACACTCAGTTCCTGCTCGTAGCTTCCAGGATGCCCATGGCTTGCTTCTAGGCAGGACTTTTCCATCCTTGTAGCTTCTAGGATGCCTACAGCTTCCTTCTAGGCAGGACTTCCCCATCCTGCGGACGAGCAGTTACACACAGAGCAGCGGCTCACCAAGACACTTGCCTGTTTCTCCTGCAGGGTGTCACCAGCTAAACGCGCACAGTGCAAAGCCGAACAGCACAAAAATATCACCACAGAGGCAGCAATGGCCTTTTTCTGCTCGGTTGCTCAGTCATCTGCTCTGCTGCTCAAATGAGCCACGAAGATGATGAGAACACTTTCCATGAGAGAGAGAGACACTGATCTACTTCATACTCTTACACCAGGAAAGCTGCATCTGCCTCTTCTAAAAGGTTCTCATTCTGTAACCACTGACAGCAGCACTGAAGCTTCACTCTGAGAAGATAATTTCCTTAGAGCAGATCTAGATAAAACTGGATTGTTTTTATCCTGTTTCTTCTCTATGTTGTTTCAAATGTTATAAATCCTTATATTTTTAGGAGGTGTGGTTTAAAGGAATTATGTTTAAAATTTTCAGTGTATTTATTTCTTTCTAGCCATTACTGGAAAAAAATCGGGGTGTGTACACAGGGCTAAGAAAACTGTGCGTACCTCGTACAGCTATTTCACGAGGAAGGATAAGTGGTGAGATGGGGGTACATGTGCTCCAGCAAAATAATAATGTTTATCTGCATGCAGAGTCAACTTTGTGGATTCTTACAGGATTTATTCCAGACTGAATTTCATTAGAAAATTACAAGCTTTGGTTTTCAAATGGAACTAAGGGAATGGGTTCCATCAGACAAAGGTTTTATGGTTTTGTTTCCAATAACAAATGTGCTGTATAAAAGAAAGCCAGATGGTGAGCTAAGTACTAACAATCACATTTCTCACCATGAGGTCTGTAGGATTACTTATTTGACCTAGAAACACTTGTTGATGTCTAAGGAAAACTGGCAGATCACTTGCTTCTCCTTCCCTCTTTTTTCTCTGTCTGCGAAAATATGCTGATAGATATATATAGAACATTTTCAAATATATTGTTATTCCCTCAATAGGAAATTCCACAGTTACCACATGAATACTGTACCACTAGGCTCCATAAAGGGACCCTTGATCCTGACTGAAAGACATGAATGCTCCCCAGTCAATGAGGAGCTTGCATTACCATGCGAGCCACACTTCTGCAAGGAGAGCTCTGCTATCTGCACGTATCGAAAGGAGTTACACAAAAGATGCTGATCTAGTGGTTAAATTAAAACCAACTTAAATTACACATTTTATCAGGCTACAATTAAAAATGAAATTATAAAAATTATAAATAAATTTTCACTAAAATCTATAATGTTATTATGTAGCTTTCAGGCCTTGACCAGTAGCAAGACTGATGTTTTAATTCTTTAAAATCATGTTTTTTTTAAAATCACATGATTTTGTTTAACTGTTTATAGAGCACTATTAATAGATGGAATTTATTTTCCTAAGCTGATATTTAAATATTTTTATATTCTCATAAGCTGACATTTAAAATAAACCCCATAGAGGGAGCTATTACACCAACCATTATCTTTTCTACCTGCTTTAAGGAAAAGGGAGTAATGCGTCATTTTGGATAATCAGTCTAAGACACAATAGACATGCTAAAATGTGAAAATGGTTGTTATTACTATTGTTCAACTACATTAAAAAAAATTAGTCTTTTCCACGCTAGAACAGTTAGGAAAGCTAGAATCATACCAGGAGGAAATACACTTTTTAATTCAAGAAATTCTCATTAACCTCAACGTAAATTGGCTTAAAATTAGGGGCTATGTATGGTTTGAAGAGTAGATAATCATTTTGAATATGCTATTCCTTCATTTTTCTGGCTTTTCTCTTCCAGAAATACCTCTGCATGAAAACTTATACTACCACTTGTTTTACTGAATTTATCTTTTTTTTTTTCTCGTTGAAGCTGTAAAATTCTTTTGGAAACTTCCTATATGACATGATTACTACAGAAGCTGTAACTTTGCTTTTAAAATGGATTAATTGCCATGTTCTTTACACAGTGTAGAATGATTCTTTCACATCTCTGACCTTATGTTATCAAGAGAACAGGTACAAACCAATCACTGTGACTAAGCACAAGTGTGCTATTCAAGCACTTTATAGCTTATTTAATCATGGCAGATACTATTCAGAAAATTCACTTTTGAAACTATCAGAATTACAGACTGGAATTTCCCAGACTTTGTTTTCCTCAGAAATGAATTTTACTGACAGAATTAACTCAAGCTGTGCACAGAGGAGTAAACTATCCCTCCTAACTATACCAAACTATTCCATTAGAGAACAAACTGATGACTACGTGGTAAAATGTCTTGAATTTGGGTGTACTACTGCTAACATGGGAAATTTTATTCAAACCCAGCCTACAGTATCCAGTAGAGTACCCACTGTACTACCCAGCCTGTGTCTTAGGTAAGACTAGCCAACCCAAACCGGTATTCTGGAAATGCTCTTTTTCTTCCTGGGAAAGAACAGCTTATTTCTGGAGTGGTTGTTCATTTTTTCCCAGTTGCGCTAAGGAAGTTACTTTGGACCTTATGTTCTTAGATCCCTACATTAGGGCAAATCCACCTATCTAACCATGGTCCTAATCACAGTGCACCTTGGAAGGATGAAGATACACTGACCTCCTAAATGGCATTAAGAGAGTCTTTCTTGCAGGCCTCCTGAAGTGCATCATCCAGTGATATCCAGCCATAGAGAATTATGAAATCATGTTTTTCATGAAATATCATTAAAAATATACAATAACATTAAAAATTCCCAACACAACACTTCTGAGCACTCAGAATTCCAAGTGAAATTTGAATGTATCTTTTAATTATGCTTTGGAGGTTTGACAAGATTTTCAGAAAATAAACCCTGGACTCAGACATCACCTTTGCAGAATCTCTAAGCCACTTTTCTGTCCTTCAGCTGGCTGTCCTTTACCTTTGGGGAAATCCATCAGACCTCTGCACTGATCAAAACTGAGCTGAGCAGTGTCCTGTTCTCTGTTCATTAAGCCTCCCTTAACCACTTAGTGATCGTTTATAAATTACTTGTGAACTCAATGCTTCATAATAACAATCTACTTATTGCTGCATCTGCAATAATTTGCTAAGAATTCACAGGTATGGTCCCATGTAGTGCCTTAGGTTCATCGGCTTTGTTGTAATTTGGTTTGCAGGCTGTGTGGAGAGAGAACTCGTGTTTGAACATCATCAGAACAAATACCGCATACAGGATGATCTAGCAAATTTGTTCTGATCTGGGGAACAAATAGGGTCAGATTTCCCAGAAATGCTTGAAAAGAAATTAAATGCTTCAGGTGTTGGTGCTGTCTGATCTAAGTCACAGCACAACTACCCATATGGGTGCTAGAAGGAACGGTGCTGCAGGCAAATGTTGCCAGCTGCTACTGGCTGTCCACAAGACACTAAATCGGAAGAGTGTTTTGATTTACGACACTTCTATTTTCCCATCTTTCTATGTTCAGCACACACTCTGAATATAAATTACACAAGGATTTTTCCTAAAAGATAGTCCATAAAAACTCATGTGGTCTGAAGACCCATTATCTGTGCTTGTTGTGCACGTTTCTGTTTTTCCACATTCCAAAATGAGAAAAACAGAGCAGAACCTAGGGTAAAATGAGAAACAGTAAGGAACAGTGTATATCAATGTCCAGAGAAAAGATGACAAAACACTTTGGTTGGTCTAATGAGTAGCTGAAACTAAATGGAAAAAATCCTGCTAGGTCTAGAGGGTTTGGAGTAAGATCCTTACTTGCATTAAACTATTGAAAAGATCCATACATTTTCATTAATCCTTTTTTCTTGTAGACTAAAAATGTGACTGCTAAAATCCTCAAATGGAAAGATGAACTGCCTACAAAAGAGATTATCGATAAACTGTTCGGAATATGGAAAATATCTGAGATTCTGGATGTATCAACTGCTGCTGGCCATGCTTTGAATAGATATCTTCTTCAATTCTGGAGTATTTATCTCTTAAGAAATAAATATCCAAACACCTCCATGTAAAAGTCTTCCAAGCAAAAAAGAAATCTTGGTGTACTGTCAGCAGAAGTATCACACAGCCCTAGCAGATATTTCACAGATCAAATCCATATGAGTTGTTAAGTTAAAAATCACAGCTGAGAGACTGAGAGAAAACTTGAATATATGTCAAAAAGAAAGAAAAAAATACATTAGCTTCATGAAACCTTTAAATTTATGTATAGAGAATGAAATTTTTTAAACCATCTGTTGATAAAATGTGTTTGGGATGCAGCATTTTCACATAAAGTACTTAAGATTACTTTTATTTTAGATTTTTTACTTCTGCTCCAGTCTCTGCTTTTGTTGTGAGCTCTCTCATTTTTCTCTCTGAAATGCCCATTTCTGCTTGGGCAGCAAAGAAGACTCCACGAAGTCTTCCTTGGGCACCCAGATGGTTGCAACTGTCACACTACTGTCACACTATCCCAAAGTACCCTCATGTCTTTTCTGTTTGTTTTTCTTTTTAGTAAATGCATAAGAGTGGTTAACTTTGCTTTACCATGGTAACAACTCTAGAAATGCTGGAAATAATTGGGGGCTGCTGTATAAACAAGACACTTTTCTGTTTCACGTTTAACGTTTTCCCATGCTGACAAGGTTATGAACGACACATTTTCAGCTATCTTGCCATGGCAGACAGAGATACAAATTTGCTCATCCAGTAAATATAAACCCATTCTCTTCTGCTAGAGCAAGGTACTTCCTTCAACAACTCTGAATATATCATCTAATGTGAGATGATAGTATTTGAATTCTTACGCCAAATATGCTGGCAGGAAATGCTGTCTGTCCAGCAAACAGTTATAACAAAGATAAGAATAGCAAGGTGAAAATGGAACAAAGAAGTAAGGGAAGAAGCTGCAGAGAGAGATTGCTCACCTATAAATAACAGTATTTTATTTCCCTTGCAATTAAAAGAAATATAGAAAATCTAAGTGTAGAGCTGTAAATATACTCAGGAAAGAAGAAACAGTACTGAGTATTAGGCAGAACTTCTGCCAAATACTACAGTATAAGTTTAATTTTAAAACCTGAATTCAAACATTATTTAATTGACAACACTGGAATGATTTCTGATTAAGGAATGTTTGTTCAGCTGAGATCTTAAAGCTTAGGCAGTAGTTTAGAATATATATTAGCAGAACTACAAAGCAATTAGAAAAGCTAGAACAGATCTTATGCACCCTATGAAAAATACTGACCCTGTCGGAATTTTCCCTGTGTCAGCCTGACAGAACTAACATCTCTCCTGCCTGGAGACGGATCTTGCAAATCGCTGCTGCTGGAAGCAGTTACCCTTTATGGTGTGGTGCTCAACATCTTACTAGAGCAAATCTCCAGGCACCGAAGAGGTAACTATAAATAAGTCATTCCTTAGATGACTCTCCAGGAAGCCTGCCACTTGAAAGAGCAGGACAGAACATGGATCTTAAGAAAAAGATGCAGTTACCTTCACGGTGCTGCACAATTAACTGAGGATCTGCACACGTTGCTTTCACTGAAGCACAGAATGAAAATTATTTTTTTTTCTGTCACAGATAAGCGACTCAGAACATAAAGAACTATGACAGTACTTGGTTTAGGAACATTTCAATTCAAAACTTAAAAGATAATTAGGAAATCACAAATGAAAAGCAGTAAATGCAGTTTTAACTCCTCAGTTTATGATCTTTTTCTGCTGCATAACTGCAGTATCTCAGCCTCATGTTTCCGCTTCCCTGAAGATGCACAAATATTTGAAGGAAGAATGGTCTGACATTATAGAGTGTTCTCCAATTTTCCCACTGATTTTTATTTGAATTTTTATAAATCCTCCTCCCTTTTCTACAGATCTTCCTTTGTCAAAACATTTTAGTAATTATTGCTCTTTTTAGTTACTCATCGCTGTACTAACTTACTTCTGTCCTACTTTATATGAACATTCTGCTAAAATAGTCTGGACTTAATAAGAACTGAAAAGAGAATGAGAAATACATTTTTAAAGACAATATAATCAAAGCTATATGGAGTCAAGGTGAGCAAAGTGTCTAACTTTAAAAAACTGCAGCAATGTTGCATTTCTAAATCAAACAACATTTAAGAAAAAGACCAGGAAGAAGCACTTTAAACCCATGAGTAATTCTCAGTCATCCACAGCTGTGTTTCAGCACAGATCCATGGAAGAAAATCGCTGTCATATGCTGGTGAGGCAGATCTCAAATCAATGGATCTAAATGGGACATAAGGGAGTTGTTCTTACTGTCTTTTTTATAAGAAGGGTTCTTTACCAGCCCAACCGCAACTCTAAATTACATCTGTGAAGCTAGGCATGAAGCTTCAGGCTACATTTTTCCAACAGATTCCCTTTTGCAGAATTCTGCCAAGAAAAATAATTCCTCTTAGAAATACTGAAAAGAAACATTTGTTTTGGGATGGTTTAACATGAATTTTGAATATATATTATCATGATGCTCCTAATTTCTGTGGGCATAGAGTCCTTAGCAAAGCAGCCATGACATTCCCCATAAATGCAGCGGCAAGACTGAGAGAAACATGAGCCCTGCTTGAAACGGGGACAGAAGGCAGACCTCCAAACCGACCTGCTCCAATGCCCAACACACTGCCTGCTAGCTCTGGTGATGGCAGCGTGTCCATCCCGAGAGTCACCAAACTGTTCCGGGTCATGCAAGAAAGGCAAAGCTCTCGTGTTCTGCCCTCCAGGAACACTGTGCCACGGTCAGGGTCACCCCTGAGCCTGAGGCACAGGCCCCCGCTGCTGGGCTCCTCGAGGACCGCTCACAGCAGAGGTGGTTGGATGTCAAACCTGACATCTGCAGCCCTCAAGGGTCCCAGAGGCAGCAGGGCTGCCCTGGACCTGCTGGAATGTGCTGGTGGAGTGTGAGCTGGGAGAAAGGGACAGAAAGGTGACTCTGACAAAGATGATGCCGACCCTGTTTCCTCTCACTGCCGCTTGTCCGGAAGTCACAGCATCCTTCTAGGCGATGGTGTGGAGCTGCCCGAGAAGTTCAGATGACTCACCTTCAGCTCCGCTTTAACAAAAAGTGGCAGTTGCCACTGTGTTTTGTGAGGAGTCCACAACTGTCAGTGCACGTTAGGCTCTGAGGATGCTCTGGGAATGCCTGTGCGATCCAGCTTGTCCACGTATGAACAAGGAAGGATGCCTCTCTTCTGCCCCCTGAGTAGGTTTAGCCCTAAGCAAGTGCTAAAACACTTCCACTTTTTCAGAACTAAGTTATATTGAGCAGCTTCAGGTATAGAACTTTTCAGGCTTTTCAGGATTTCTGTTTTAGAGAAAGGGAAGTAAATGGTAAATTAGTTGCAGTTATGTTTGCCCTTTACTATATTTTCCTCCCAGTTATGAAAGATGTATCTATAAAGTGAGATATTAATACCCTGTATCTTTAAGTCTGAAGTGCATATTAGAGGATATTTTCAAAGATAAAAGTACCAAGGGAAAGCCTATCTGTGGAGCTTAGCTATTTTGAGAACTCTGGTTTTAGTAAGTAACCTTGTTTCTCCTTCATTATTTGCTTTATGAGTTTTCTTATTCAAAACCGAGGCATCATTTATTTTTCTTGCAGTTTTAAACTTCGCAGATTGATTTTCTCTCAACAACGGAATCCATCTGGTCTGTACCAAGCAGGGTAGTGCCTCACACCCAGCACTCCAAGACCTGACTTCATCACCCGCCGCCACCTCCGGCGAGGCAGCAGGAGGAGGGGTACAAGGGCCGTGAGCGCAGAGCCAGCCGGGGAGGGCGGACATCTCTGTAAATGCTGCGTGATTGATGTCTAGCCTAGGGAGAGCTCTAGTTGGCTGCTCTATCTGCCCGCATTACCGTGTTTTGATTCATGATTATAAAAATTCTTCTCTGTTGAACTGAGCGTTGCTGTGTTTTGTTCCTGCTAAGCTATACCACCTGCCAGGAGCACTTCATTTAACATCTTAAGTTAAGCAGTTGAGACAGCTTCTATTATGCCTGTCGTAATGTAGTTCTCATTAAGTTATAAGCCTGAAGTCTTCTTTCCCTAATTTCTCTTAAATCTTTTAATATGTATCTTAATTTTGCAGCAGACTTTTTTGCTTGCTTGTGTGCTTTAGAAAGCAGATAGTATTTTTAAAATTCCTTCATTCAGAGGAAGTTCATAAATATGTTAATAAAATTTAGCCATAAATGGTTGTGAATATTCTTTTAGCACAAGTGACTAATATTAATTAGGTGTGATAAATTACATTCTATTGCTCAAAGAAAACATCAGAAAACTGCTATAGATTGCAGAAGAAAAAAAGAATGCAATCACAATGTGAATTTTAGATCTACCTCCCTAAATTTTATTGAACTAAGGGGAAGTTACAAGTAACAATTGTATTGCAAAAGTAACGGGTGGATCCCAATGAAAAATAAGGAAAATTCATTTTGCTTTTTTTTTTTTCCTGATAAGATTTATGGTGACTATTGTAACAGGTTGGAAGGTGCCAACTATAGCACATTGCTAAGGACCATGTCTAGTTAAGTTTTGGATATTTCCAAGGATGGAGGCTCCACAACCTGTCTAGGCAACTAGTTCCAGTGTTCAACCACTATCACAGTAAAAAACATTTCTCAAATGTCATGTCCTTTATTTCAATTTCTGTCCATTGTTTCTTGTGCTGTTGCTCAGAAAAGTCTGGCTCCATCTTCCTTTTAAGACTTTCCCTGAGCCTTCCCTTCTTCAGGCTAAACAATCCCAACTCTTTCAGTCTCTCCTCAAATAATAAATGCTACAAGCCCCTAATAGTCTTAGCAGCCTTTTACTGGACCCACTCCAGCACGTCCACATCTTTCCTATATTGGGGAGCCCTGAATAAATGTAGCCTTACCAGGACTGAGGGGGAAGCACCATTGTGGTGGCAATGTTTAATATTTTAGTGTAGCATATTTTTGTCTCTCTTTGTTACAAGGCTGCATTTCTGGCTCACATTCAACTTGATGTCCACCAAGACCCCAAGGTCTTCTTTTGCCATGCTGATTCCCAGCCAGTTGGTTCCCAACCCCTAGTGGCGCATGGGGTCATTCCTCCCCAAGGGCAGGACTTCGCAAAAACAGTCTGAACAACGGATGACAATCTGCTTGCAAGTTAGGTTCACAGAGATGTACATAGCCCTGCACTGGGCCCCTCTCTTTACATAGGTATCAGACAGCCACAGCCACATGGTCTGTTCTAGTTTCAGTGTGTTAAGTATCCACAGAATTACTTCCACAATATATATACATACCAAGCGCTTGACAATACAGAAGGGGTGAAGCATAGGCAGGTGTGAAGATCTGTATCTTAAAATACCGTTTTGAGTTTTCTTTCTGCTAACCTCCTCAAAACAATGAACTTGTCCTATACAGCTGTCTCTCCATTTGATGACTTCTGATCTGTAACATAGTCAAAAGTCTTTACCAAACCCATGAAGCAGACCCTCTTCCAAAACAGACTGCACTTTTTTTCTTCATCATATTGTTCTAAGTGTTTTCTTCTCTTTCAGTGTTGCATTGAAAAAAAAAATCACCTTGACTCCTTTTCTTGTTGCAAAGATACTTAGCATAATTCCATCAGGATTCTTAATTTCTGGTGCATTAGTACCAAAGAAAACATAATGGAAGGACCAAACCTTATTCACTTTACCCAGAAGATATTCTCATTAAAATCACTATGAATTTTTTGTATGACTATGATGAGCAGGAATTGACCTACAGTCCTGAAATGCCAACTCTGAAAGTACAGATCATCACCCAGAACTAGAGTACTTCAATTTAAAATATTTTTATTTCTAATCTTTATTCCCTAAAAGTCAAGATAGTGTTGGTTTGAGAAAAGAATTCAAGCCTTCATCTGCTCTTTGATAAAATTTCATGCTTTTCTACAAGAAAAATATGTAACAGAGCAAATTAAAAAGAGAGTCTACAAGCTATGAAGACCTATTAAGTTACGGATTGAGTTTCAAGTTTTCCTTTTCAATAAATTGAATCTATTTTTCAAATTGAATTGTAAGGATTTAAACACACCACGGCGTAAAGATGTCATTATTCATCCTCAGCATTTTCTGAGTAAAAACCTTAATACTCAGACAAATCCTCAAATCTCCTATGAAAGCTCAGATCTGTCACACACAAATTGTTCATATGCAGCCTTTGGTTCAGGAAACCCTTAAGCTACTTCTTGCTGGGAAGTGGCAGGCATACTGGGGAAGGCATCGTTTTAGACACCGTCTGTTTTTTAGATACTTTTCTACTAAATCTCTTCTACTGGCTACTGTCAGATTTGGATCAGATGGTTTAATCCAGTGAAGATTTCTTAAGGTTTTATGTTTCCTTGCTACTTCTTTTTCATTATCTCCTTTGCTCTTCTTTCCCTCATCAGTTTTCAAAGCTAAGGTGGCTCTCATTCCCTCCATTTCCTGGCTGGATTGCCTTTCATGGCTTATCAGTGTACACTTTTTCTGTAGCTACAACTGGTGCTTGTTCTGTCTTGTTCATATTGCACCACTGTCCTACTCTCACATCCAATTAAAATTCCAAAAGTGATGTTCCTAACATCAGAGTTTTGGCCTTATGACTTCTATCCTGTTTGGCTCCTGACGCACTACCTGTGTCTCTGCATCTCTGATTCCCTCCTCACAATTCCCAAGTTTTCTTACAGAAGTGTCTTTCTCAATGCCCGTAAATCTGTTCTTTCTGTCTAAGCCCTCAACGTTTCCTCTTTGTTACCTTCCCTGCTCTGGTGGAACTGCCAGGGATGGAGGGATGGAGGTGCCTTTCCCAGCTGCCTGAATGAGCAGTGCAAGAGGCTCAAATGCTTAATGTATTCAAACAGGAAGCATAAAAGAAAGCTGTCTGCTAATTTTCCAAGGAAGACACCAGTGCAAACAAGATTAATGGACTTAATGTTGTCTGATACAGTGAGGTCGACTTCTCGAAAGAAACTCAAACGTCCCTGTAACAGCTCAGGTTTCTTAGAGACTAACTGAACATTACTAATGAGCTTAACTAATAGAATGATGATATGTAATGAAATTTTATAGTTTAGTAACATAGTTAGCTAATTGTTCTTATTATCTCCAGCTGGGAAAGCAATAGGCAGGGCTCACTATCCTTTAAGAAGCTTTTGAAGAAGTGGACGGAATTGGCTGTGTTATCCAGAAGTTCACACATGCAGTGCTGCTCACTTGGAACGAAAGCAGAGAAATAAATGGATCTGTGTCCTATATGCTGACTCTCAGTGAGACACTCCCCTCCTGACTATTTTAATAGTGGAAAAGATTTAATGCCATTCCTGCCGCTAAATATTTTTCTTCCTGATAGTTTCTCTTCTTACCAAATTATCTTCCCATTCTGGATCCTATGCCATATGCATTACTTCATTATTCCAGATGAGTTAGAGTAAACTTCCAAGCCTGTTACTGCCCTCCTTCTGTTTGTTTTTTACCTTGAATCCTTGCTGCACCTCCCTCTCCCATCTTTCCCCACAGATACACCGAGCAAGTTGGCTCGTACTGCTTCCCTCGGCTGTAGGAGGGTGAGCATGTGAAGCACATCTTCAAAAATGCCTGTCAAACTAAACAAGCAATTTCCAGAGGGTTTCTAACACCTACCAGTTGTTATGGATATCACATTATTATCACAGTTATTTAAAACAGTTTTAGATTAGCTAAATGTCAATCTCATAGCAACTGCATAACCTTCAGGACATCTTCGTGTATATGACAGACTCCCAACTGTGAAGTGATTACTTAAAAGAACCTCTATATTTCTCAATGAGCACATATCTGTGCTTTCCTTTCCAGGAAAAAAAAAAAAAAACCCACAAGTTGGGTTCTGTTATTTTATATATAATTTTCTTTTGGAATCTGAAAATGCACACTGCTGCAGTGTTAAGGTTGCATAAACTAGTTTAAAAAAAAAGATTTTTTTTTAATTCTCACAGACTTTAGAATTTTAAAAGCATGTATGTTGTTGGAGAAACCAATCAGAGGTTGTAATATCAACAAAAGAGTCTTTGCACAAAATCATATCTAAAAAAGTTGACAGTTCTACAAAGGAAGACCCACCTGTGGTTTTCATTCTTTCTTTTTTTATTTTTGTTTACTTGTTAGTGTGGTCTACTGTTGTATTTATATACATTTCATATAAAGTAAAACAAATAATGAGCTGCAAGGAGGATTGGGAGAGCTGTCAGAACAAAACCATTTGTGTGCCACTGGGAGGAAACTTATTTTGGACAAGGAGGGCCCCAAAAGCTCTGATGAGCTTTGCCTAGAGAAAAATCACTCAGGAGGTGCCTATTTGTGTTAATACAAACGTCTTAATCACCATCCTGTTAAGAACTCGATAATAAACAGACTTTGCATGGGTGGCACGAATTCATTTTTTTGTAAGTTATCCTGATCTATTATGGACTGAGGCACAATCTTAAGTATGTTATGATACCTTCTGTCACCACAGAAAGAAAAGTATGTATAGTACTAGAGTAATGTAAGTTCACCACAGAATAGAATCAAAATTGATATGCTGGGAAGATTCTGATTCTCATTTCAACAAAACTAAAAATTTTAAAACATGTAGAATTTAAAATTGCTTTCACTGTATATCCTTCTATTCCTCCTACATAATTCCTACCCAATTAAGTATTTTTTCCTCAAATTTTGCTAAGTCTCTGGTTGCCTCTAACTGGTCAGTTAGGTGATACACTCAATGGTGTACGTGGTGGGTTAATGCTTTTGCACAAAACCACCTCAATTTAAATACTTAGCAAACGTGCACACAAGTAGTTTTAACCGAAGAGAAGGTGATTCCTACCCAGAAATTGCCGCCAGCTTCTGGTGGGCCTGGTAGGCCATCTCGCATCCTCGGGTGCGGGTCCTGTGCATTTCCGCGTGCAGAGACGGGCAGGTGACCGAGACATCCCCAATGGAAATGACCAGCTCCCGGTATAGGGCCACCTGCGTATTGAACTCTTGGACCAGCTAGAAAACAGAGACCATTTACTGAGATGAGACACTACACTGCATCACTAACAGCAAACAGGTCTGTATAAAAGCAAGTCCCACCTGGGGCTTGGTTCCTGCTCCTCCTGATTTTACAGCAAATGGGATCAAAGCGCTCAAGACCCAGTGGAGGACTTGCACCTTCACACCAGTGACCTATTCTGCGCACTGTCCCCGTTCATTTGCAGAAAAGAAGCATTGCTGCTTTTAATCTCTGAAAGTGTTTGAGTTATCAGGCCTAAATATTAAGCACACAAAAAAATATCCCAGCTCTTTTTCTGGTAGCGTGAGATAATTTTTTGCTCTTACCAAAGACAAAAATATCTCCAGAAATTATTGCCTTTGCTCCTCCTGCTTCCTGATTTACAGCACATTTGGGGATGGGAATGTAGCATTTGCTTTTGCACTGGAGATTTTGCTCATTTGTTTTGTAATGGTTTTGGTTCTGTCCCCAGCCTCTAAACCCGAATCCAGGCTGGAAATTAAGCCGAAGTTACTGTCTGAGAAGATGTACTACGTTGCCGCTTTCCACTTACTATTCTAGAAAGCATTTTTTTCCAATGAAGGGAGAAAGGAATGACAAAGAATAAGCATTTGCACCTGTTCATAGAAATCTTCTAATATAACATACGCAGAAATGGAACTCCTAGATAAATGGGTAACTCTCACAGGGATCGTACGATTATTATTGTTTAGCGCCCTGTACAGCTGATGTGGAACGAAACTACACGAAAAGCTGCACTTGCTGCCTTCTGAAAGAAAGCAGACTTTTTGCCACCCATGGTAGTACTGGAGTGGCAGGCAGGGAGCGTTAGAGCAAGATGTGCATTTATCTTTGCTTTGCTAATTTGACCTCATTTTCCAAACTGTACAAAAATAGACAAAATTAGCGTCTTATAACTCTACAGCCATCATTATCCCTAGGATTTCAACATACCCCAGCATATGAGCGTGTTAGGAACCTTAGTTTGGCATATGGGAGCTATAGGTCTAAAAAAATTAAAGTCAAATTCTTAGAAACAGAAACAAGCTGCTTCCCTGCATTACTACAACCTAGGTCTTCATACACCCCACCCGAATTACTCTGTATAACTGAGAACCAGTATCTGGACCTGTTTTGACTGTGCTTTCTGAAATTTCACTGTAAGAGAAGCGAACAGGCTTTACTGCTTCTGGAGTAGCAAAACAATCCATCCCCAATGCATTCTGGTACAGTTACATAAAAAAAGAACTAAAAAAATAAATAAAACTCCAACCAAACAAAACCCTAGACGCAATATTTGTACTCTGCTAAATGTGGCCTGCATATCTGTAGCTTTGGAGACTGCATGCAACCATTGGAGGAGAAAAAAAAAAAGGGACTACGTTGTGTCATAGCAGAATTATTCTGCATCAAGAAGAAAAAAGAAAATTCACCCATCCTGCAACTGGTTGAGCGAGGCGCATTTTGTGTCCTCTCACCTGATACCCCCCTGCTTAAACAGAGGGCACACTTAAGCACTACAGCATTGCCAAGGAAAACAAGATCGGGCCGATCTAGCAGCAGCCAGACCGCGAGCGAGAGAAAAGTCCCTGCTTTAGAGCCTGAGCTGCAACCTAGCAATCCATCTGGAAGTCGCATTTTATTTCTGAGCAGTGAATTTTAGCGGATAAACAGGGAAGAAATAACCTGCCACTACTGTTTAACTCTCCAAATCTCACTGCCAGTAAGGAGAAAAAAGGCAGGACCGAGTAGGACACACTTGTTGGAAATATTTATAGCCCTGCTGTGACAGCTCTTAGTCCTTGGTGATCTGCGAGTCGCTCTCGATTCTGAAGTATCAGAGTGAGTCTCTGCCAGCGCAATTTGCAGTAAAAGAAATTTTTAAAAAGAGAGAATTGAGCAGCACAGCAGTGTCCAGTGCGTTTCCATCGCGCTGTCAGGGGGGTCGCGCCACCCATTTTTTGCAGGTAAAATAGCAGCAACTTCTTCACTCCTTTTGTGCTTTGCGCTGCTGAGCGCGCACTGCGGGGTCCGGCCGCCGGGGGGTCC
>JAWLRI010000198.1:23127-65324 GCA_034781795.1 Crypturellus tataupa | reverse complement strand
AGGGGTAGGCCAGCAGGCGCCTGGCTGTCCCGAGGGGAGCGCGCGGCTCGCGTCTTCGCTGGGCGCCGCAGAGGAGCCCGAGGGGACGGACGCCGGACGCCTTCTCGGCGTGAGTGAGGAGGTGCCTCTACCTTCTCGGTAAGCCTGCCTCCAAATCTCCTACTTTACTGTTACGGTCAGTTCACCTCAATTTTCCGCGTAGCATTTATCCAGACTTTGTCAGACGTCTATCTGACTTTATCCAAAGAGTTGAACTTAGGAAATATTCAAAAAATACCAATCAAGCCAACAACAACAAAAAAACCCAAACAAGCAAGCAAACAAAGACAACAAATTTCCATAGAAAACCATTCTGGAACAAATTTGTCATGTCAAATTTAAAGCCTCATTTTTTATTTAGGAGAATATCTGATGTTTTTGAGAGAGAAACCCAGGAGGTTTAAACAAGAAGACCTGAGTTAGACATGATGGTGGAGGCAGGACTGCTCTGAGGACCCAGTGGGTGAAAATGACAGAGCATTAATCTGCCAGAGCAACCTGAGGAAACCTTCAAAAAATTTCAGACAGCAATTAAATCATTTAAGCTAATTATTTTTTTCTTCATGAGCTGGTTTTCTGCTACTATTGCTGAAAGCCATCTGCTTTATTCAACTTATTTGTGGCTGTTGTGGCAACAATTGCTGTTTTTCATCAGATCGAGATTTACATTGGCAAGTGTAGGAAACCAAGGCAAGATTCAGCAAAATACTTGAGCTTCTGGTTCAGTGTTAGCATATCTTTATATTTGCAGATTTCACTGGGACTTGTGGACAAATTTAATCAGGACTTCATCTTCATCACTTTGGAAGATGCTTCTCTAAAACCTGACATTTTACTAAATGTAAGTGCTTGATAAGTCCTGCTAATGGGTGATGGTTAGAATCACTGCTTTTCCTTTCGAGAAAAAAAAATATAAAGGAATCACAGTTGCTATTGTATTCAAAGATTTTTTTTTTACTATAATTCCATTCATTTGAAATAGTTATTTGCCTGCCTTTCAGATCTATCCATTATACAATGTCCAAAGCATGACTCATTTCAAAAAAGGATTTGTGTTCATCATGTATTAGTTTGCACTGCTTTATTCTTGCAGTGTTTCTCAAAGAAGTAGCTCAACAGTCTTTACAAGCATCCTGTTTTACAGACAGAAATATTGGTGCAAAAGAGTTGCCTGAGTCGCAGAGCTGAGCACTGGTGGTGCCGACAACGGAGGCTTCCTCACTCTCGGGCTTGTGAAGCTGATTACTTGCAACTGATTGAAAGGTGAGATGTGCAGTTAAACTCATCTTTCAAGTAAGCAAACACCTAAAAATGATAAATCACATTGTAATTTGCCTTGTGTTGCCTGAAGCAAATTGCTATGTGCACTATTTAAAGGCTTAAACATTTTGACTACTGAGGATACTTGGCTAAGCAATATGTGGAGGAACATTGTTAATGGAAATCTTCCAGAGCTCTCTTCCTTTCCAGAGTCATAGACAAAATCTTGAAGACCTTTTAATATTAAGCTTTCCATAAACACGTATATGCTCAAGCAACTTTTTTTAGTCAAAAAGGAGTAAAGAACTACACAAACCAAACTTTTGTAATTGGCAGTTCAGTGATTTAAATGATAATTTAATGAGAGTTTAGTTACTGTTGCCAAAATAATACTTGAATTTTGGTACCATCTTGTGCTTGTATAACTGCCTCTCATCTGAGGAGCTCTAAGAGTGCTTTGTACATTTACTCACTGTAGGCATATGGAAGCTTTGAAGGATTACACTTGTTTTTAAAGACTAAAAATAGTGGGAATTTTAACCTGTATATCACAATGAAAATAGTGAGCTTGAGGAATAACAGATTAGGGAAGAATTTAGGTATCTTGGTTCATTCCATTGTTATCATTATCCTGTATTCCTGTTTTAAAAAATGTGTCAGTGGAGCCAGGTAACCTAATGGCATTGTAATTTATTTTGTGAATTCAGAATCCAAATCACCGTCTAAATGATGAATAAAAATGAGTTTGTGAGTTTCGTTTTAATTCCTCTTTGAATACAATACAAAACCATCAAATAGGTCTGTAACGGTAGTTGATTGTCTGTAACATAGTCCCTCCCAAACATGCGGTGCTTCGTAAGACGCAAAACAAAATGAACATATTCTTCCTTGCCAGAAAGCCCGATCCCGGTCCCCGCAGCAGCAGTTTCGGTGTTGGCAGCAGAACCGCATACATTAGCTCGCCAGAGCCATCTGCACAGCACGTGCGCTCCTGCCGCGTCTGCTCCCAGCCAGAACGTTTTGCCTTTCAGGCACAACCCGCTGCCGTGCCAGCGCTGCGAGTGGATCTGGGAATCGAGTACGTCCCAAGGGATCTAAAATCTTCATGGATTAAGGAGAGTCCTTTGTGAGCTTTGGTTATGTTCACACTTCGGCCGTTAAGTCTAAACGATGTATCTTGGATAGGATCTTAATTATATGAAGAGCTGATATCCCCAGCAGAGGGATTTTTTAGGCAGGTTGGGATTACATAAGGTTTTTAAAAAATATTATTTTTCACTTGTTCTTTGAATAGGACAGATTTTTATGTCAATATCCAACATCATTTATTTTGGAGAGCTAATAGAGTGTGGCTACATGCAGATTTCCCTGCTGCTCAAGCTGAATTCCATTCTCTAGCAGAGAAATAGTGGAATACCGTGCATAGTGTAATACAGCATTTTAATACACATTTATTATGACTGAGTGAAACGTATTTTATCTAATTAATTTTTCATGCTTGTATGAATATCAAATGACATAATGTGATCTTTCTATGGGTGGCATTTACTTTTTCTGCTTCACTCTCTTGTTTGAGGATAAAAGATTACATGTGCAATATATCTAAGTGATTGGCTTATTATATGTGTTACTGGAAACACAGAATATTTCATCTGAAGAAAATGTGTGATGGAAAATAAAATAATTTATTATTAAGATATCTTTGCAAAAAGTTGTAATTATTGCAGTTTTGTCATCCTAAAACCAAACTGCAAACCTTAAGTATGCCATCACTAATATGATATCAAAGTTTATTTCACTTGTAAATTAGTATAGGGATATGGAGGGCACAAGGCTGAAGGATTCTTTCCAAATTCTACATAAGAACAGGATGGATATTTCATAACATAGCTGGGCGATGGCAGCACCATTGATGGCTCTAGAGGAATAGATGACTAGGATATGCCCTGGAACTGCATATTAGAATATTTTTCAATCTCAGAAAACTACAAGTCAAGTACAAACAAGATACTGCCTGCTGCTGCAGGAAGTGCTAATAGATAAATTCAAAGCTGCAAACAGTTCTACCTGTTTCTGAGTAGTAGCATTTTTCAGGTATCATAAGCAAGGAGGAATCAAGGACTGTGCTTCCCCCGGAGCTGCAGGTGTGAAGACCTTAGGCCTCCGCGTTAGGATATATGTTTTCCCTCTGCGTACATTTGCTCTTGGGAATAGGACCATTGGCTGTGAAGGAACGCGCATGTTTCCCAACAACTGCGCCCTGAGCAGCCGCCAGTGAGAATATTCTTTCAAGTGTGGGAGGGAAACAAGACGAATAGAATTTCGGCAGGTAAAACAGGTATAGATATAACCACTACTGGGCATGCAACCCGTACACATCCAAGTGTACACAAAGCCCTTTTCCCTGCCACAGCAAACTGCTCAGTCTCTTCCTGGATTTGTACTGCTGTCAGGAGTGCATCCATGAGGACTAAGAGCACCAGCACTGGGTGCTCTCCATGTCCAGGACAGGGTAAGTGCCCCACGTCACCCCACAAGGATTTACTGCAGAGGCTGTTCCCTGGAGACTACCAAAACAAATCAAAGACCCCAAGTATGAAAAGAGGTAACCATAGTAATAAAAAAAATTCAACAAATCCCTGCTGCCCCCCAAGGAACACAGTAACAACCATCAGGTCGATTGAAAAAAATATTAAAATTTAATTCCACCAAGAAAAATCTATGAAATGGCTGCAAAATATTACAAACAACTCAAATTTTATTAGAAACATTTTAGTACCACTGTAAATAAGACAAGATTTCAGAACAGTATCAACAGAAATTGTTAACCAGAAAACTGCTTACAAAGGACCTACTCTTGCTCCCACAGATACCTACAGCATTTCACTGGCAGGATTCAATGAAAAAACAAGTTTGAGCCTTCAAATTCTTGCAGTATTTTTATAAAAGTATTTATTCGAAACACCATACAAAATCATTATCCTGACTAAATTTAGGAAAATGTAGCCTTGATTATCAATGCTTGCTGCAAATGTATAAAAAGGGCCAATATTGCATTGGATTTTTGACTCTCCTTGTCTTTTTCACAATAAATCCATGCTATTAAAAATGAAAGAAGCAATTCTATTTCTATACAATTAGTGATACCTATATTATCTTTCTTATGTCTCAATATATTCTGGAATATTAAGGATATTTATTAGATATCTCAAATTAAATTATTTTAAATAATTTTCAAAGTTTCAGACTATCAGTATGTAAGTTAAGATTAAACAGAGACAAACAAAAAAATGCAGCTAGAATCCCATTCCTGGTAGAGATGAAAAAAATGTTTAAAATATTTGATAATTTTTGAGCATATGGTGTTACACCAAAACATGAAACTATGACAATAAAAAACTAGCTTTTTAAAGACTTGTTTATATCAATATAAAGAAGAAATTTGCCATAAGCTTTATTACAACCTTAAACTTATAATATACTATGTTTAATGCCACCAGTAACAGAGCCAATCTCTTCTATGTGAATTAACTGGATATACTGAATTTACATAAAAATTATTTCTCTCATGATCATGCCCACAGCGTGATTGTGAGTTTAAATTACCACATTTCCTTTAAGTTTGTGTACATTAAAGAAATGATGCTGAAAAGTATTTACTGAAATTAATGTAGCTAGACTGTTAATTTTTACTTCTCTTTACTTTTCAAAGAGATAAAGCAATTATTTTTGCAGTCTATAAGGAAAACTAAGTAGCAGCCTGACTGCTGTTTCCCAGGTTAGATGAAAGTCTCTGGTCCTGATCCCTTCGTAGCCTACGGGAGCCTGAGCTCACTGGCCTTGCTTCAGCACAGAAGCGTGAGCACATGCTCCATGTGCAGCACACTGATAGAAGTGCTCATCTCACCCCGTGCCATCGCAGTTGGCAGATGGCACCTTCCACAACACACTTTGTTCTCCGCTTGAGCAGGGGAGTACAACACCTACTGAGAAACCACAGGTCTCCCACACAAATCCTCATACCAAGTTGCTACATACATACGTGCACATGCTTCTCTAGACCAAACTGCAGTGCTCGTTGCTGAATTATGCCCCTTCCTTGCGCTTTCCTGAAAAGTAAGCTCTTCTTTAACTGATGTGTACTGGTCTTCGGCACTTGATGTCTGCAAGGATGGACCAAATGCTGAACCGGCTGCAGTTCGGTACTGTAACTCTGCGATCTTTATGTACACAAACTATAAAGTGCTATAGAATCCATTTACACGAAAGGTGCATATAAACGCTGTGTCCTCCTGCACAATTTCCTTAGAGACGCACGGTACTGGTGAGCATTAGGTGTATCTCCACTTAGGTGTATCCCCACTTAGGTGTATCCCCAAATTTTTACAGTAATTAAAAAAAGGTATGAATTCCATACCGACATGCACAGGCTGAATTAAAACCAAAGAACACATTTCCCCTGTATTTATTAGGGTTAATGGCATCGTGGCCACTCCTTTGGCTCTGTGTCTTCCTAGACTCTTATGCAATGATCTGGATAGGTAAAAAAGGGAATAGTGTTACTCTGCAAAAAGAGTCCCGTTAATGTGCAGAATTTGGGATGATTAGTTGATTTACTATAATTGCCATTTGTGGGAAATGTGAACTGTTAGCAAACTGTGTGGTATCGTTTTTCTTCTGGATTAACAAACTCAGAATATCAGGCACTGAGTACAGCGATCCCCACTGCAGAATCCCTACAGGTCTATAAATTGTCCAAATTTCATTGAATTTGGATTATGCCATAAAAAGAGCTCTGACAAATGTCTATATAATGTGCAGTGCAGCACTCCTGTGCTTATACTCTATTATCCCCAAAAGATATGACTATAAATGGAGAGTATGTCCTTCATTTTGCATATCTGAGGAACTGAAGCAACCGTGAGATGATTTGCTTAAGGCTGCAAAGTGCCAATAGTCAACCCCCTAAATGACCCTATGGATCATGTTGCAATGGACATAACTCCCCTAAGAAAAAACAGTACTGTATATTTCTGCATAATAATTATACTTTAGGGGCAAAACTCCCACTGAATTAAGTATGATCTGCATCTCATGCTATATTTGCAACCATATTCAAATACTTTGTCACAAATAGCAGAACTCTCAAGCTGATACCCCTAAAGCAGACTTGATGCAGTCAATTACAGCTCTTGATCAAAATGCAGTGTCAAACATTTTCACCTTTTTTAGATCGTTTTTATTCACTTTATCGTGGTTCACGTGATTGGTCTTTTCTTGAACTGCAATGAATACAAACTAAAAAGGGAAAAAGAAATAACAAAGAAAACAGAACACAATAAATCCTATTACCCAGTTGACAGAATAAATGTAGATTATCACCATGTCCATATCAAACCGCCATCCACGGCTATCATCCTCAAAGTCCATGTAGTCCATTCTGTGAGCAGCATGGGGGAAATGCCTCCTTGTTACAGTAGCAGAGCGTCTTTGAAAACCTGCTGCAGAACAGAACAGCATGTAAAGATTCTTTATAAAAGTAACAGCAGTGAGAACCAAACAGGGAGCTAACCTCTCTCTTCCAATCATTTACAGAACAAGGGGAAACAGGCAACTTACACTGCATCGCTGGTTTTCCTCACTTTATCGGGCAAGAAGCAATTTGGGGATTTGACTTGCCAAACTTATTCTGCTCCAGCAACTGAAATTGTTTTTTGGATTTAGTACTAAACTAAGGTTATATGCTTGTGCCTCCAGATCTATGAATATATCTCTTTTGGTGCCCACTCCAACTGAATTTGAATCTGTAATCTGAAAGTAAAAGGCTTAATATACTGTAATTAATTTCTTGAGTGATTAATCTCTGGATTCCCTGAGCCTAGCCATCTGAATTCTTCTTTGGTAGTCACATCTTCATAGTCACATCCCTATGCATACACAAATACTTAATGATCACACAGGTCAAGAGTGCAAAAATATTTGAAATCCTATTGAATTAATTGAATTTTGTATTCGAACCTTTTTACAACACACTCTTGAGACCAAGACTTGTTTGCTTTAATATTATTTGAACTTGCATTGATTGATGGCCAAGCATGTCTCTATAGATACATACCAGATGATTAACACTTGTTTTCACAATACTGCTTGTATGCTGATAATTCTCTAAATGAAAATTGGAGCACTGAAAACACACACTTTAAAATAAATGTAAAAATCTAGTGTAAAAAGCAAAACTCAACATACTTAATATAATAAGTTTAAATACACACTTTTCTACTCTAAAACTCTTCTGTTGTGAAACCAGTGGGGTGGATCTAACACTGAGGAACCCAGAAAAGAATTAATCACCCAGCAGGCCACTAAGAAACCCAATTCTAAATAATAAGCTTTTTAATAAATGGCTCATTAGATTTATGTCTTTATTTTTAAATTGAATTAAGCTGCATATTCATGTATTACTTCTTAGTTGCATTATTAACGTAAGCATTTAGGATAATCCTTCTGGTAAGATAGAAGTAGAGAAGACTTCAGTGACAGACTACAGGGACTGCCTCAGTGGGTCAGGGTAGTGGTCTGCTCCATCTACCAGGCTCTCTTTAATAGCAAGTAGCAGATGATATGCAGAGGTGTAGAGAATCCTCTTTGGAAGAGTCACACAAGAATCTGATTCAGAGGAAAACTAACTTTAATCTCCAAAACAAGAAGCTTGTTTTTGCGCTAAAACTGAGGGTTTGTGTGTACTGTAACTCTTCTTTTTTAAAGAGCTACTCCTGCAAAGCTACTCTTCATAAGTTTGCAATCCTAGCTTGAATCCTATAAGCCCTTAGCATCACAAGTCTCCTAGGCACGTAATGGGCTAGTTGTTTAGAAAAAGTATTTCACTCATTTAATTGTTTTCTCTTTTAAATGTCTTTGCATATTTTTTGAACTTTTACCAGGAGGAACGAAAATCACTGGGTAATGGTATTCTACCTACTCTGACTGGCAAGTTTCATTAATTGCACTATTTTCTCCTTCTATGTTGGGCATAATGACTGTTTCTTTGTATTATTATTATTTCTTTTGAATTATTTTGTCCAGAATTTGTATGGCACAAATTATTCTAGGTTTCCAAGAATAAACGTTCTTTCTTTAGTATCATATTTAAGATAAATTGTAGGGGACCTTTTGACTCCTAATAACATAATTCAACTAATTCTGTTCATTTAATAATTGATTTACAGTGTGACTAGACTACTGACACACAGATTTTCATTGGAGAACCAGTGCTAGTTAGATATGATAATTTATTTGGATTAATTTTATTTTAATGATAATAGGGATCAGTTTGTCAGGTACAATTACAAAGTTTCTTGATGCATATTTATCAGAGTTGCTCTATTGCTATTTATCTTATTTTGGAGAGTATATATGAAATCTTCATGCCAATGAAGAGACTGGTGAAAATTCTGTGATGGTTTTCAGCGACTCCAAGTTGGCTAAGATTTGCCTGCAGTTTATAAAACTACAGTGATTCTAGAATAAAAAATGCAGGTTTTATAGAGCTTTAGGTTGGAATACCACAAATTTTATGCATGTGCACAAGTTAATCAACCACTTAAAGAGAAGCGTGATACAGATGTTTTATGTTATATTTTCAATTATGTTAATTTAAAACAGTATCTTTGCTTGTCCAAAAATAACAATAGTAATTCTGTAACTGAACACTGGCCTTCTTTAAGTATCCTTTTTCTGCTATGAAGATGTAGTTTATGTGAAAAATGCTCATTAAAAAAACCTACTTCTATTTCAAACCTAATTTCTTCTTAATTTATTTTATAACTCCTGTCAAATATAATTGTCAAATGTAAGTATGAATTTATATTGTGTTCTTTTTTACATTTAAATTGAAAATTATGTTAAATTTTATCACTTATGTTATAAAGTGATCCTTGCTTTTTATGCCCTATGAGGGGGGCTCAATCAAGACTACTATCTGTGTTCTTTTATTTATTTCTATATTTTTAGCAAACATAATAACTTAACAAAATGTTATTTTTGTGACATTTTCAGATCATCTTGCAATCACAGAATTACATAAATATTTAGGTACAGTAGGTAAGTAAGACTTGGTAATCCTCACCTTCTAGAGAACTTGGACAAAAATTATCCGTGGTTTATAGCTTTGTGTATTTCACCATAAGCAAATCTGTATTCAATTTATCTAAGATTAGACTTTGTAATGTAATCATTCTACATTTAAGAACAGCAGTTTCAATACAGCAAACTAGTTATTCTATAATTGCTCTTGATATAGAAAGCCCCAGAAATACTGCTGGCACTGTATTCAGGACATGAAGGCAATCAGAAGCTGCTTACTCTACAATATGTGTAATCTCTGTGGCTTTTCTAAGCATAAGTTAAGCAACTGAAAATTGATAGCCAATAATGTGGATTTTAATACTCTTATTGAAATAGTCTCTCTTCTACCGTCTATAAATTGATTAAGCTTTGGTTGAAAATGTCAGTAGTACAACCAGGTATAAATGGAATTCTGGAAATTTTATTTTATATGACTTTCTTATGCATGCCTGTGTTGCCACGCTGGACATGAATTTCCTGTCAAGTTGCATGCATAAATATGTGCAATGCCAGCAGAACCTGGCAGACTTAGTGGAAACCTATAACTGAAAAACAAAACAAAGCAAAACAAAACAAGACTATGAGCAAATTATCCTTTTACACTGATAAATAAGTACAAATCAAAAAAGATTTTCACTAAATCATGAACAGACAAATTGTTGCATGTGTCCATGCTGAAGTTTTGCAAGCTGCTGTTAAGATGCTAATGATATTCAAAATAAGACCACAAGTAATTTAAAATATTCTCCCTATTTTACAAATTGACTAATGAGCTATGGAACATAAAATTTAGCTCTAAAAAAGTGCCTGAACAAATAATACACAAGCTACAATAACACTTACACTGTAAGTGCTCATGTAAGATCAAGTTCCCTAAAGGTAAGTTTATCAGGTCTTCCAAGGTCATTTTGACCTGTCTGCTTCTTTCTGATCCAGCCAGAAGCAGACAGACAGATCTATTGAAAGAGTGTAAGTAAAAAGCCAAGTACAGACTGACACCTTTCCATATGTGTCTGTTCAGAAACAAGCATTTTAGGTCCCCTGTGATTTGGAAGCTGTTCTCAGAGCACTCTGTTAAAAAGTCACTGATGACTTTTCTTCTTGTAAATTTGTCCAATTGCATCTTTATCCCCTCTATCCCCTTATGCCCATATCACTGGCACTGAAAATACTCAATGGCATTGAGTTTATTAATTTAAATATGTGCCTTGTGGAAAACAAACAAATAAACAAAAACCAAGAAACTCCTTTTGTATATATGCAGCCTATTGCCTTCATTGGTAATATTAATTTGCTATTCCTTGGTGTGTCTAGATTAACATTTCCATTTGGGTCAGAAGGCACGTTGTTGAACCAGATCACATATTGTCAACACTTACTGCACTTCTGCCATGTGGCGGAGTGGTCTCAAAGCAAATAAACTGAGCTCATTTCAGGTAAAACTAAACCAGCAGATAAGCTCCAGGAGCTCAAATAATGTGCTCCACTAATGGCCTTTCACAACTTCACAGACCACTTCAGTCTGCCTCCTGTAATACAATTTCCCAACTAAAATGCTTTGCACAGAAAAGCTTCCATATCCTCAAATCATCTCTTCAAAAAGATGCTTCACTCTGCATTATTTTTCTTTGAGATAATATAATCTACGTCCTATGTTAAACCAAAGATGTGGTCTAAACAAAAATCTAGCCAATGACATTATGTCTTCCATTTTGTTATGTCATAATAATTCTACTTACTTTTTTGACTATTGTTGTGCCTTGCAGGATTTCAGAAAACCAAGCAAATCCCACATCTTTTAAGTGGTCATAACTATTCTATTCACTCTCCTATCTGCTTTGCTGGCCGCAAGGCTTTTTGAGCTTAAATGTGGAAATCTGCGACAGCCCCAGACAGATAAATTGTGCCTGAGTAGTTACAGGCACATGCAGCAAAATGGATCCGTTGAATTTACTGTGTGTGTGACTCTGCATATAGAAGATCAGGGTAAGGGCAGCTTATGTGGCAGTGCACAGTGAATGCTTTTTCACAGTGTCCAACAACAAGTCAAGGCTCTAGAAAAGCAACTTATTGCTGTGAAAATTTGAAAAAGATCTGCCCCAAAGACTTCAGTATAGGACACAAGATCTGATTGCATAAGGATTTCCCTTTTTAGAGTGAGAGTGCTTTAGAAGATGCTGTTCTCCATTGTTATAATTAGCTTTTTTTCTCCTTTCTTTTTTTTTGACATTTTTGTAAGGTATTTGACATAAGAAGCTATTGTGAAGCTCTAGAAGAACAATGCAGAAATCCCACAATGTCATCATGTCACTAGCTGATACGTTTCATTGGTCAAAGCAAGTGGTTCCTAAAAATTTTAGCCTTAAAGAATCAGTTCTGAGGCAAATACTGCTTCTTGCTGACCAATGTCAGTGTAACTACTCGAGCCACCAGAGAGTACTCTTAAAACTCTCTAAATTCTACATGGATGTGGGAATAGAACATAAAAAATGAACCAGAAATCACTTCATACTGCTCTATCTGCCAAGGTCAGAAGTAGGACTTTTTTTTTTAGCTATTCTCTGCTTTTTTACAGCCATAGATAAACCTATATGTTTCAAAGCTTGTATTTTAAGGTTATATAGAACACATACAATACACAAAAGCACTGCTTGAATTTAACATTAATTTGATCGTTATCATTAATCACTACAATAACATGTCTCAGGCCTTCAGGAGAGAAGAGAGGCAGCTTCTCACTTGAAGTTTGCTTTTTGAGATATCGCAACTGTTCCTACCATTAGTTTGAACTCAAAGACATGAATTATGAGAGAGTGCCTCTTTCATTAACAATATTCTGAATATTAAATAAAAAACCAAATAAGATTTTGCAAAGACAGATTTCATAGACTCACAGTTCAGCAAGCACTGATTAAAACACAAACTATAAAGCTAGCTAATGTATCTCATCAAAGAATCGGGTTACTAAAAAGGAATAAAAAAAAGAGAGAGGAAAAGAAAGCTTTAGAAATAAACTTACAAGACCACATTAAATGCATGCAAGCACATTTTTATATTCGATATTTCACATAATTAAGATATTGCAGATTAATTAAATATGAGATGGTGTTTATCAACTTTATGAAAACTATTGAACTCCTGTTGTGCCAAGTCCTCCTCACAAATTCACAGCAAAACTAGAACAACCTGTGTTTTCTATCTTGGGTTATTTATTTCCCTGGAAGAAAATGAAGCACCAGGACTGTGGGAGGGCAGAATAAGCTTAGAAAGCGTACTCTTCCTCTGTCCAGACATCTGTGATAATTCTATAA
Source organism: Crypturellus tataupa (assembly GCA_034781795.1). Taxonomy (NCBI): domain Eukaryota; kingdom Metazoa; phylum Chordata; class Aves; order Tinamiformes; family Tinamidae; genus Crypturellus; species Crypturellus tataupa. Next base: position 52,590 of record JAWLRI010000198.1, on the reverse strand, counting down.
TTATCGATACTTGAATATAAGGTATTTGGCTAGTTAGAGTGCTGGGATGCATATTAAAACTGGGGTAACTGATCTCATGTTTCACGATACAAATCATTTGACTGTGGGAGTCATGAAGGAATTCTGATGGACAGTCTGTAAATAGATTCTTTTTTAAAAAAAATGATGAAATGCTTTTTTGCTTATTTGCTTTTTCTTTTATTTTTTTCTTCTTTTTCTACGTTCCCCTAAACTATAACACACTAGATGCCAAATGGGCAGGACATCACACAATTCTAAAAAATGATTTATAGCAAAATCCGTTCTCCTACTTTAAAACTGGATCACTTTCCTCATTCTATTAATTTTTTCATCACATTTTTTATCTGTTACACATTTCTTTCCACTGTCTCTCCACTGACTGAAATTCTTAATTTTCTTTATGGTCCTTTGTTCATCCTCAGAACTCTTTATCCTCAGTATCCTCTTTCATTTCCCTTATCACTGAACACTTCCATAAATAACATTGCAAAACCATTCTTTTTCTTCAAGTTTGCCATCTTCCCAGCTGATCAAATACCACATTTCAGCTATCATCAATTCTTGCTGAAATATTCTTTTGTATGATACTTTTGTATCATATTGCTGTACTGACATCACAACCTATTAGTTTCATTCCTCCCCTATCACTGCTCCCCTATCTCTACCTGCTTACCGGCCTTCTGATTTCTGTGGTCCAGACAAAATGCATAAAGACAAAAAGCTATTGACATTTACAGCTTAGCTTTATACAATAAGTTAAATATCCTCAAAAAGGATAAAATAGTTATTAAAAGGAATAGCACACTGATGGTTTCTGGCCTCAATGCTACTTGGCATGCAGCTCAATCCTCTTTAGATGCTTGTTTCTTGAATTGCATGATTACCATCTTTTGTTCAAAAACTACTTTAAGCATATGGAGATTTCCCTATAATATTACAGAACATTTAACAAAAACTCCAAAGAGTTTTGCTCTACACTACTGTATAGTAAGATGTGTTCAGAGCACAGTTGAGCTCCTTAGGGCTGCTTCAGTACAAATGGCTCAACTATGGAGGGTATTTCAGGGCTAAGTTGGTGCAAATTGTCTCTGGCGTAACCTCTGCCTTTCAAACATAATTAGCTCATAGCTTAACTAACCTTCATAACTTAAATTTCATTTTCAATGTTTACCATTTTTATGTCCAGAGCACTAAACCTACATAACATATTCTGGAAATATCGGAAATTTGAACCATATTGCCAGGTTGTCAGTGACCTTTATGCCTGTGCAGGGCAAAAGACCATGCTTTTCCAGCAGGGCCACACCATTTAGTTTCTGATAGTGCAGCACTGTCGAATCAGTTATCCTCACGTCAAATCTCTGCATTTTCCTGTTCTTTCTTTTTAAACAGTGAAATCATTTCCCTTCTCACTTCAGTCCCTCTACTAGAGAAACTTACCCCTTTCAGCTCTTTTCTTCTTCCCATTCCCTTCTGCAATTCCATCTCAGCTCTCATGTTCTCTTCCTTCAAATACCTCCCTGTGAGGGGGTTTTATGCTACCCTTCTGAGATACCTAGATTCTGCAGTCTAAATTACTTTTGCGGGACAACTTGCCTGACTTCCAAGTAGTACCAGGCTTAATTGGTATGAAATCTCTAGATTTCCCCTTTAATCCATTCAGTTTGTATGAAGATCAAGACCATAGCTTCTCATATATATGAAATGCATCTTCATAAGACATTTAACACATACATGAAACATGCCATATATATAATGCAATAGATTACAATAAAACAGTAAGATCAGCATCAACATCCAAACTGTCCTTAGAGAAAAAGAAACATTATTTTTCCTGCCAGCAGCTTCTACCCCTGGGCAGTACCAAAGAACATCTGCCAGTTCTCAAACCTCTCAACCCTATTCATTTTTGATAGCTCAGAGCATTTTGTGTTATTTTCAGTATCAAATCATGATGCTCTGTGACACTCTGTGTTTTATAAGCAGCAGACCAGATTTATCAAATTTGACCTAAAAAAGGCCAGTGTAGACACATAAAGAGGCTTTAAGAAGGAAGTTGCCTTTTTTTTTCCTACATGCTCTTATAGAAGCAATCTATATTGTTCTTATGAACAAGAAAAATAGATTTCTTAGCAAGATTCAGCACTATAGAAAGCAACTAGATCAGTAAACACAGATGAGGCCTTGTGAAGAAAAAAAGCATCATTAGACTGAAAACGGGGAACTTGGATAAACAGTGAATCATACATTTCACTCCTCTATCCAAATGTTTTTCTGTTAACAATCATTTAAAACCATGGCAATGTTTAACTATTAAAATATGCCTCTTTCATATAATAAATAGGAAATAAGTTAAAACTACAAAGAAAAAACCCCTCTTATTCCATTTTGTATGCATAAAAGAATAATATCTATGAAATAATTCCAACTATTTTATAAGATCTTTCATGAAAGATTGATTCTGGATTTCTAGGATAAGTTTCTTCACTCCACTATGCAGATGAAACATTATAAACTTTCCAAACAAAAGGCCACACATAAAATTATTTAGATAATATGCACAAAACTAAAGATTAAGGATTTTAAAGAAGCTACACATCCAAATTTCCTTTTCAATTTGCAGCTTACCTTTTGATTCAGAGCTTAAGGAGAAATTTTAACTTAGCTCTACTCTAGTAGTCAACCATGTCTGATGACTAGTTAGACATTTACTTTCAAATACTATACTAACGTGTGTGTGGAGATTAGAGAAAATAGAAAAAAATACTCATTTAAACGAGTAATGGGAAATTAAATTATTCATGGCCAAAATTATACAGAAATGATTTTCTTACCTTCAAAAACTCTGAAAGCTTTCTTGCAGCTTGGTAGAGGCCATTTTGCAGAATTTGATTTTTGAAAACTTTCTTTTAATTTCAAATATTCCATTGGGAAAAAAGATTTGGTAGAGTTGTTCAGTTCTACAAAAATTAATGGGAAAGAATATACATATATTAATGATGCAATTACAGCAATAATTTTCCTATGTTAATTCTACAAATATCTCGTCTTCTGTCTTTGATTATTACATATCTTGAGATTGCCTCAAGTTTTTGAAAATCACATAAAACAAATATGTCCTGATACAGCAAGAACAAGTCTTAAACATGCTCCTCTAATTCTCTACCTCCTGACTATATATTTAGCAAAGATAATGTGAAACACTATGTGAATGAAATATCTTATAAATAGTGTATTTAAATTACAAGACAACAAATATCTCTATGAGTGAATGAATCTGTGATATTAATTTTTGTTCATGCTTTAACTCCATCAGCCAGTAACAGCTGGCAATAATAGAAAGAGATGGAAAAGTCTGGAAAAAAATATACTGTGGATTAACAGGAATTATACTTAACATATTCTTAGAATGATTAATGACACAGTGGAATGTGTAAGGAAACAGCTAGATGGACTGCAAGACAAAAATGGCAAAATGAATCTATCCATAATCATTTATCTATGGCAAATAGATTTAAAAAATGAGCATATCATCCTATCACAGAGAAGAAGTGATCTGATGATAACAGTTACCAAACTAACAGAAAAAAAAATTAAACCTTAATCTTAACTGCTTGAAAGAACATTTTCCCTTCTAACTATCATGACTCCTTATAAATACTAAAAATAGCAGTTGTTTTCACAAGTCATTGTGCATCTTAAAAAGAAAAAGAAAAAAAAAGGACCTTCATAGATCTTTGAAAGGGCTTATGCATTATTGCTATAATTATTATTACTTCTATGCATTTTTGCATATCTTTTTCATAATCAATGTTTATTATTTTTAAGAGATGAATCTTACAGATCTGAGTAAGCTAAAGATTTTGTGAAAGGAGAAATAGAAAGTGTGACATCAAGCTACTGAGCCCTTTTGTTGCAGTGGTGCTTGCTATGTAAGAGGAAGGGGTTAGCAAACTCAAAGTCAAAAATAAGCTGCTCTTACTCTAAAGTGTTCCAGTGTACCCTTCTGTATTTCACTATGTCCAAATGCAGACAGAATTGGCCACACAGCATGCAGAAAGTGGGAAATGCCCAAAAGCTTCTCCCTTGTTTTGTGAGAACAGTGCTACTGCACCTACACAGAGCCATGTCAGTGAAGGCAATAGTGCCATTTTTTCTAAGTATATCTGAAACAAATTCAGTCCTTTTTTCACAAGTGATTTTCAATTTCTATGTAAGAGCTCTATATGGCATTGAATTCATTTGGATTGAGTACTATCCGGATTCAGAGATATAGTCTCTGGTGAGACTCTGCTTGCCTCTTGCAGGATCAACAAAGAATGTTTTAGTTTCCTTTTAATGGCTATAAAAATTAACTCAATTCCTTTAAATTGACTTTCCAAATTTAACCACTAAAATCTCTGTTGAACCATCTAATTCCTGTATTTTAGCAAAGGCAGTGATGACAACTCTACTGGCTTTTACAAGGTTGCCTGGTTAGGCTTCCAGATTGGCCAGACTAAGCGACCTTTCCGTAGGGGACCCCTTTCCTGTTGCGTGGCTGACTTCCTGTGCACAAATAAATAGTACCCTCACTCTGTTTTTTAGAAGTGGTGGGTTTATTACACATGAGTACCTGATCTGGCACTTCTTGGAAATATTTTACATGAATCAAAAACACTTGTTTCACAAGTGCACAGGCCAGTCCCAGACTCATTCTTTTACCTAGTATGAGATAGATTTAAAAGGTAAGTGTTTCCTGGAAATGGATTGCTGTAACCAGATCAATTTTTGTCCTTTTTCTCAGGTGAGTCCCTGGCATACAGTCATCTGAGCAAAAGTGCATTTATCCTGATGGGAAAGGCCTTCTGTCCTTTAAGGCAGATGGGAATGTGCTGCAGGCACCATCAGAGCAACGTATCTGCACTAGAGCTCATGCTCCGGGGACTAGTAGAAGAGGCTCCCTTGATATGGGCAAAGGTCCAGATAAGCTTCTTCATGAGTCACATTTGTCTTCATAGCTCTGGCGTCGGCACTTTTTTTCTTTATAATGAACCTTTCCTTTATAACTGTTGTTAATGGATCTTTTGGCCTTCAGCTTTTTTTTGACTTGTTATATGCATCCTTCTATTTTAGTGGCATTCAATTTGCAAAACTATACAAGCTAAAAAGTGATCTTTTGAACAGATCTTTGTTTTTTTGACATATGCTTGTAAAATAAAATATGAAAGGTCAGTAATAGAAAGCATCCAAAACAGATTAGTTAAGGAAATGAGACAGTCAGGCTGTAACATCAATGTTAAACATAAAGAACACCAGCAATTCTGCTTCACTCTCTGCACAGATCAACAGCAGTGACTTTAAAAGACTTACGTTTATATTAGTCCTGCACTATTTGTATTCTCTAATATGCCAGGCATTGACAAATTATAAAATATCTTTCTTAATAGATATATAGTAAAACAAAGTCAATTTGGTGTATCTGTTTTCAAATATATTGCTAAGCCAAGCATATACTGCCATAAACTACATAGAAATATGCAAATAGGTGTGGTTATGTCATATGGATTTCTCTGATCCAAAGTTGTTAATTCTACATACATATCATATACTTGCTATGGCTCTCTGTTCTTGGCACTGTATTTACAGTTTAACCACACAAATCCATTTTCTCAATAAAACTACATGCCTTCCTAAGTATTCAATTGCTACAAACAATCCTGGAAATAGTTCACTTAGCTGATAGTACTTCAGAGGTGTTATAAAGGTTTGCAAATACATTTTAGCAAGCATCCTTATCCTTTTTCTGTTCTCCTAGTGGTACTTTAGTGCAGTAACCCTGTTAAATAGCTTTTCTTTATTCAAAGCCCTACAGCAGCTAAAAGCCATTCTCTAGTAGTGAAACACACTTCATCTGTACATCAAGTCCAAAGTAGCATTGAGCATTAAGAAAATGAAGCGAGAACAGCTTGAAACTCTACCTACCAGACAGGCAAGGTGCTGAGAGTGTTCAAGGCTTCAGTTTCCCCTGCAGCTTTTCTGCCACAGTGCTAGTTTAGTCAGTCCCTACCCATGGTCATTGCTCCTGTCACCTGCAGCACTCCAGTGAACCATGCTAGGGAAACTAGTATGGCTAGTGCCTCTTTCCCACTCCAACAAGTTCTTTTTAAGAGAGGTCAGTTCCTTGAGCTAGTTTGTCATCTCATTATACAACACTGTGCTCTTCAAATGAAGAGTCTGTGCATGATCAGAAATAGAGCTCTGCTGCTCAGTGCAAAATTGTAACTTAATTCCACATTATCTGCATCCCCAACCTGTCATCACCACAGCACTATCCCTGTTTAAGCAGGATGTCTGCATGATCTTTGCAGCATTCAAAAACACGTGTTCCGCCTTCTGGCTGAGTCATTTCCATTATTTTGTGACCATCTATGCACTATGCAGAGTTTAAGTGCTGTAATCTGCCCAATTCCATATATCATAGTGAAACTTTATCCACAGTTTCAGAATTTAGCCTTTCTAAGCTCTAGGTATAAAGACTCACCCTTGATGTTCCATATATACTATCAATAGGACAATCCTTCTTATTCCTACATCCTTTCTGACCTCAAACAACAAACACTGCCACAAATGTGTTCCAGGAGTAGTAAAGGTGAGGGTGCAAGAGGGGAGGAGGGCAGAATTTTAAAACAATATTAGTTAGAACACCAGTTCTGTTAGCATTTATTTTTACCTAGAGCTAACTTAAAGTCATAAAACCAAGAAAAAAATAATTTTGTCATTAATTTAATAATTTTAAAATGCCTTTTTAGTGAGGTACTTTGAGGAAATGCACATTTATAATGTTTGGAGTTTGTGATTATTTAGCAAGAGTAAATATGAATTTAGTATGAATTTGGCAAAGAAATATCAAATATCAAAACCTCACCTAAAAAAATTAAAAATTTTTGAAATATACCTTAAGAGTAATTTCTTACCACTTATGAAGGCCTGTATGTAATAGTTCTAGAAAAAAATAAATGAAAAGAAAAAGAAACCCTCACAATAGGTAGAAAGACCAAATTATGCTCTGCATGGATTGTGGATTCACCACAGTACATATACTTTATTATTTCTTTGGGCAAAAATATTTTTGTAGCAGGGAGTTACTATGCTTCCAGCTACATATTTATTCAGACCAGAAATACACAAAGAAAGAGTTACAAGTATTTTTTATATTGTAAAAAGTTTAATGTTTATACCTGCTTGGAAAAAGACTCTGGCAATTGTAGTGCGACAGAGTGGGCATGGAGTGCTGGCTGGATTGTCTTTGGCAAGCGTCCTCAAGCAAGGCTCACAGAAGATGTGGTGGCAGGGATAGCACATGTAAGGATTGAAATAAAGATCCAGGCACACTGCACACAGATAGCTTTCTTTGTCTCCTCTGAATTCATGCTCATCATCTGTGTGCAGGTTATCATTTGCAGTCTGCAAGAAGAGAGAGAGAGCACATTTCTTCACAGCTCAGCTTATAACTATTTTGGATAAACCAATCAGCAAGAAGGTGGTTTTAAATAATGTTGAAGAAGTCAGTACACTGTGTGATATTCTTAACTTTTAAAACATGTTACTTTCAATGAGATAATGAAACATATGGACAAGACAGGAATGTCACAACAAGCATTGAGGAAGTGGAGAACAAAACTCAGTAAAAGAAAACAAGAGAAACACTAAAAGAAAGATACAACAAAATCAAAATGCTTCACCTAAACTGTAATATTATAAGATTCCTTATTTTAAAACAAATTGTAACAATAATTTGTAACTTCATTATCAAAATATCTGGCAATTTTTCTAAGAAGGATAAAATGCACAAACAGCCCTAAGTTCTTCTGCCTTTGAAAGGTAATTTGTGAGAGCATACTTCTGCAAGAGTCACAGTTTAGAACAAACCACAGCTTTATCACTAGAATGGAGGCCCTTCTAGGTTTTCCTTCTAGGAAACCCTAGCAACCTGACAAATGCTTGGTTTTGCTAGTATTTGTGCTATGAATTTTCTTGAAGGGATGTATTCGTAGAGGGGCATAACTGGAATTCCATATGGTGTACATGCCATCTGAGTATAAAAATGTTTATATAGTACTATCAGGTTCCTACTTTGTTTTTGTAAAATGATTAAACCTTTCCATGTAATCTGAAGATCTTATATTGATGGTACCCAAAGCTTCTGCCTTAGCAAAAGTGTATTTTCTTCATTTCTATGGGAACAAAACAAGAAATAGATTTACTTGGCTCTTGTTTCCTCTACTTCTACACTCTGTTTCACAGCTAATGGACCATCATACCCATCATACTCATTGACTCACAAGGAAACACCCAAGAGAGACAAGGGTGTAAGGCACTGCTATATCAAAATTCTTCTCAGATGCCCCTTATCCTAAACTTTCCAACCCTACCTAGTGGTCCCAATTTAAGCATCTTAATTCCAACATGCCACAGAGTATCAATGACTTCTTGTAGGCTTCAACAACCACATGTAACCCCCTACGCACAACTACTTGCTCAACTGCTACCCCATACCCACCTCCTTGCCAGGCCTGCAGAAGTCCTTATAGACACCTATAGTCAACACTAAGCATATCTATCTCATGACTCACTGCTACCCAATATATACTGTTCAGTGCCAGAGCAGCTGCATGATTAGCATCTAATCTGCACACCCACCAGCTGCCTGTTAGGACACTTTTGACACTTGTAGGCCACAACAGACTATCACTGCTACTTGTATATCAAATATTCAAAATATTTTGTGGCTATTCAGAGACATGGGAGTCTCTATATCTGTCTCAGGGATAATTATGTTTATAGCCTGCTGCTTTAGATTTCTGCTCTCAATACAGTCAATCCTCTGTTATTTGCATTACTGAACACAGCAAATAATAAATAAGCCCTAACAATATGAGCACTATGGCATTTGAAAACCCAGAGCATAAAAACATCTTCAAGAGGATTCATCAGTTCTAGGTAAACATAATTCCTAGCAGCTTGGGTCCAGCACTGTCCAAATATCAACTCTTGTGCACCCAAAGTGTGAATCCCTGTGTCTCTTACCTCAGCACTTACTATTCCAGCTAGCTCTTCTCCTTGCCAGATCTGAGATGGCTCCAGAAAACCAGAGCCAGCTTGCTTTAGTCTGTTCTGAGCAATCTGGAAATTTACTGCAGACACAACTAGGCTACTCTGACATGTGCGTTTGCTTGGGATTATGGCGTTTAGCTCTAAGCTCCAAAAAAGCAATTGTTGGGAAGTCTGCCCCGCAAACAGCATTAGAGCACTGAAGTACCCTTCAGGGAAGTCTGCCCCATGAAGAGTATTATAACTAATCAATAGTCCTGCTTGACCCAGCCTGTCTGTACACTTATGAGTAGCCAACACTAGAATTGCATGGCAAAAAGTAACTGAGAGTTGGTTATAACTATGTAATTTCCTTCCTTATAAAGAAGGAAGCCTTTCTTTGACAAAAATCAGAGAACAGACTGGCACAGAGAGTAAGGTACATAGCATTTGTGCTTGGTACACAACAGAGATGACTTCAGCTGAAATTAAGAAGCACTAATGCATTTGGCAATGAAAAAAACCCACAACTCAGCCATGTAAGGACAAAAGTCAGAAATAAAAGCTAGCACAAAAACAAAAGATATGAGGCAAAAGCAAGTGTTTGTGGACTGGCTGTGAAAGAAATGGAAAACTAATGGGCAGAGGAGCGCCAGTCTGACTGAATGCACATTAAACACTGCGCAGACCAATTTAGCACCTAAGAAAGTGGACGCAAAATGGCTGCAGGACCCAAGGGTAGTAGAAGGTTCTGAGGTAGGTTTGCAACCAGGATAACATGAACAGGCAGGAGAATCTCAGGGTCTACTGAAATTAGTAAGAAGATGTAAATTATTCTAACATTCTAGACATTATAGTCTATTTAAAAGTAATTTGATTAGTGGGTGAGAGGGAGAAAAGCTGCCCTTCTCAGATACCCAACTGTCTACTCAAACTGCATCAGTTAGCTAGTGCAAAGCTTAAATCACAGCAGTTTCCCTGTGCAAGAAGCTAATGTTAAATAATTTAAATGAGTATTATTTTTTATTTTCAACTAAGCAGTCCAACAGCCAAAGTTTTGGTGTTCGGGAGATTTACGAGCATAAAGAATGTTGCCCTTGCAGAGAGATTATAATATAGACAAAATTGAGAAAGGCCATATGGATGTAAGAGACGGTGAAAGGAATAAAAGGGTGCCAAGCCCAACAGGGAAACCTCTTAAGCAGTACAAATCCTATTACTACTTAGTAATGAATGAAAGGTCCTAAAAATTTCCACATTCCCAGATCACGTGGGAAATGGTAATACTGACTGTATCACCTTACTGTGATCATTGATATTTCACTGGATGAATGTCATGGGATGTAAACAGACAAACAAACAAAAAAGGCAGAGGAACAAAGGATCAGCTATGGCTTGAAAAGCCTGTAAGCATGTGAAAAAGAGAGATTATCATCTGTGCTGATGCTATATGCTCTCTGACTACATTCTGGAGAGCAGCTGTTGCCACTATATTCAATTGTTTTACTCTTATCACTTAATTCTCTTCTGGAAAAGTCAACAGGGCTTCTCTATGCAAATTAGTCCACTTAGAAAGGGCCATTTGCTCTTTCTTTGTATGAACAAACTGCATGCAAAGTCAAATAAAGATTTCCCTTTCCTTTCCCTTACAGCAGACAAAATAGAGTAACCATCAACAAGACATAAATTCAAAAAAGGCATGGTCTGCATCTAAGAGGTCTGCATCAAAAACACCTGATATCATGTTGCATGTTATCACTTAGAGAGATGATCATGCACCTACAATAGTACAAACACAAAAATGTAACATGAGCACGCTAGTTAACATCTTTTCCAGTTCCCACAATCCATGCTCAAAAGAAACCAATTTTTCTGATCAATCTGTCTCTCTAATTTCTCATTCCTATCTTACGTTGCTAGTACAGTAGGCTTATTTGTAGAATAAATAAATCAGGCTCAAAAGCTCCATAATAAAACATCGCAGATGGAGATTTTGAAGCTGGCAACTGATACAGATACGTAGCCATGTGGATTTCAAGAATGGACTGAAGAGTTGTGACTTTTTAAAACATTTTGAAATCAGTGGCTAAAAAAAAAAATTGTGAGAAAAAATTTGAAGAAAACAGCGAGCATAAAGGCATATTAAGAGAGAGCAAGTAGAGCATTGCATAAAAAATGAACCAAACTTCTCAGAAATACGTACACAGGTTTCCCTAATTAGTTAAAATCTAGACACTTTAATTAAATCAGCAGAGGGCATCAATACAGCTGAGAAGGACATCACTCACAGCGGCTAAATGTCATGTTTGGAAAATTGTGAAACCACAAACAAGCAGAAAAGATGCTCAATGCATGCTGAAAACAACTATCACTGCTGGCTTGGGAAGGGCATAATCAAAAGGCTAGTGGCCTTGGCACAGGATGTGCTCCAGTAGCACTTGTCAGAAGTGGCAGGAAATAAAACAAGAAATGATGGTCAAAAATGACAAAATAAAAATCCTTTTGGACCACTGACAGTTGAAGAAGCCATTCAGCCCTCTAACTGATTCAGAAATCCCTAAGGATCTTCACCTCATGTACCCCTCCCCGGCCCAGGTTGTCAAAGACAGTGCTTGTCTATGGGGTGAACAACTGGCAGAGAAAAAGAAAATTCTTCTAAAAATATGAATTCCAAAGATACAGAATCAGACAGAAATGGAAAGAAAACATAAAGCATTCCTGATTGTGATTAGAATTACTGATTACTTATTTTTATTCAATAGCTACAACTTTGACTGCATTCTCCAGCAATGCAATAAAATGCAATAAAAGATTTACTTTCGAGGATCTGACTAATCCTGTGAAGTTGGAAGATTATCAGTTTACAGACAGCACCACCAGTTAATATGCTGGGGAAAGCAGTCATTGAGCACTGTGATGAAAAATTATTTTTCATAATTCCTTAATAATTGAAGTATATATATTCTTTTACAAGTCTAGAGGTTATGTAGATTGCTTAGTAGGGGGAAATTCTCCTTCTATCCTTGCATGCTAACATAAAACTGTTGTCTCCTTGCACTGGCAAGTCCTTCAACACTCTCTTAAGAGTCCTTCCTCTAGGGGAAAGCAATGGTGTGGGAGGCAGAAGAATTCATAAAGCCTCATTTCTACCCTTATGTCTCACATTCTGAAAGAGAGCAGTTCTGCTTTACTCTTTCAGAGGCTGCCTTTTGGTAGTTTGTTCCATGCTACTTGTAAGTTATACATAAATGAAACTGTAATGACTTACAGCTCAAAAATGGAGCGTAAGCCTTTAATTGTAATATATATTCAGAATATTATACCTAGGTTTTAAAAGGATTGGTTATAGAAGAAAGTACAGCTTTAAATCACATTTTCTTCAGAAATAGATCAAGAAGAAATTAATACTTTTTGTTTACTCATGGAAAAGAATGATTAGTGGTTTCAGCAACATTTCCTAAAAAAATGCATCTTCGGAGTCTGTGGAACCCTTAGTCAATGGTAACCAAACTTGACAGAACAATTGAGAGATCTCAAGTACACCGGCTTCCTGCAAATTTCACCAAGATTAGTAGCTAGACTGAGTAAGGAGACTGAAATGAGTGCCACAATCATGGGAAAGCCTGAAGAGTGTCCTCACCAGGTGCCCATTTTTTGGCCAAGTGAGGGCTGAGGAGAGGGCAAGAGGAAAGTGGGAATTCTGCTCCATCTGTAAGTAAAAGAGGGGGATGTACTCAGGGATGTGGAGAGTAAAGAATGTGAAGGAAATCATAGGACTTGGCAGACGTCATGTCTGAGTTACGTAGGCTATGAAGGAGTGGAAAAGCAGGTTTCACTGTTGTTCACCTAAAAAACTTGTTTTCTTTCAAGTCAGTGACCGTACAGCATTAGTATATTGTTGCTTATTAGAAATTATCTAGCCTAACTTCTGCAGACTGGATCAGTGACTTTTTACAGATATTTAAAAGCAAATTCAAAAAAAAAATGAAAGCAAGTACATTTTAAGAATGTCTAAAAGCCGTATCAAAAGTCTTTACTGACTAAACTAGCAGCAGTTCTTCCAAGTGAGGCACTGGCATTTGTATGCCTTGCAGCCTGTTTTGGTTGACTGGTGTAACGAATGCAAAGGGCTTGTTTTCAGGCTTCTGGCAAACCTAAGCTTAAAACATATAGATTATAACAGGGAAGATAGGCCAATGCCTGTGGCTTACATTTCTGAACAAATTAATAATTCATTCCAAACAACCTGCACTCTATACAACTTCCTGGAAAAATCCAAAGGCCAACTGAAAACTTGAAAGCAAAGCAAAGTAGCTTGATTAGCTCTCTGGAGCTACCTACTGCTAGAGCCAGGTCCCTCTTTCAGACTCTCCCTGCTGCTTTTGGGCTGGATAAATTGCCCAAAGGGAAAAGCATCTGAAGGACATTTTATTTCAGGCAAAGAATGTATTTTTGGTTTGTGTATTTAAAAGCAGCTTTAGGCAATGTAGGTCTTCAACTCTGATTAGGTACTTAGTAGACCAGAGCTTCTATAGCAAAAATTAACTATGGGTAGACACCTATACTTTAGTATATAAGGTTGTAAAGTGACAACACTGAATTAAGATAATAATAAAAGTGAAAATCAGAACATTTTGAACAGATAATCATGCTCTAACCTCCAGGTGACCTCTTCCATGTTCCAGAGACAATAAATTATCTGCCTGTCTTCTTCCCAGAGAACATACCCTTCCGAAGGCTCTAACTCCCTTTCCTTGCACTATTCAAGTCATTAAAGATTGTTCTGAGGTCATGTTTATTCATGAAGGTTACTACTTATATCTGAAAAAACCTTTTGACTGTCCAAACACTGTTCTCTACATTCTAGCAATTTGCCAAATCAAACATGCTTGATTTGATTTATGTGTATGCATAATAACTTTTCACTATCTACCTTGAATCATTTCTTTCTTAAGATAATGATGGCTGCTATAGTATTAGTACAATATTTTCTTAGTCCTGAATGGCCTCATAAGGAACTGTGCAGGCAATTTAGTCTCCTATCTAGTTAAAATTCACTGAATTATTATGCACAAGCCCTTATCGTATGCACATTATACATGCTACAAACTGAGCCAAGTCAATAACTAAGTTTTCATTGACCTTACCATACCCCTGCCTATGATAATTATCTATCTGGTCCATTATTTTCTCTAAAATGCATTAGCATTTTTTGTGCTTACCTACTGCAACTTTCTACTCTCGCTCTGGTGACAGAAAGACTCCTGGGCAACCAGTAGGGCCCTGCATCAGGCAGAGGTTAACTAGAAGATGAGATTACTGGATTAATTCAGCACTCAGTGCAACATCAAGCCCATCCTTATAAGTAAGCACTTCACTGGATTCTTAGTTGATTCAGTTTGCATTCTTCCCTAGAAATGCATTCATTTTATCATGAAAAAAAAAATCAAAGTAATATGGCAAAATCTAATTTTTGTAAATGTAAATTTGTTACAAAGAAACAAGAAAAAAATGGTTTCTCTGGGATGAGTTTGAATTTTAATGCACATATGTATTTAATGTGATTGTTAAGAAACCATGTCATTTTACACATTTATTTTTTATTCTTTCTATTCTATTTTTTATTATTCTTTCTATTCTTTCTTATTCTATTTTAAAGTAGAAGATCACCAGCTATTAGTTACATCAAAGCAGTTGCTATCTGTGTGCTGTCAATTCACATATATAAAGACTTAGAGAATAAATTATTCCACCCAAAATATTAATTAAACCTGTAAAAATAGACCATCTTTTAATTTTGAGATAACCAACATATTTGCCACCCTGAAATAACAGACAATACCATGTATTTATTTTTCCACACTACTTGTAGGCTTTGCGTGAACATACGCACTATTATTCTGTCAGGGAAATACTCATAATAAAATGAGTTGTGAAAGGATGTCTGGAACAGTGCTGCTATATTTTGGCAGTTCTGCATAAATATAGTCATAGGATTCCAAACAATGCATCTGAAATCTTCTTGTTGTTCAGCATAAATCTGAAGCATTTATAATGATGCACGACACGATGTGAGTTAATAGATAGCACACAAAAGGCCCTTTGTGCACAACTCCTACTCCTGCTGCTAAAATAGATCTCTTCCTTAGCACAGTTCCGCAGAACAAGCCTTGGAAAGAGGCCTGTTCACAGATTGAGTTGCAGTCCTGTTCTGAACTGCACTGTCTCTAGTCACAGGTATTTCCATTTCTACACTGCAGCTTGATAAATAACAGTATCAGACTGTAAATTTTTGTTTTCTGCCAAAAGTTCACTGTTCCTGGGATTTGTCAGCTCGAGGTCACAGTTTTCTGCTCCACAGCCTGCGCTTGCGGCTGCCCAGACTGCGGAAGATGAGCAGAACCGCACCAGAGTGAGTCCCCAGCTGCACAGAGGGACTGCAAACAGGTATTACATGACCAAGACACACAGAATTTCTGACCACTAGGTATGTGTGTAGAGGACTTGCTTATTCATTTAAGCAAAAAGATAGGTGTGTTGAACTTAACAGGCATTTTCAAGGAATTAATTTAAATAAATTTTATATAAACTATTTATATTACATAAACATTATTTGCAGTGATCACCCAATCACTCCAATGGTTTTAATATGAAAAACATAGAGATTTACAACACAGGACAGAAACAAAACAAAAAAAAATCTTGCTTTTTATTCTGCAAATATTAATATTTGGGTAAGAATGATAGGAACCACACCTTAAAAAGGGAATGAAACCCAAACAAATTAACTGCACCTCTGTCTGCATTAAATAGATGTGTACCACCGTAGGTAGTGTCCTGGCTCTCCCTCTGGGCACCTGGCTGGGACAGGCTTCCAGCTGGGTCAGGTAGTCAACGTCTGAACAACTAGCACAGAGATTTATGGAATCAGAAATATCCACGACCTAAGTATAGCTTGTGATATGTCATAGAAAGAAAAAAGATTCACCCAGTGAGATGAATTTCTTCAAAATAACTAAAATTAGGATTCTAAATTTATAAGGAGACAATTAAAGGTGTGTCCCAGTTTTCAAAAGTTTTCCTTATCTAGATGGGCAACTGGGTGATCTTGCTCGGAATAATGAGATCACCTATTTAAGAGTCCCAGCCAAGTTTCTTAAGCATGATTTCAATTATTATGTAATTAGATTCCATATATAAGCCATACTTAAGTACAACACATAACTTATATTGCAGGAAAAGAGGGACATGAAAGGATTTCAAATAAGAATATATTTGAGAAACTTTAGGGTAAAGATCAAATCTTGTCACTGTTGGTTATTCTTTTATACTTTAATGACTAAGATAACTACCGAATAACCCAAACTTCAATAGAATTGAATCTCTGAACTCACTTCCTGTATACTTCAGCAAAAACAGAAAATATTTATAAACAGGACTAGTATTTTTTTTTCCAAAATTTACAGTTATTTTGATGTAGTAAAACTTGCAGTATATAGCCCATCTGTAGAACACATTCTAAAGTGAGATTAAGAAAACAGAACACACCAAAAATATGGAAGTATTTCAGATATATTCACGTAACAATAGAAAGAAAAATGTGTCTTATTTTCTTCATTTCATGCAGCCTCTGAGGAGTGACACTGAAATCTGATATTGTTCTTTAAAAAAAAAAAAATACAGATTGGATTTGGGGTAGCAAAATGCAACCCAAATATTGTTCTTCTGAAAAACAAGATCTACATACTCAGTGTAACTAACCCTCTCTTTTCAAATCTTCTCTTTTGTTATATTCTGTCAGAAAATATGAATTATGGTTCTGTGATCGCAGTTGCAATAACCACTATATTCTTTCCTCAGTATTTTATTCAGTCAGATCCAAAGTCATCCAAGTTGTTCAAAAACTTGCTTTCCTTCAGATTTAAACCATTAGTTGTCTCATTTGGGATATGTAGAACCTGCTAGGTTCTAAAGGGTTCAGCTGCAAGGATAGTGTTGCAAATAAATTCTCTTTCCCATTTCTTGATTTAAACAGCTATTATCAAAATATTTTCTGACAGACAAACAGAGCAGAACTGTTTATTTTTTATTTCTTACTCTAAGTGGGAACTCTTGTAGACATGCATGTGTGTTTTTGTAGTAATGGAACTTTAATATAATCAGAATAAAGCATCCTTCCATATTTTTCCCAGAAGTTTTGTGAAGATAAGGCCATTTTAATTTTTAGGATGGCAACATTTCCTTTCTGGTGAGCCTTCTTACAGAAGACTTGACAGGACTGAATAACGAGCTCTTGTGATTTCAATCTTTTCTCCTTATTTAACATAGTGGAGTTGTATGTTTTTTAAACATTTTTAGAAAGCTTCTCAGAAACCAATATGAAAATCCTTCAAAATTCAGAGAATTTAGGGCTTCTGAGTGACAGGATCATGAAAGGGAAAAACTGAATTGAACATCTGCTATTTTGCATTTCTCCAACTGGACTGAAATAGGAGGATGTGACTACCAACGATGGGCACGAGACACAACAAGACAAGGATTTAAGAATTGCTGTGCTAAAATGTTCATAAGCACCAGCCTGTTGCTTTTGAAAAATGTAAAAAAAAAAAGCAAAACAAAAACCAAAACACAATACATAGCATACTGCTGCACAAACTCTTCATGTAGATGAAGCAGAAATTGCAGAAAAAGTCTGGCAAAAAAAAACAACTGGATGAGAAAAAAATAAAGCTCATCATTTCAAGCTCATATGCTTAAGGAGGTAAAATTAAATTTCTGCTTACTTCGCATTTTGGTTAATAGTCTTGCCGAGGAGCTCTCCTGGCCATTCACTAAGCTGGGATCAGTTCCTTTAGAGGTACAATGAGGCTTTGACCAGATGCTATGCCGTGAGGTGATGCTGACTGAACGTGGTCTCTTTTTGTGGCCTCATGTGGTGGAGAAGGGACCTGCCTCATGACAGGCTCCGAAGTGCATCTCTTCAGAAGAGATATGAGATGAGATGCTAACACAACCCATTGGAAGAGCCATCGTGGAATGCTGCAGCCACAGTGGGACTGCTTTCCCGATAGCAGCAAGGGTGACATTGAACGGGTCTTGCTTAAAAGAATTTATGTCTTCTTGCCTTAACAGAATTCATCCATATTCTGATTACCTATGCAGGACACTGGTAACCAATATGTCTTTACATTTGAGAAAATGTGCATAGTAATAAGCTATGATCAATAATAAGTTACAATTCTACTACCTGTGTGTTTAGTGATAAGTTACGATTCTGATTATTTATATCTATTTTGTGTTTTTGTTGCAGCATTTGCACTCATGCTGCGCACTAACCTGGAATATATCTTTCCATTATGAGCATACATAATTTAGCATATTACAACATAAACCAGCACTATATTTCATTTATGAAAGGAGCTGTACAGAAATGCTCTTTGCATTTTCATTTTCTCCTACAAATATTCTTTTGATAAACTAATCTCTTTGTAAGAAGAAAAGGTGCTTCAAACCCTAGGGTAACAAAAACTGTATTACATATTTTAATCACCTCATTTCAAGAAACTGAAGCTAGTCTGGCACATTCTGTTACAACTGTAAGAATTTCAATCTTCTGGTAATTTTACATATTAATGGATGTAATATCTACACATACATCTCCATGAACTTTCTTCACTGTTTTCCCCTCCTTTTTTGCTTAAATGAACAAATAATTACAGTAATAAAGTTTCTTTTACAGGACAACTTCAAAACTAAATCAAAAAGAACAAAAATGACAATCAATAATAAAGGATCACCTATGAAAAGTTTAAATAATAGTTAGATTCAGTCCCCAAATGCTGCAAGTCACTATAGCTAATTCAGAGTCCATAGAGATGCTCAGCAGCTTTTGCAGGTGCCATCATGCAGCTTGGTTAAGTATCTGGATATATATCAGTTTTCTGAAAGGTCTACTACAAGAGGTGTTCAGGAGTCCTGTTTCACATACTGATCTCCCTAAGAGTTAAGGAAATCATGCTCAACCAGAAACAATTTTCTGATTAGGAAAAAAAAGAAAGCAACAAATTTCCAAGTTCTGTTCTAGAGTTTGGATATCTGAACTGGAATGAAAACAAAAGGCTAAGGAAGAGAACACAGCTGATACAAAATAAATAGAATATGTACTTGTACTTTTGGCTGAAACCAAGCAGAGGCAGAGAACTGCAGCAAATAATTTTGATATTCAATTAACCAATTAGTATCTAGAGAACTCACTATTCAAACAGAAGCAGCAGTCACATAAAGTCTATGTTAAAAATAAGGTGTATATGGAATAATGGAAGAGGTTCTAAAACATGAAAAAAAGCAAACCTTATAGTAGTTATTGCTAAGTTTAACAGACTCACATAGGGTGGTATAGCACATCTACAATCATTCCTGTCCCATAGATTGCACCATCATGCAGCATACACCTGACCAACATCAACTACCCATAATTGTTCCATTAACAATAACAATTTTTCAGAGCAACTCCATTACCTATCTTCAAGAACTAAGTTGGTCCTCCTGCACAGAAAAAACTGTCCGTAAGATATCTCACATTTATGCCTGTGCATAAATGAATAGAAATATAGCATAGTAGAGTGCATTCAAGCAAAATCAATGCAAGTAAAACTGCTAGAGAAAGCTTCCTTCATGACACTAAGTTTTCCAAATTTTTCTTAGCAGTTGAAAGGCCGAGTAGTACATAAGGCCTTATCTTCCTTTTATGCTTAGATTCATACAGCTGAGTTCATATACAACGTTATCTATAACATCCCTGATCAAGAGGTATCAAGGCTATGATCAACACAAATGCTTACAAAGTGCACAACACAGTCAAATTCTCCAGAACTCAGCATTTTGTTACTAAAAAAGAAATTTTTTTAGTTCTCCCTCTGCAAGTAGACCTTCAAAGGCAATAAAATCCTGGACTCCTACCTGAGATATGCAGGACTCACTATTTTTTTTTTCCTTTTGATGAGGAGATGTGTTGAGAGCCTTGGATAGCTAAAGGAGAGGAGGCTTCCATTGCTAGCAGGAATCACTCTTTGAAGTCAACTGATAAAAGTGAACTCTTCTCTAGTTTAGCGTATTTAAAAAAACTTCAAAACACTTCAAAACCATCTAGATTTGATACATTCTAAACCTTTTTATCAAATAATTGCACTTCTAATTTATTTTTTCCTAATTTGGGCAGCATCCTCTATCTTCGCCTGAAAGAGCCCTTTTCTGATGATGAAATATAACGAAGTAAAATCAAACGTCATGAACACACAAGCAGTCATACTCAATAGTGTTGGTTTGCAAATAGTTGATGTCTAGCTAGTAAGGTGCGATCATTTCCAAATTGATTATTTATCTGTTCCTCAGATAAAATCTCTTGTAAAAATCTCACTGGATATGTTCAAAGACCTAAGTATATTAACAGAATGGAATACATTAAGCTTTAGATTTTTTGTTTTATGTTGTTTTATGGCTTTCACAGTGAATTCAGTGGAAGTCTAGCACTTTATTTTTTGGGTTGCAAGCCCTCAGGCAGGATATCCACTGTAAAGGCTTTGTGAAGGGTGCAACCAGCATAAATGTTTATAGAGTATACAACAGTCACATTTCCTAGAACCCAGCATTTTATTATTAAAAAAATGTTTTTTAGTTCTCACTCTGCAAAGAGACCTTCAGAAGTAATAAAATGTAACTTGGAGAAAAGCTCCATGATGCAAACTCTCCAGCTCTTAAGCCTGCAGCTTAACTGTGAAATATTAACTACAGTCATTTAACCAGATCATTGAGTGGAGAGAGCAGGAACAAAGTAGCGGCGGAACAAACTCAGCTGGGTAGGAGATGCTACTGGAAAGAAGACACAGGGAAAAGCACAAACGTGCCAAACACAACTACTAGAGAGAAAAACAAGAAACTTGGGAAAAGTACTGATATGCCTGGGGGATACAGTCTTGCTCACAAATGTGACATGAAGATACTGAGCAGGTATTAATAAATCAGCAGTTAATTATCCTTCCAAGGACTGTACCTTGGCAAGAGCTCGGACTGACAGATCACAAGATAATCTTCTTTTAAAAAAAATTAAACAAAAAACAGAAGTCACCTGTTGCATAATTGCGGAGGATGATTATGTAATTACAAAAGCTAAGGACTCATTACCAAATTTACTCTATGAGCTAAACTGAAATATAACAGTGTACATAAGCTTTTAATGGTTCTTCAGCCTGTAATCACACTGCACTCACACTGTACCCAACATTCCTGTATACATACACTTCTGATTTTTAATAGCTATTTTTAAAATGCCAAGAGACACTTCTTCATATTAAATCCAAATGACTTGGAAATACTATTTTAAAAGATCTTGTAAAAAAGAAAAACAAAACAGTAAATAAAAAAAACTCGCTAATTATATTGCCATTTTTTAGAATGTGAAACATCATTATAACCCCTCCCCAAAATACAGTTCTTAGGTTAACATCTCCTAAGTGCAACCGTAAGCCTTTATGATTAAGAACTACAGAAACTGTGAAAATAAGATTATTTCATAAACATGCTGCATAATTTTACAGAAAGCTACAGAGTTAAACTGTACTTCTATGTTCAGAAAAAGGCTGACTGAAGTGACAAACTATACAGTACTACTAAAATTTTCATGCTCAGAAGCTTGAGTAAACTCTTGAGTAAATAATGTTGCATTTATTTCCAAACACTTCTAAAATAATATTCATAGTTAAAATTATTCAGCAACTGAATTTTAGGTTGCTAGGCAATAACACAAAAAGTCAGTCTGTAAGAGCTGTCTGTTCTCTTTAATGTGTACTTCCATTTTAAAATATAGAGCTTACTAGGTAAGGCATAACAGCCTTGTGAGAAGGAATCAACAAAGATGCCAACATAAAGATGTTAGAAGGGAATGTTCACATGAAAAGATTAGAATGACCTTATACTTTAGCAGAATACAAAGTAATCAAGAAAAGTTAACTTATTTGTATTTAAACATTTCCTTCTCTTTTGTGCGAAGGACTGTGGTTTGTGCAAAAGGTGAGCATGATGCCTTTGAGATTAATTCTTTTTCATTCAGCAAAGGAATTCTGCAAACCTTTTTCTGAACTTCACAAATGGACTTCAAAATGTGCACTTGACCCAGCAATCTGAATGATGCACCTTTAAACTTCTGGACAATCGTCCTTTGGAAATACAGATCAAAAAAAGGTACACAGGCTAACTCAATACAGATAGTGGTCTTATTTTCCTCCTTAAGTTATCTTACTTACACAATTTCAAAGTACAGATACCACAGTCAAGCTCTTGACTTGTATCAGAAGAAATTACAGGTCAAAATCCTGAATTTCTTAATAGAAAAAGAAGCTCAACTATCGATTTCATGGAATGGGCAGCTGTACACCAGAATAACAATCTGAGAAGATGCCATGTAATTGCAGTGGAATTCTTTTGAGAATTCAAAGACTAACACGATTCTGAAATTACCTATAATTTTGAAAACTTGTTTCAGTTAAAAGTTGCAACAGTTGCTACAGGGCATCAAGATATTCCAATCAAAACCCATGGAAAGTCTTCATAGAATACAGTAACTATCTCTGCTTTCTCGGGTATGAGCATAACCACTTTTACCCTCAAATTTCAGTATGGTAAATTGCTTTTTTAGACA
Organism: Crypturellus tataupa; assembly: GCA_034781795.1. Lineage (NCBI taxonomy): Eukaryota > Metazoa > Chordata > Aves > Tinamiformes > Tinamidae > Crypturellus > Crypturellus tataupa. The sequence continues at coordinate 29,804 of JAWLRI010000198.1, read as the reverse complement.
ATTATCCTAAATTATGAAGATGCTTCATTACTTTTCATTTAAATACATTTTTTGAATGAAACTAGTATCCCCAAAACCTCATGATAATTAGTGGGTAAGCAAAAAAATAAAAATCTATTGCCTGAACTAGAACCTCCTAGGCACACATTTTAATGAAATGCTTTGCTTTCCATAGTACTGTACTTTACCACCTAGGCATTTTTGGTTTCAAGTTCTGTTTTGTTTTAGGTGATACTGACTCAAGGGTATTATTAATATCTTAAAAATGTAAACAGCAACTCTGTGAAAGCATGTATGCAAAAGCTCGCTGAAAACATGTATCATCTTTTATAACATAATCAATTAGAAACTGACTTTCCGAACTAGACTAAATTAATAATTCAGACTGCTCCATATTGCCATAATCAATACAGCAGCTTTTTACTCAAGTGAGAAAAATAAGATTATGAGCTCAAAAACTAGAGATAATTTCTGATTTGCATCAGAAAAATATTATTATGTACGTATATTTTATACAAGTATTTGAAAATTACTGCAATTGGGGAAACACATTCAGATAAGGAAAAACAATCCCCCAGATGCCCTCTAAAGTAAACAGACCATGACTTAATGAAATGTAACCTTACATAGCACTATAACAGAGATCTAGTGACAGATCACCAGCCATTGCTCACTGCTGTTCCTATGTGTACTAGTCCAATGTTTTACACTGACAGCTCTCTCTGTTTCTGGCATGTCTGATCAGGCTGTGATTATCTGCCAATAATGCAAAGATATTAGCGCCTATTTTAGTCACAGTGGCCAGAGAACACAAAATTTGTTTGTTTCTAATTTGGTTAATTAAATTCACTTAGTTAAGCACTTTTTCATATACTGTGTTTTGCTGAGCATTTCATTTTATTTCTGCAGCATTTATTCTTCTCTGCAGCTGACTGTCCCCCTTCTAGTTTGCTGTTCCAGGCCACTGAATCATTTCACACAGTAGGCTGCATGAAGCACAGAGTGAAGCTGAGATTATTGATTTTGCTTACACTGAAAAATATTCAGTAACCAGTATTCTGAAGCTCACTGAAAGAAGTGAAGATGCTAGGATATTCTAACTGCTAAAGCTTCCAGTTAAAATACCACAAATCATCTCCTACAGAAAAGCTACTGAGCTAAGCAAGTGTTTTTTATTAACCATACCATTTGGTATGAGCTGCAACTCTATTTAAAGCAGTCCTTACAGGGAGCTCTTTGCAGTTCCAGTGTGGTTAGGCAGGGTGACTCTACGCCTGCCATGACCACACACTGGTAAACTGCATTCTTAACTATTCCTGTCCTTCCAGAATGTTATGTCCTTTCTTCCAATTTGTGTCTAACATATGCATGCTTCTATAGTATGCGAAGTACTGCAATTTGTGGGCTGAAAATCATCTGTGATGATGGCTACTGTTCAGATATAGCACACTCTTTTGTAAAGAGTGGAAAAAAACCCCACAGAATATGAAAATTTTTTTAGGCTTTGGAAGGAATTTGAAATGCAGTATGAGAAAACTAAGCTAAGTGAAGCCAAGTCTTCCTTATGGAGTGACTGAAACTAGCAAAGGAATATGCTGGCAAACTTTCACTTTCAATTGCGTAATTTTTGCCAATATTGGCATCTTTATAATTTGACATTATTTCTAGAATACTCTGTGGCAACTAAGCAGTATTGAGATAAGTCAGCAGTGTATCTTTTGCTAATTTAGCAAAGTGCTCACTGCAGTGGGCTATATTTCTAAAGTTATTGCTAAGAGAAGAAGTAATAGCAGGAAAAGCACTTACATCGCTCGACACAGTAGCTGGGTACAGCACGCTACTATGTGGTAGAGTTGCTGCTAATGAGGTAGTGAGAGCTAAAGCTATGCTAGGATTCCCAGAACACATTCTCAGAGTACATTTTTTTTTATTTTCTGAAATTTCTGCTTGCCAATAAAACTTTGCTACAAGGATAAAAGTCCCCTTGTTTAAAGTTCTCTGAAGAATGCCTGCATGTCCATTCTCTGGAGGGGAGCAGGTACATTTGTACCCTCCTCTTTCGTTTGCTTGTACTACTATCTGAAAACTGGAGCACCCTCCACAGAGTGGGCTATGTTTGTTCCTGGAGTCACTACATACCTTGCTTCTGTGGTATCTTTGCCATTTGCTACCATGATCATTTTTGCACCTCTCAGATTTGCAGGTTCAGCATTAAGCAAAAAAACCTTTGTATTAGAATCTATCAGAAATTCCCCCACATAAATGGCACTGCTTAAGTTCTGAAACTGATCTTAACAGAGGCAGCATTAAAGCCCTTTTTCTTTTCAAAGTACTGGGCTTCCATAAACTTCCTTACTATATTTTAGAGCAATGTATCAACAGGGCATGCTAGTTGAGAATTATTCATCGTTTAATTTAATATATATGAGTATATAAGGCTACAAAGCTCTAAAGCAAATACAGAAGTTCATTTTACAAATTCATGAAGATAAAAGATCCATCCATCCATCAGGCTTTATATTCACTCATTATGTAATAGCTCTATTAATTTCTTTCACACCATATCACTTCTGGATAACATTTTAGACATTTCCACTAAGAACGACTGCACTGTTAGAGCTATCATCAGAAACACCCATCAGCTGAAGATGTTTGCTTGCAGAGATCATTTTGACTGCAAAGGAATAAGACTGACTGAAATATGTTTTCTATGAGGACTGCACAAATCTGAAACAAAGAAAAGATAGCAAAAATAGTAAGTATAAGGGCACGTTTTGATGTGACGGCTCAGCTGATGTAATGGCTACCATTCCTTTGTTTCTAACCATGCACTCCACCTGTATTCTTATCCTGGCTGCAGCAGTCTACTGAACTTAGCATGAGCCAAATTAGAGAGAAAAATCAACAGACAACAAGTTTTTGCTTTATTGGCTTTCACCCGTTTCATCTCTCAGAATCAGGCTTCTGTAGAATCAGATCAGACAAGAGAAGCAGACAGTTGTGGCCAGACTCCTTTTCACCAACAGTAACATGAAACCACTGCCTCATTTGCTTACTCATACTGCCATTTAAAGTAACAAGAAAACTATATCCTGGCATATTTTGACAGTGTATGTGGTTCTGATCATGTTCGTAGTCTGAATAGCCTAGGAAGTCAACATAAAACTATGATGCAATAATGTATTAACCACATGTTGATTCATGCACTTTTTTTGCAGCTGGTGCACAGGAAAAGCAAAACCTGAGAAGTTCTGGTTCAGGCACAACTCCACTATGCCAATTCAGCAATCCTGACAGACTGACATTCTTCAAACAACCTAAACAAAAATAGATAATGCAAACTTTGCACAAGAGTACAAAATCCAGGACAGTACAAGTATCATCACACCTTTTGTATACGCATTTGCACTTCAGCTCCATTAACTTTTGTTCTGCATTTCCCAGCTCAGCTGCAGCCCCATCCAATAGAGCAGTAACACGACAAGAAAGAGCTGAAGGAGTAACTCCCTCTCCCCTCTGCTCTCTGACACAGAGCAGCCTCACTCTGGCACTCAAGACCCATAGTTTGTCAGTTAAACTCTACCTACCTCTGTCTGTGCAAATAAGAAAATGAAGAAAAGGTGAGAAAATGCACGCGAAATATGCAGAAGGAACTACAGTAATCCCCAAGTCTCTTGGTCTGGTATCACCTGTAGTGCATAGAAGGGTAAGAGAGGCAGCCTGATGCCAGAAGTGAGAGAAAGTTTTATAGAGGAATTTATAGACAGATGAACTGATACTCTGAATCTGTATCTATGCAGACCACTGGATTTGCTGAGCTTCCAAATGCTGAAAACAATCTGTGTTAGAAGCAAGAGGACAAATGAGCCTTCCCAACCGAACATGATGGACCTGTGGCATACATAAAGCAGAACACAGAACTTGTTTAACATGGTGCAGGAGGTAAAATTCTCCTATTGACCAAGACAGGTTTTATGGAAGTTCAATCTAGAGAACAATCCAAGTGGAGAGTAACTGTGAACCTGTCTCAGCTCAGTCCGTCTGAGCAACCACTTGCTACCCCTGCAATCCACTGAGCAGTGAGGTGTCTCTTACGACTACAGCATCAAGTGTAATTAGAGATATGTTACTCCTAGGATAGCCTCTCTATATTTTGTCCTTGTTGTGATTGCTTACATTTCAGCTAATCTCTCTCTAAAATTGCTCATACTTTTTGCATAATAACAGTTTTGGTGTACTAGCCATTTATGATTAAACTAAGGAGAATTCGAATATTTTTAGAATTAAGGACATCCAAGAGACAGATATCAACACAGTAGTCAATATCATTCTAAATATGGATATATTCCACACAGATAACAGACTTCAGTTCAGAGAAAGATCATCTAGTAGTAATTCTAATATGTTATTTATATCCTCCTGGAACCGCTTACTATTAGAAGCCAGACCGGTCTGTTGTGCTGCATCAGGAAACAACTTCTGCTTTCAGTTGAGAAATTCCCTACACTAGAAATACAACCATAATGTTCCTGTCCAGTAGATTTCTTCTAATGCACAAAAAACAACATATATTTTGCTATATGCTACCATATCAAGATCTGGATTTTAAGAGGAGTAATATTTAATAGTTCAAGGTCTTGACAGTGCAGCAAGGAGGAATTACAAGGTCCACCTGCACCTAATATCCTCAAACAATTTACTTATACATATATTTACACATATATTTTAATCTTTGCAGCAAAATTGAATGCTGAACCCACTTAATTGTTTTTAAAAAAGGGCAAATAATGAAGACCTACATGCTGTATTTTTTCCTATTTCTTCTAGATCTTACTTTTCCACGGTTGCCAGGAAAAGTTTTATAAACCAATGATTTAGGATTCATACTTGGTCATCTTCAACTTCTCAGCCATTCCACACATTACGGCACTTAAAGGGCCTCATATGTTTATCTACCTTCCTGAAATTTCCTTTAAAAAACAAGCAGTTATCTGAAGATAAAACTTCCATCACACTGTCAAGTTTTTCTAAAATGAACAAAGATGGTAAAAAGTATTAAATAACGAAACACAGAAAAAGTCAGAGGGTAAGTTTGGTTTCCATATGAAGGACTGCCCCCAAGTTTTTTTCCCTTTTCCAGAATCTTTGGTGCAATGCTTCTTCCTAATCATAGAGCTCTTTTTGCAATAAACCTGCTCAACATCATTAGGAAACTTTCAGAAGGTTCCCAAACCATTTGCTCTTGTCAATTCAGGGAGCCAAGTGAATGTAACATTCCTCACTGGAGGGTTCTTTCTCTCTAATGTTTTATCTTTCTTTGACATGGCCGTACTAAAGTAATTTTTGATTTTTTAATGTGTCTTTTGCTTTGTTTCTTATTAAATAAATTTAATATACCTAATTATAAAACTATTTTCTCAACCAACGTATTTGCTGAATGAAAACTAATATAAAAAGTAAAGTTTCTGGTAAAGTACATTCCAGAGATGCTCTGTAATTTTAACTTTCCTCTTCTAGAAACATACTAATTTTAATCTACAAATGGAAACTGAGATATTCTAAATTATATCTATTTAGATCTTATAATTATACTTTCAAATAGCCTATGCGTAAGCTCTCCTCATTCTATACACAGAAGAAAATGAGAAATACAAAAATATGAAAATACATTCACATGAAAGTGTTCAACTTTTTGAGCTACAACTGATTTAGAAACTTTTGTAAAACTCTTGGATTTTTTTGAAGACTGTGGGGGAGACGCCTTCTTTAATGAGGATGAATTTGCTTCCTTCTGTCTGCCAGCATTATCAAAAGCATCAAATCTCCCCTATATCAGCCCTATTCCTTCTCTTCATGTGTTGACTACAACAAAATGCTGCCTTTTTGAGCCTAATCTTCAGAAACAATATATCTAAACTTCTATTGTTCAAATAGAAGGTAAAAAATTGATTGCAAATTACTAATAATGGGAACTGACAGACATGGCATCTTCACAAACGTAGGCACTCTCTTGGAAGAAAATTTAAACAGAAGGAACACATACACTCTCCCCAACAATTCCAAACTGCATTAAATGTGAAGCCTGCTCCTAACTAAGACTACCATGTAAGAATTTCTAAAGACAAGTTTTCCTTTCTGATGTGTAATCATTATTAAGTGTTTAATAAAAGGTTGATAAAAAACATCAGGGAAATGAACGAAACATTTTTCCAAGTAAAAAACTGGAAACAGTCAGCTGTGTTTCCTCTTTACTCAGGTTTCAGTTCCTCTAAGTTTGAAGAACTTTTTCGAGGTCTTTTTTTGACCCATGTCTTGATCTTTACACCTTGTAGCAACTTCTTGCTTTGGCAGCTGTAGTTACATTTCACTTGTCATCCTACCTTACTTTGGTCCCAAGACTAAATAATACATTTATTTTTGCAACAATCAGTTGAGGAATCTGTAAGTAACCAGAGAATATATTACTAGTAGCATCACAGCAGGGATATCTAAAGCCCACTGCACAAACACATGATGAACCACCTGAAGGATTTATAGCTTAAATATAAACATAGGAATGCAAGAAAAAGAACTTTAATACAATTTACACATGAAAGACAAACACTGATTAAGTGACTAAGGTCAGAAATCAAACCTTCCAAATCTACTACAAACCTTCCAAATGTTGCTAAAAGACT
>JAWLRI010000198.1:6531-23027 GCA_034781795.1 Crypturellus tataupa | reverse complement strand
TATCTATCAATAAACGGCCATTTGCCACCTGCCTCGTTGGTGTCCAGGTGCAGATGGTCCGAGTGACCCTGGGGGGGGGTCGCTGAGCCGCTTCCTGAGCTAGGCCGTCACGCCGATGCGAAAGGCGACAGTAGGCCACTCGCTGGAACAAAAGGTTATAAGTTTGTTTTTTTAACCTCCAGTGACAGATCATGCCCCCGTTTCTTGATATCAGAAAAATGTTCAACAAACAAATAAAGAAGGGTAGTCTGACTTTGCCCCATTATTGGTTCACCGGTGAACAAACACAAATACAGACAGATGCACAATACAATAGACAAGACACGGACACTTTGAGCAACACACACTTGCTCCTAAACCTTGGATTATTCCCTTCCCTGCACGCGTGTTCAACCTTTCCCAATATCCTAGGGGTGGTGGAGATGTCTCTCACACCGCCTGGCCAGCTACCCTGCGGTGCGTCCACCTGGGTATTTGCCAGCCCCTTTCCCAGGGCCCGTACTATCCTGCTTACCAGATCGTTTAGCATCTCTCGTGCTCCACCCGCCGGCGAGATTGAGATCCCAGACGAGCCCCCAAATGTTCCTGTCCAGTAAATTTATTCTAACACACAAAAATGAACATATATTTTGCTGTATGTTACTATACCAAGATCTGGATTTCAGACCCACCGCCAGAGGGGTGAGTCTGTATTTAACAGTTCAAGCTCTTGGCAGTGCAGTCAAGAGGAATTACAAGGTCCACCTGTATCTAATACCCTCAAACAAACAATATATTCATATCTTTTTTTTTTTTAATCTTTTGCAGCAAGACTGAATGTTGAACCCACTTAACAGTTTTTTAAAAAGGGCAAATAATGAAGACCTACATGCTGTATTTTTTCCTGTTTCTTCTAGAATCTTACTTTTCCATGGCTGCCAGCAAAAGTTCTATAAACCAATGATTTAGCATTCATTCTTGGTCATTTTCAACTTCATGGCCTTTCCACACATTAGGGCACTTAAAGGGTCTCACATGTTTATCTACCTTCCTGAAATTTTCTTTAAAAAAACAAGCAGTTATCTGAAGATAAAACTTCTATCATACTGTCAAGTTTTTCTAAAATGAACAAAGATGGTAAAAAGTATTAACTAAGGAAACATAAAAAAAGGCAGAGTGGAAGTTTGGTTTCCATATGAATGACTTCCCCCAAGTTTTTTCCTTTTTCCAGAATCTTTGGTGTAATGCTTGTTCCTAATCATACAGGTCTTTTTTGCAATAAACCTATTCAACTCCATTAGGAAACATTCAGAAGGCTCCCAAATCATTTGCTCTTGCCAATTTAGGGAGTCAAGTAAATGTAACACTCCTCACTGTAGGGTTTCTTTATCTAGAATGTTTTATCTTCCTTCAACATGGATGCACTCAAGTCGTTTTTCATTTTTAATGTGTCTTTGGTTTTGTTTCTTATTAAATAAATTTAATATTTCTAATTAGAAAATATTTTCTTAACCAATGGATTTGCTGTATGAAAACTAATATAAAAATATAGTAATGGAATAAGGACACAAAGTTTCTTTTTTTCTGGTAAAGTGCATTTCAGAGATGCACTGTAATTTTAGCTCTCCTCTTCCAGAGGCATACAAACTTTAATCTACAAATGGACACTGAGATATTCTAAATTACATCTATTTAGATCTTCTAATTATACTTTAAAAAGTCTATGCATAAGCTCTCCTCATTCTATACACAGAAGAAAATGAAAAATAAAAAAATATGAAAATACAGTCACATAAAAGTGTTCAACTTTTTGAGCTACAAATGATTTAGAAACTTTTGTAAAACTGTTGAATTTTTTAAAAAACTGTGTGGGAGAAGCCTTCTTTAATGAGGATGAATTTGTTTCCTTCTGTCTGCCAGCATTATCAAAAATGTTAAATCCCCACTAAATCAACTTTATTCCTTCTCCTTGTGTTCACTACATCAAAATGCTGCCTTTTTGAGCCTAATCTTTAAAAACAATATATCTAAACTTCTATTGTTCAAGTAGAAGGTAAAAGACTAAGTTTAGAAACTTGATTGCAAATTACTAATAATGGGAACTGACAGACATGGCACCTTCACAAATGTAAGTACTCTCTTGGAAGAAAATTTAAAAAGAAGAAGCACACACACTATCCTCCACAATTCCAAATTACATTAAATGTGAAGCCTGCTCCTAACTAAGACTTTACCATGTAAGAATTTCTCAAGACAGGTTTTCCTTTCTGATGTGTAATCATTATTAAGAGTTTAATAAAATGTTGATAAAACACATCAGGGCAATGCATGAAATGTTGTCCCAAGTAAAAACTTGGAAACAGTCAGCTGTATTTCCTCTTTACTTAAAGAGCTTTTTCAGTTTTTTTTTTTTTTTTTGGACTCGTCTTAATCTTTACACATTGTAGTAACTTCTTGCTTTGTCAGCTGTGGTTTCATTTCACTTCCTTCTCATCCTACCTTACTTTGGTCCCACCACTAAATAATACATTTATTCTTGCAACAACCAGTTGAGGAATCTGTAAGTAACCAGAGAATACATATATATTTTTTTACTAGCAGCATCACAGCAGGGATGTCTAGAGGCCACTGCACAAACACATGATGAGACACCTGAAGGATTTATAGCTTAAATACAAAGATAGAAATGCAAGAAAAAAAACTTTAATCCAATTTACACATGAAAGAGAAATACGGATGAAGTGACTAAGGTCAGAAGTTAAACCTTCCAAATCTAGTGTCTTTGCTACCAGATTGTCAGTTGCTAGAGATAAGTATTGTAGATATGAAAATTCAAGGCTGCAGGCCAAGATAAGAATATTTAGCATAGGATGGTATGGTAAAACATATTTTAGCCATCTGTTTATCCTTAGTTCTGATTAACACTAGGAGTTTGCAAGCAAACTTACTTCTGGAAACTGAGCACTGGTCCCCTCTTCAGATACACACTTCCATGTTTTCGAAAATACACAAAAGCCCTGATGATATCTCAAGTTAGAGAGTCAAGCAAGTACCTAATAATATTTTCTTCTCCCATACATAATTTCCAAAAGGATACTGCAAATTTCAAGCTAGCTGTAGAGTCTTCCTTTACATAAAATGGCTGCAAACAGAAATGAAACATAACTATGAGAAGCAAAAGATTCTTCTTTGACTGAGTTCTTTCAAAAAATAAGTTTCAGGTTTCAGCAAATAATGCAAACACATAAATTCCTTTCTGTGTGCCTCTTGTTTTAACAGAAATACTTCATAGTCTTAGCTATCACAAGAGTAACAAGAGCCATTATTTATACTGGCGAGGCATGTTACTTCCCATTACATTCTAACAATATGCACTGTACATATTGTTAGTACATTGTATTAGTATTTGTTAGTACATGGTATTGTTTGGTAGCTCTCACTCCACAAAATAAAAGTGGAGAACCGGTCTGTGTATTTGTAAAGAGAAAGAAGGGCAGAGTCTGGAAAGGTTTATCTTCTCAGGCTACTTCCTGGAAAAGGTTTAATTAAAGGTAAAAATGAGATGTATAGTAATTTTAACAGAAACAAATTAAAAGATTCACCTCCCATCACAGTTCTGAACATGGCTGCTTGAAAATGTACTTAAATGTCATTTATCAAAACTCCTGCATCCCATTCACTCAAAAATTTATCTCTTCTTCTATTTGTTAGGTTTTACCACCTGATCACGTAACTGTATAGTAATAAGTATGCTAAAATCACCATTTCAGAGCACCATGAGCTCTTGCTCCAAGCACGGCCGGTACAGTCTGCGTCTCCATGCAGAAGAGGGACGTGAGAGCCAGACAGAAATGAGGCAAGGGGAGCTCGGCCGCAGCCCTTGGCTGACACCTTTCCTGACTCATGAGGCTGTGGAGAGGACGCGATATCCCCAGTCTCCCCCCACCCTCCACAGTGAGCGCTCCCCTTAAATAGAGGATAAATAGGTAATAGGCCCTGCAACAGACAGGCTGCCAGCAAGGTTAGAGACATCAACGCCCAACAGGGAACGAACCCCAAATAACTCCCCTCCCCAAACACTGTTCAAAACCAGAAGATTTGCTTCACATGCTTAGTTTTCAATTCTTGGTACCTAACAATAGGGCATCATTTGATATATCAAAACAAAATAATTTGGAGCAATTGGTTAGGCAAGGTTTAACAAAAAAAGATTTGAAAGTATAGTTTTCTTTCTTCAGCTACCACAAATTAGGGAATTTGTGAAAAATTTTAATCTAGAAAACAACATTAGCAAACATGAAGGTGGATTCACCTGGACGAAGAGACCCCAGGAAACATGACTGCAAATGCTCATATATACTAGTCTTTTGCATCAGCATTTTACTCAATAGAAGCAATGAGCCCTGGAAATTTTAAAAACTATTTTAGGGCCTCTAACATCTAACCATCTTTAAATTTAGCATTGAGTGTCAGTCTTTTGAAAAGACATACAGAATTTAGAAAGGTTGTTTACTCCCAGTATCATGGACATTTCACAACACCAACTGAAATATTTGCCAACACAAACCAAAAACAAACATCAAAATCCCCAAACTTAACCTTCCTTCAGATGAAAACATATATGCCATATTGGAAAGTCCTATGTTATGTTCCAGTCTCATCACATTTTCAAGCTGGATCTGCACATTTAATTGAGAGGGATACCCTCTGTACTCTCATTACTCGATCTCAAATTCACTTCTCCCCGTTGATTTTGTACTATATTCTAAAGCATTTACTGATAATATCTAGAAGAGTTTGGAGTCATTGACTGTCTGAGCAGAGTGAACAGCTGAATAGTAGGAAAGATTGCAGAGAAAAAGATTTATATAGAAAGGGTCAAAGCAACTCCATATGCTAATTATTATCGCTATAAAGCACATTGTGTTTTCATTGGTTTGCATTTAAAAATCTAGCATCTCACTTATACATTGTCAATTGAAATAATCTTGGCAGCTTTTAGATAAGGTTTAAATATTAAATCATATTGCTAAAAAATGTAAAGAAGTCACACACACACTCAAAAAAATCTGTGAGCTATTGTTTACAAAAGCTTTGCATGTCACTGTACTGTAGCTATGGAGTATTTTAAGCCTGTAACAATGACATGTCAACTAAAACAGGAATGATTTCTGAAGTAGATGCTACTTTTGCAGTGTGAATTACTTCATATGTATGCTCTGTCTTACCATGCAGTCTTTTATGGCAGGAATTTTATGAGAACTTTGCTTTTGAAGACATGCGTTTTGTTTGTCTTTCTAAATTTCCTCTGAGGACACGATAACTGTGTTATTCATTATAAGATATATTCCCGGTCTCTTTAGTCCTTTTCTTCCCTCTCCCAAACCCAAGTCTCATGACAACCCATGGTCTTTAGTACTATTCCTATTTAGATGGCTACAAGTTAACAATAAATATATGTGATATGAATGTTTAACACTTTTGTTATATTTGTATACAAAATATTTAGCTATTAAAGACATAGTATTAATAACAGCCGTCAACTCATTATTCAAATAAAAATATTTCTGTTGTGACAAATAATACAAACATCTTATAAAAACAACATCTGCATAAAGATACCCCAAAATATTACTTAGGAGTGAGGAAATTCTGAATGCTGGTGTTTCCCATTTAGAACACACAAATGTTCTGATTTCGTTTGATCCTACTGATCAAGTTTTACAGTATTTCTTCCCACTTCAAGTTTATTTTAACATTACAAAACAACAAATCTGACAGAAACTAGTCGAAAGAAACATAATTATCTTAATTCATCAAGAAATGATTAGGTAGAATTAAAAAAGCTTCATGTACTAAGAGATCAAGAATTCTTTTTTGCAGGATACCTAGCCAGCATCAGTATTAAAAGACAGGGGAAAAAAAAAAAAAAAAAAAAGTCTGAACAACTTACAAAAGCAACTTTACAAACATAATTCATTTTAAACACCAACCTGCTTCTGTAGCCACCGTTCTCGCCTTCTTTGTTTTCTCCTTAAGCTTTTCAACTTGTTTCTTTCTCTCTTGCTCAGCTTTTGGTTTAAGGAAATATTTGCAGGTTCCATAGGGCCAACAGGTGCCACATGCTGTTCCTCTTCTACAGCACTTGTAGATGAAGAAGAGTTCATCGCAAAAGGTGACTGATCTGCAATGGCGCTCCCAGAATATTGCCCAGTAGCTTCAAAATCACATTCGCTTTCTATTTCTCTATGTACTAATGCATTAAAGGAGGTAACTTGAAACCTTTTCCGTAGTTCATCAGCATTTGAACTGTACTGGTCCTGAAAAGCAGTCTCCTTTTTCTGACTGGGCCCTAGTTGCAAGTCATATCTTGTGTAAACACGTGGATTTTCATTTTGGCCACAGCAAATAGTTCCCACACCAGAAGTTCCGTATAAAGCAGGCAACAAAACAAGACTCTCTCTGATATTTAAATCCAAACTGCGTGATCTTCTGTGAAAAGCTTTTACAGTACACGCACCATTCACAGACCAGGCAGCAGAAGGACTTTGTCTTTGCTTTAAGGCATCTAAGGGAAGCCTTTTACTCTTCGTCTCAAAACTGGGTGATCTTACTTCCAGACAAAGTGCTTCTGTTAGTCTTCCACTATCATTATTATCTCTGGCCATGTATGAAAAGTCTTGATTTTTGATTTCCAGTGTTGCAGGTACCACTTTGTGGTGGGGATCCGTGTTAAAATCAGATTGAATTTTGCAGAGTGTCAAGCGTTTTGCTGATGGTTTTGCCACTTTAACAGCAAAAGCTGCCTGATAGTCAGTCCGACTCTTGCAGAAATGTATATTTACAGACTGTCCACAGGAGCACTTTGTGTTGCAAACAAAGTTAAAGCCCCCTAAGCGGGCCTCACAGAAGGGACAGTGCAGTTTTCCAATTGTCCACTGTGCCTATTAGCAAGAAAAGAAAAAAGAACAACAGACTCATTGTAAATGAATGGTTAAGAAGCCATTACTAGCTTTACTTTTCTCCTTTAATGAAAAACAAAAGTAAACCATTTTAAACACATAAAAAGAGACTGCCCAGAGGAAAGGAAAAAAAAAAAGAAAAATGTTTTCTTAAAAACACTGCTTGCTAAAGTAATAACTAATGAAACCAGAAAAACTCACACATTTCAAAATGCAGAGGCTTCAAAATATTTTAAAAAATTGTCTACATTTGTCTACATTTGCTTAACTAATGAAAATATAAGATTCTTTAAAACAAATCAATTTACCCTTCTAATCTGGAACTGGCAGGCACAGTTTCTCACTTGAGTTTTCTGACTGCTGGTACATCTCTTGAATACTAAATACAGTGGAAGAAGATTTCTCACAAGATGACTGTAGCTTTTGCTTTGCTTGCCTGACATTACTTTAAATGGTACTTAATGTATTTTGGTAACATTACAACATGACCCATTAGATTTTTTTTTTTTTTTTGGTATCTTAACAATTATTTTTATTATTTGTAATTTGTAAGCTTTAATTCTAAAGCTATTTTTTCAAAGGAAAAACTTACCACAGATTTATAAACGCACACTTGCGCATACAATTTTAAAAATAAATGTATTAGTCTGTTAAGCCAAAACATTTGTAAGGAATAAAGTTATGCAAGTGTTTGCAGAATCAAAGCAAACATGAGAAAAAACACTATAATCTCTGGTCACACATCACTCGTGTGTCTAGAGTTGTAAGTGAAATTCAGCTATGAATACTACAGATGCTGCTCAACATTTCCAGTTAAGCACTGCTTCTAGTTGCCTTTCTCTTTGCAAGTTAGATTGAGAAGATGTTACCATGACTGATGCACATCTAAGGGAATGAGTCAGAAAAATGTAGTTTTTCTAAACAGGATTGTGTGCTAAAAAAAGATAGCACTAGAAAAACTTCTGAAAACTCTTCCTTGAGAAATTTAATCCTGCGTTTTGTGTTAGAAGTTTGAAATTTGACAAAATATGAGAGATGTGTCTTTCACTGTTCTGTTCTGTTTGAACATATTACTAGTTTAGAAGAAAAAAAAAAATCTCAGTTTACATATGCTCAGTAAACCTTCCTGAAGACTTTAAGATCTCTGAAAATTCCTTGAACATGCACAATTCCTCTCAGAATTTGTGAGGCTGAAAATTCCCCAAAACTACTAAGTTGTTTCAGAGATTTACTATGAGTTCCCACATTCCATTTCCCTAGCATCTTCAATGAGTCTTGTTGGCACTCTGGCACTGTGAAATAGTATCTCAGATTTCCAAATCCCAGGAAGAAATGAGCCATGAAAGTCAGGCAAGATGGTAAGGAGCCTTGTAAAGCCAGAAAAGAAATAAAAGAAATGGAAGAAAAAGATATTTCTGCCCTATGTGCTCAGAGACTAGGAGATGAGGTGCAATACAAAGGAGTTCAGTGTTGATTTAACATGAACTTAGAAGCAGACTGTGGAAGTATTGACTCGGTAAAAGAGGCAACAGCCTAACTGTGGAGGAGGTGGTAGGAGGAAAATCAGCAAAGGATGAGGGGACACAATTTCATGGTGGGTTGCATAAAAACACAAAGAAGGGAAGAGTTGGCCAATTTAAGAACTTCTATATGCTGAAGTGTATATAAAACCAAATGAGATTGGTTAAGAACAGGGACAGATGGTAAAAAAGAACCGGTCAGGAAGCAGTAGGTTGTTACTGCCTGCAAACAGACTTTGTGCTTATGTAAAATGATTTAGCCTTTGATTCAGAAGAAATACAGGAGGAAATAACACATAATCACAAAATTATTCAGATGTCGGTAAAAAAAAAAAAAAAGTGTAAAAACCCCACGCATTTATCCCTAAACCTAGAGGACCTTTCTACAGAAGTCAGAGGGAATGAGATGAGTTTCCAGGATGTAAAAGGACAAAATCAGGGCTAAGAGAGCTGAAAGCTTTCATAAAGAACTGAATTCTCTGTCTCTGCCACCAGATCCGAGGAACACTGCTCCTCTGTAATCCTGAGCAAGTATTTTGGGCCTTTTCCACATAATCATGGTCTACGGTTTCCTTATTTTCCAGGTCTCCAAGTTGTATCTCCAGGCTTGTAAATACCAGAAAACTGGACAGCAACAGCTAACAGTGAAATATGTGAAATCAGCTGCAATAAGAGAGATCATTAAAAATATGAAGTAAAAAACAAGATATGGGTCTTCTTTATGAGGTATTCAAGATGAGGAAACTCAGCAGAAAAATACCTCCTCACTGTTCAAAGCCTTTTTTCCCAAAAATGTTTGTGAAACAGATACACTATTTTGCCATGCAATGCTGAAGTCTGAGAGAGCAAAAGTTTCAAAAGTTTAACTAATTTAAAGAATGCAGGTTGCATGGGACTCCCAAAGTCAGGTAAGACTGAGCAGAAAAAAAAAAAAAAAAAAAACTTAAACCAAAAAGCTATTACTATTTCTGCTTCCTAAATCCATACAATAACATCATTTTCTCAACCCTTAGTAAGTTAAATATTGAATTGCAGTGAAGCAATCATTGCAACAACAAAGTTGTGAGCTGCTTTGTAACTTCAAGTGGCCAGATACAACTCAAAAGTGATACGGCCTATCATGTAGGAATACATTTTTCTATTTACATGACAAACGAGCACAAGTGATTTAAGAGACAGACACCACATTACGTTCCATCAAGTGATCTCTAATAAACACTCAGTCCATTTTTTTGAGAAACAGGCTCCTTACCATCCTTCATTAGGATGAACATAAGTACTACAAGATGTAATGGCCAAGACAAGCCAAAACACAAACACTTCAATATAAATTTGAATATTTGATAAACTAAACAGAGGTATCCTGTGTTAGTTTGACAAATGTAAATATCCATGCATAAATGGCCAAGAACAGAATATTCCACTTCTGGGTTTTCTGTATATAGAAAAAAATGTTTAAGAGGAAAGGAAAAAAATGGAAACCCTCTGTAAATGGTAATAGATAGAAATGAATGAAATGAAACTTCACTCAATAAAATGTCTATATATGATATGTAGACCTCACTGGAAAAGTGCCCCTGGTATTTGTTCTTACTTCATAATTTACTGAATAATAAAGATGCAAGTTTTTTTTAAAAATTACCTTTTCAATAATGCATTTTACCCACTCTGGAATGACTTCTAAGTTCACATGCCATACATTGCAAGTTTCCTGAGCAGCAGCTGACAGCTGAGGTGTCTGTAAAATACAGAAATATTGTATTGATATTCAACATGCACATATGCTTTCTCTTTGAATATAGCCAGAATTTAGCTACCCAAACTCAGCAAGTGTTTTCCTAACAACTGATAAAATTCAAAAGATGCTGTGCATACTCTAAGCAAAAAATAAAGTAGGTGCTGTCAGTACTACTCTATTTCTGAATCAAAGGACAATGGGCAGACTCTGAGAGGGAGGTATTTTTGTTTTTATAAGTATAGAAGGATGCAATGGCTGATCTTCCAACTGCATGAGGAAACTGATCATCAGTTTTCCAGTGAAGACAGGAAAAAATTAAGTTCATTTCCAAATGATATTCAGTATCAAAGAATAATTTTACAAAGAGTTTCAAATTCATTTTCCAAAAAGGCTTGGTAGTTTGAACTAGCTGAAAAGCCAAAGACTTTCAGTAAGTTTTGTTCAGTTTTTATTTCAACAACGTGACCAACTGCAGAGAGAAGCAAGGTTTCAAAACTATTCATAAGAATAATGTTGGATTTTAGCTAAGCTTCCAAACTGTAGCATTTCACACACTAAAAAAATGTAGCTAAAGTAAGTACAATTATATAAAAATATTTTAGTGTAAAATGAATTAAAATACAAATAACATATATAATTTAGAATGACAATACAATTATAACACTGCTAAGCTATAAGAAAATCTCTGGGGAGTAAAAAAGTTTTTAAACCAGACGTTAAAAGTTACAAACAAAAAAAAAATCTGCATTCTATGTTGCAAAGCTCATGGGAATAACAGTTGTATTATGCTGAGATGTGAAAACTGATCTACCTATGGAAGACAGGAGTTTTTAGAAACTCTTCAATTAAAAAAAAATAGCTGCAGAATTAAAATACCCAGGTATATTTGTTTGCTCTGCTTGTGTTGTGTTTTTCCTCATACCAAATTCAGCATGGAAAGAACACAGTTGTTAACAAAGTGAAAATATTACTCTTCTAATCTTTGTAAAATATTTACTATCCAGTGCCTCAGAAAACATGCTAACTTATGTTTATTTATCTGCTATTTACATGAACATGAAAGTTTTCTGGTTGTGTGCACAACGAAGGAGAATCTCCAATAGCAAACAAAAGTACCTGGTCCTGCCATAGGCATCCATATAACAGACAAACATAAAAAGTTCACCACTACTCTTACCACAAAAAGAGTTCAGATTATCACTACCATCTCCCCATCTGCCCCAAACACAAACCATGCAAAAATACCCTCCTTTTAAGGCAAAAAGATATGTTTTCTTTCACTCCTTCACATTGTCAAGAAAAAAAAGATTTTAAAAAGCCATATAAATATAACAAAGATCTGCTGAGTCCCGAGATAAATGCATTTGATTAATATAAATGCATATTCAGGAAACAAGCCATTAATTTGTGAAGCTAATCAACAGAAACTGATGCATACAAGTATCCCAAATGCTGCAGGCAGATGACACCGTTAAGCATTCTGAAGAGCACTAAAGAAAAAATCAGAAGACAACTTGCCAGTTCTTGGATAAGGAAATTACTTTCTACCTAAAGGGGCTCCATTTCTGATATTATTGCCTATAATTTGGACTTACGTCAGCTATATGCAGACTTACACGCATGTCAGCTATGAATATAAAAATCAGTGAAAACGTCCTTGAAGAAGTATTAAAATTAAGACAGTTATTTGTTTCCTATGTTTAAAATACTTCCCTCCTTCTCAGACATGATGTGGATTGGTTGGAAGAGTATAGAGAGCTCTGTTTCAGACATACCTGGCCTGAGCATGTCTTGCTATACTGCAAATGCCTGCATTGAAAACATTTATTTCTGACTACTAAATTAAATGCATATAGGTGAATAAATAGGGACTACTAATAATACGAATTATATAGACTCTTAAAAATCTTTGTTTCTAGTTCTATTGCTACAGTTCCTCATCTTTTAAACAAATAAACAAACCAACCAGATCACATCCAAGTCTATTTCCTTTTTTAACCTTTGATTCAGCATCAAAAGATGTATTGACTATCTTGTTGACATATTTTGGAAAGAGTCTAATAGGTCTAATCTATCCATAGGATTAGTATTTGCTTCGTCAAGAGTTAAATTACTATATGAAAGTACATACAACACTCCCCCTATATTTAAAACCAAAAAGCTACACCCTCCTTTCAGACTCCATACTTACTTTAGATGGTTCTTTTCCATGACATTTTAAAAGGCAAGCAGAACTTGCTATGTATTTTCTACATTTCCAGCAACGTAGTGCATCAGTCTCCATCACTCATTTCCACCTGTGATTCCTCAGATCTGCATGCCTACCTATAGAGACCACAAAAACAAACAGCTCAAGTTACCTGCTAAATCCACACGTGCTTTCCTTTTGCAACTCCCATGTCTATCAGCAGTTTATCTTCACTATAGAGAAGATTAATACTTTATTTATATTATAAGCAATATTTTTCTGATCTTGTATAGGACACTACCCAAAACTTTCTAAACAGCAATAAGAAGCGGCTGCTTTATTTCTAATTTAAACACAGAATTAGAAAATACAACCTCTCCAAATCTAGAAAACAGACCAACTTCCTACATGTTTACACAAGATAAGCCTTGCTTTCCCAATTTATATCCCCTTTGCCAAACGATACCACTTCCCAGAATATGTCCATGAAATTAAATCCAGACTATAAAATACCTTAAATATGCATATATGTGATGCCATCTAATGAAACAGCAAGCCCGCAGAGGAAGCAGAAAGAAAAAAAAAGGAAAAAAAAAAAAAAAAAAAAAAAAAGGTCTGTTTTCTCAGTGGATACCTGGAATCTTGTTCCCTTAAACTATTTTGTGTGGGAGGCATAGTGCAACTGCTGAGAAGCTCAATAGGGGTCTTCACGGACTTGAATTATCTTATGTGTAAAACAGAGATATAACTTAAGAAAATGCCAGAAGGACAGGAGAGCTGTTTTCCTGTTTGCCCCTTACTACTGCCTGATGTCATTTTGGTCTTTTCTAAACTATGTCCAAAGGCTTGACATTTTTGCAAGCTTTTTCCAATGTTCTTCTTGAGATCCTCAACCTAGACTGCCTGCACAGCAGTTTGACTAACTGATGTCAAGTTATCAGTGACATCTGAATTGATGCAAACTTCTCCCTATCTAAAACACTGTCCAGCAAGCAATCACTGCTATACAGGAAAATATAAGAAAGCAAAATACATAATAATCTACATAGCATAGGTTGTATTTTTTATAACCAAGAATGCTGACAGTAATTATATATTTTAAAAGCCTCATAAAGCACAGTTAATCCACAACATGGTGTTACAGGAGGTTGATATGCTCTGGCCTAGTGGAATTTAAGAGGAAATTCTTGTCTATTTATTACAATTCTGCACATTTGTACCTCTCTGCAGTTCTTACAAAGGAACACTACCATTGCACAGTAACACATTACAGATGTTTTTACACATGCTACATCAGAAAACAGCAAATTCTGATTTGTTGTACGATCATTCTTATTTTCATCTGCAAAAGGGTAACTAAAAAGCACGCAAACAGTAAATAAAATTTAAACACAGTGTCCTGGATACATTTTAATAAGTTTTTATTTATCCTGTTTGCATTCTAAACTACTAAAACACCTCTTGTTCTCACCTTGCTTTGTCTTTTAGTAAAAATACCACCATCAAGGCGACAGATTACACTTTGAGAGTCAGGCACACAGAAACTAGAGTGTGTTGCCCTCAGCTGCTCTTTTTAGCTTGGCACAGGACCACATTCGTTGTAGCTGAACTGCTTCCAAACCAGTTGGCCTGTGAGCTCTTGTTTACCTCCAAAATAGCATGTAGACATATTTGAGTGTCAGAAAGTCTAGGTCCCTCTCTGCCTCTCTGTTTTTACAGAATCATTAAGGTTGGAAGGGACCTCTAGAGATCACCTAGTCCAACCCCCCTGCTCCAGCAGGGACACCCAGAGCACATGACACAGGGTGGCATCCAGGTGGGTTTGGAAAACCTCCAGAGTAGGAGACTCCACAGCTTCTCTCGGCAGCCTGTTCCAGGGCTTTGTCACCCTCGCACCCTTTTGTGTCCTTAAAACCTTTTTCTGTGATTCAGTCCCAGAAAAGGTAGCAGGAGAGGGTCCTAATTGTTCCTTCCCAAGTTAAAGACCTCAGTCCTTGTTCTTGAAAAACACTTATCTGACTTTCTCTTACAGACCTTCAATGGAGATTCCACAGCCTTCTCCAATGACTTAAATACCTTGTTATCTTTAGCATTATAACTTTTCTCCTTAACAAGCAGCCTGAATTTTCTTGCAGTTTAAGCCTTACTCTTTCCCTTATCCACTTCGAATAAGGAGAATAAAATGTCTCTGCTATACTCAAAGCACATTTTATAATTTGAAGTGCATTGGCTCCCCTTCAAACTTGTCTTTGGGCCAAATAAATGTAATTCTTCTGATCTTTCCTCACTGATAAGGCTTTTTTGATCTCCAGTTGTCACTGCAATTGTGAACTCTTTCAAATGGGTCTTACACCATTACAAGTGTAATGTTCTTCCACAACAGTGTTCAAATCTGTATACAGAACTTAAATTATTACTAGTACTGAGTAGCCTGCATAGATTTTATATACATATATATATAGAGAGAGAGCGCGCTATCCCAGTACGACGTCACTAAGTAGCTGAACAACATAACACTGATTCAACAACAGAAGTGGGGAAAGGGGAAATGCCTTATAAGGGTCAAACCTAACATAAAATTCATCAGAATTAACTTTTGAAAAAGTTGCTTTTTATATTTGTAAGGACAGGAAAGGTTGAAAGATTAAAAAACAATTTTCTAATGGCAGATAACTTCAACAGGCAACTTCTGCATGAGATCTTGGCAGGTTTCTGATTCATATGTGCTCCTTGACATGCACCCCAAATTATGGGAAAATAAAGCAGGGATCACATTTCCTCCACCGCTCCTCTATCTGGAAAGTCTATGAACAACACCACAAAAATCTAATGGAGCCATTCACAAAAAACACCCTGTGACACAGGTGAATGATGAAGTCTTAGACACTGCAACTAGCAAAACAATTCAGCTTCCTGTTTATTCATCTTTTGAATGGGAGTGTTTCCCTTTGGACATCCTCTCGCCAGTGGGAGGCTATTTGTCTGTTTGTAAGCTAGCTAATTTGTAAGCTAGCAGTGATATTTACACTGAAGTTCCTTTTGTAGTCCAAACTGTATAGTGTATTTAACTTTGTTAGTTTCTTGTCAAAAGGAATTGCTAGAAAACACAAGGTAAAGTGCAATAAAAGTTTTTTAAGCGCACAAAGTGAAAGACAAAACATAAAAACTTATTTCTGTTGAAAGCCTAGTCCAGAATTTCTCTTTGACTGTGTCGTTCCTCCCCTCCAAAAGCATAAAAACAGATACAGAAATAAAGCAAAACAAGTGGTTCTCAGTGCTTCTTGGTTCAAGTCATCCATGACCACTGTGCACACTGCAGCCACCAAGGTGGCAACAGTAATTAGGTACAGCAAGAAACAAGGACACTGGAAGCTCCGGTTTAGTCACCGGGAGCTTTGAAGAAATGATAGATGGGTGGCACTGTTGAATTAATCGGGCAAAGAAAAGTTACATGAGCTGTCCTTGCCAGTACAGGCCTGGACCTGCTCCCAGAACAAAACAACCTGACACTTCATTCCCTGAAAAGTTATCATGGAAGCCATTAAGATACATGCAAACACAGTCTGCCAGCTTCTCACCTACCGACTATTTTTCCTCAGGGAGACACCACTAAAAGAACACTTCACCTGCACTTCTCAAAGTCCACAATAAAGTGACGCTTTCATGGGGAGGCAGGAAAAGAAAGGGTTTAAAGAACTGCCTTCTGCGGGCCAGAGGGGCAAAGGACCCACATGAGGCCACACGGCTGCTCCCGCGCCAGCGCGGGCTGGACTATGACCCCTGTTCTGTTCTGCCTTTCCAGCTAGCGGGGAGCAGCTCTCAGACGATCATGATGATGACGATGGGCCGCCAGGCCATCAGGGCTGGTGGCTCCCGGGTGACACTGCCCGTCGCGCAGCGCGCGGCCCGTACCCGCAGGCTCCGAGGGTGATCGGAGCCGGGCACACGCAGGACGCGCAACACAGCTCCCTGCGCGCTGCAGCGCCAACAGGTCGGCGAGACCCAGCGGGGAGGTGTCCAGGCTGCCCTGGCGCGCGCGAGGACACGCAGCGAAGCGCCACCCTCCCCGGCGCCGCCGCCCGCCACCACGCACGACGCCGCGGCCACCT
>JAWLRI010000197.1:825442-945107 GCA_034781795.1 Crypturellus tataupa | reverse complement strand
GGCCAAAACTTCTGTTAAGCCTTTTTGTTAAGCCTAAGTTTTCTCTAATGGCCCTTTTCCAGGCCATTCTTCCACAATAGGAAGTACAAAGGGGAGGAGAGAAGGGAGGAGCGAAGCATGGGATTGATGTTATGCTAATTCTGTGACCCCTGTGGTTGGCGAAGCCCCGCAGCTGAGCAGTCATTTGGCTGGAGCAGATTGCTCCGGCCTCCACCCTCGGGAGCCCCAGCCTCCACCTCAGGGCTTCTGGAGCCTTCTAGTTATCTGCAATAAATTAATCCAGTCCTGGGATCACAGGAGGATCCCCCCCTGTACATCCATAAGCATCCCCAAAACTCAGACCCGTATCTCCCTACACAGAATCTTACAGAATTGGTGATATTTCTGAAATAAAGATATATTCAGTGAGATTTCATCCATTGTATTTATTAAAAGTAATATTTCTGTGTAATGATCTCCAATTCCAGTTATCTGAGAAGTTGAGAATGTCCTCTTGCACAGAATCACAGAATGGTTGAGGGGGAAAGGGACCTCTAGAGATCATCTAGTCCAACCCCCACCCTGCTCCAGCAGGGACACCTAGAGCACACGGCACGGGGTGCCATCCAGGTGAAGGAGACTCCACAACCTCTCTGGGCAGCCTGTCCCAGGGCTCTGTCATCCTCACAGGAAAGAAGTTCTTCCTCACATGGGGATGGAACTTCCTGTGTTTCACTTTGTATCTAATACCCTTTGTCCTGTCTCTGGCCACCACAGAGAGGTGTTTGGCCCCATCCTCCCTCCATTTCCTCTCATATACTTACACATATTGGTCAGATCTCCTCTCAGTCCTCTCTTCTCCAGGCTAAACCAGCCAGCTCATTCAGCTTTTCCTTGTAAGATAGATGTTCGAGTCCCCTAGTCATCTTTGTCGCTTTACACTGCACTCTCTCTAGAAGTTCCACATCCCTCTTATATTGGGAAACCCAGAAATTATTTCTTAAAATTCTATTTATTAAAATATAATAAATTATTTAAACACATACAGTTACATCAGTAATGCTGATGGAGGACTGGAGGGTTTTTTTAGCACGTATTACTACTCAAAGGCCTTACTGTATTACGTTCTGCAGAATAATGCGTCTCTTCTGTCACCGCTGTGGTTTTAGGAAGTGTTGCTATTAAGCATCAGGATATTTGATTTGCAAGATGGACAGACTCTCCTAAGTGTCAAGAATTATTTACTATATATTTTAAGAACACTGTGTTTTCATACATGATAAAATACAATACAGAGTTAATGGAAGCGTTATCAGTTTTAAAGTGCTGTTTAAAGTTCAAAATCTGATAACACAAAACCTGTAAATTCTTTAGGAAATTAGACCTTAAGCTATGATTTCTTAAATATCTCCATTATTTCTGCTCTTAATTATGCTTGGATGTGTTACATTAATGTTAACATTAAAAGTGTGAACCAGAATTAACATACTTGATGCTGAAAGTAATCTGTAGCCAATTAGTTATTTGTATCTGATGTTCAAAGGAGGCTTTCATCATCCATTTCAAATGTGTGGTTGAGATTAGGTACATATTAGAAAAATAATGTCTGCACCGTATGTGCCCACCTCTTTTAGCCTATTTCCTGGCTTGCATACACAGTAAGTATTGCTGTCTCACAGTAACTTCACAGATACTCTGATTTTCTCTGAAATATTTAAAAATTACTATACATGTATATGTTTTTTATAACTTTTATAATGAGGACATAAATTTTTAAGCTTCCTTTGCAGCTGCATGCAATAAACTTTGGGATGTGCTTTTTGTAAAGTACAACCAACACCTTAGAACTACTCTATGTTACAGCATTTAATTAGAAAAAAATCACTTTTTTTCTGCAGTTTACAGAAGATGGTTACCTTTATTATCACCCTATGTAAATTTGACTGACAGAAATTGCACTAAATATTAAGCTTTTTCCAAGGTTTAACATGATTCACACAAAGAAAGAAAATACTGTTCCTTCATCTAACATCTTCTGAAATGTACAGAATTACCAAAACTTGTTAATTTTCAGATAAAATTATCATTTTTTAGTGTTTGCAAAAGCATGTTTTTCAGTGGCTAGATAGTAAAATTAAAAGGAAAACATAAGTGATTTTGTTTGGAATAGAAACTAGTTTTATCTGTCAAGAATTTTGGCACTTTCTCTGGAAAAACATCTGTGAAAATGAAGTTTATATATAATATGTTAACAATATTTTCAAAAGAAATAATTTAGAATTTTTTAAAAAATTATACAAGTAGTGTTAACTAGTACAACTTACAAGTCAGTGTTTTTTGCAAATATTTTCATCAGTTATGAGAAAGGTATTGTCAGTGCTTGATAACTCAGACGAAGCTGAGTGGCATGTAATTGCTTCTTAGTCAAATGAAGTAATTTACGTCTAATAACAGCCTCCAGGCATAAAATCAGTACCATTGTTATCAGAGCAGCATGTGTTTTTTTAACTTGTTCTTCTAAATGATTAATGGTATTCACACACATCATGGCCACAGATTTGTGAAAATAGAATACCTGAAAACAGATAGTCTTGTAAGAAGTATTTTTTAAAACATACACATGTTTACATATTCAGTGGCTCTGCTGCATACATTTCAGACATTTACATTTGTTATTAAAGGTCTAAATTGGGATAAAATTTTTAAATCTGGATTACAATAATAAGCATTTTTAATTATATGTTATAAAAAATCCTGAGTTTTCCCAATAAAGATGTAAAGGAAATTCTCTTTCTGCGTCCTTTGTCATAGTGACAGACTCATTATGTTTCCCATCACTCAGACTTGCAACCTGAGAATGGCTTTACTCTTTCTCACCTTTTCTACACACAATCAGATGTTGTCACTACTGCTCAACACACCTTCAACTCCATCATTCACTTCATGCTCTAAATTTTTCTGTTCTTTGTTATTTTATCATCCTCCAAGGGTTCCTCCCCCCTCTTCTAAAACCATTTTTTTTGTAAGTACTCCAAAGTTCAACTGTTTTAGTTCTTTTCTGTTATACCTTACCATCCCTTAGAGCTTCTTGCCTGAATGGCCAGTTTATGTTACTGGTGTAAAACTGTTGTGACCGTCTCTGTGTAATGTCCACATTTCTCCCTGAGGAGTATTTGCTTGAGGTCAGCTGGATATCCTATGTAACACTAGGTATCAGCTTTTAGGGAACACACTTTCACCCTACAAGCTCAGTTTAAAAGTACAGACTTATATTTATAAGCCTACTTTTAGTTGGCACATTCTTCCGCTGAATTCTACTCTGAATTTCTGATTTACAAAAAAAAAAAAAAAATTGCCTTCTTGGCCACGAGGGCACATTGCTGACTCATGGTTAACTTGTTGTCAGGCAGGACTCCCAAATCCCTCTCTGCAGAGCTGCTTTCCAGCACGTAAATCCCTAATCTCTATTGGTGGCTGAAGTTAGGTTATTCCTCCCCAGGTGCAGCGCCCTATAGTTGCCTCTGTTGTTTAAAGACAATAAGTACACATATTTCAGGTATCATCAGTAAATGAGAATATCCTCATACCCTTATCTTGCCTCATTAAATATTTTTCAGTAATTAGATTATCTTTTTTTATAATACGTGGAGAAGGAGGAACATACAATATTATTGTACCAATTATATCTCTGCGGCACGTGGACTGAAATCTACGTTACACCTAACTGTCTGTGAATTAATGTCCACTTGATTTTCAGATACAGAGATATTCTGCTATTCATTTTCAAGAGAGACAGTGAATGAAATGAAAGAAAAAGATAATTGACACAACTAAGCACAGATTCTCTGAATACAGTAATTTGTATAATGGGAGAGAACTCCTGGATTATGCTTACACTCAGAGGGATAGCTTTGCATTTCCTGGTTGCCTTGCTTCAAGCATTGCCTATCAAAATGAGATCCCTTGTCAGCAATGAAGCACAAAAATTCAGGACATACTGGGTGTCTATCAGTATTCCTGTGTACTCTGGTAATTGCAACTTCGCCAATGAGATCAGTGGTTCACTGACTGTAACAGTTAGTTCTTCTCTGTGACAAATATATGTTCTGTGATTTAAACAGGTCAACACACTTATCTTTCTTTTTTTTTTTTTTTTTTTTTGATGTAAAATTTTAGGTGAAACATGTTCTGTTCACATGACTGAGTGCCTAGATCGACCCTGTTGGAATGGAGGAACCTGTAAACAGGACGTAAATGGTTTCAAATGCAATTGCCCCCCTGGTAAGCATTTATATATTTTTATACAACTGTTGGTTTGATATAATGTATGAATTCTAATCTTATTGTTGGGATGGTATAAAATCTCATAGGGTGAAAGCAGCTTGCTTACATTTTGAAAGGGACAGACCTCATTATTTAGCCTAATAAATATTAAAGTTTTCTCAGTGAGAGTCCATGAAAATTTGTATATGACTAATTTTAATAAATAAATGCTTTTGGCTTAAAGCTTTTATTTGTTCAGTTTTACTGAAACAGGACTGTAGGTATAACATGTAAACTCACTCTTCTTCTGAGAAAGAAGGAAGTTCCTAGCTTTTTCTTCCAAGACGGAGATTCACACATTCAATACACTGCTTTGCTGTCCCACACTTTTTCTCCTTAGTGTCTGAAAACACTGACACATATGGCAGAACTGCAGAAAGCAGTACGCTATACCTTGTCACACAGACCTGAAAGGAAAACTCTTTCTCACACAATCTGGTATCTGCCCTGATAGGCAGTCATTAACACTGTTGTATTATTAAGATATTTGCATGTCTTTCTTAAATTAAAAATAAAAACAAATCATTCACTCGGTGTACAGACCTCATCCAATGATTTCAATGATTATTATTATTATTGGTATTCACATATATGGTTTGGGTGTCTGTAACCATTTATTTATGTGGTACCCCTGAGATTAATACAAGGATTCATCTGGAAAAATGAAATTTGTGTAATGGACATATATACGTTATAAAGTATGAATTTCATTCTACTAACTCTACTTAAATGTAGTTCTTTGTAGTGCTTTATCATTGTCAATGAAAGGAGCAATTACTCGCAGTGAAGCAGAGTTTATTTGTGGAAATTATTGGTTCTTTTTGAAAATCGTTGGTATTTTCCGTATTGCTATTAGCAGCTGAATTAGAGAAGAGATTGTGTAGTGATATGCATACTTAACAATGAGCTGAAGAGAGAGGGGTTTAAATCTAGATATAATAAGAAATGTTTCTGTGCCTTGGGTGAATTAATAAATACCCCCAGCTCATATGTCCCAGCTAAAGATCTACGTAAATAATAATAGCCATCTCACAAAACTATTGCAATGATTAAATAGAAAATATTTGTAAATTGCCTGAAAACTCACTGTATTGTTGGGTATTTTTACAGTTTGCTTGATTTTTAATAGTAATCACTTCAAAACATGAGGCAAATAATTCTAGGTAATACCTAAGTGAAAGCTGACAATTATGTCTGTATATTTTCACTGAGAACATGTGTCATATTGGATGTCTAAAAATTTTGCTGATCAGGGAATCTGTAGTTGCAGATTTTTAGCAATTAATATATCTTGGTGATCAGGTTCATGTAAATAAAAATATTTGGATCTGTAATTGTCTCTCTGAGTAGATCATCAATTCCTTATATTTCACTGTCTATTTTTCCTCTAACGAACATCCTTATTCATTAGACAGGTGGCTATTATCTTTTCACTTTTCTACTTTGCCTTTTGTTGTATGAAACACTTGCTATATCTTTTTTTTTTTTTTTTAGGTGTAGGGTATTGTCTTCTCAAATGAGACATTTTTACGTTATCAAATTCATAACAAACAGTGTGCACAAAGGGCTTTCTATTACTTCTTTGGTTAAAGTAGTTATAATCTATCCAAGACTTACAACTCCATTGTTGTAGACATATAGGATGTCCCAGATACCTTTGCTAAGCCTTATAAGCTTTTATAAGCCTTATATTTGAA
This sequence comes from Crypturellus tataupa, assembly GCA_034781795.1. Classification (NCBI taxonomy): domain Eukaryota; kingdom Metazoa; phylum Chordata; class Aves; order Tinamiformes; family Tinamidae; genus Crypturellus; species Crypturellus tataupa. Next base: position 939,108 of record JAWLRI010000197.1, on the reverse strand, counting down.
CTTTGTAGTTTTAGATAATAGTAGTGTTAAGCTGATATTGGTTGAATGTATGAACAGTGAATTTGACGATGTGTTTTATATTTTTAAGATTTCATTCTGTTAAAGAGTGGTCTTTTCAGGAGATTAGATCATACCATTTGAATGTTACAGGTTTTTGTCTGTATCAATACCTTCCTAAATAAGTAAAGCCTTCCAGAAAACCTAATAAGATGGATGATTTTTATCTTACACTCAATGTGTGGATGCTTATAGAGAGATTGGAGGAGACAGGCACTGTGTGAGAGGCATTTTCAGGCATACAAGTTTCTTGTGTACTGGCAAATTTGAAGTCTTCATGGAAGAAAAATCATGAATTTGGTAATTATCCTTAAACTTGTCTTTGGGGAAAAAAGAGAAAAAAAAAGTTTGGTAGTCAAAAATTGAGGCATACCATATTTATTAAATGTCTAAACCAGAGTGGTTGGAAGGGTTTGGTTGTGTGAAAGAGAGATGGTAACTCTAGGAAGCCTAACAGTTGTGTTCCAACTTGACAAGGTGTCTTACACTGTTGAGTAATACCTTCTGGAATGGTATTTTCTGCAGATTTATAGAAATAAATCCCAGTTTTATGGGAGAGGGGAGAAGCCTCAGCCATAATTAAAGGTACTAAGGAAAAGCCTTTAGAGACTAACCATAACATCTCTTTCCCTCACCCACTGTCATTGTATGATCTTTTTCAGCAGAAAAAGGCTGATCAACATTGATTAACCTGTAAGACATATGTTTTGATAGGATCTGCTACAAATTTGTTGTGATAAAAGCTCTGCAAATGCCAATGTTTCCAAGTAATGTGTCCCTCTTCTTTTTTATGCAGTTTATGCTAATTTAAACACTATTACTCCTTTTACCTTTAAGTCTGTGTTATATTCATTGTTGTAGTTTGTTTTCTGAAGATGTGTCACTATTGCCCTTTTCATTTTTCTGCTGACAGTATTTAATACTTATTTTTTGATGGATGATAAGTAAGATGTAGAAATTGTTTCTTTTATCAGCTATACAGATTAATTTGTGTTTCTTGCAGTCTGCCTAGTTATCTAGCATTTCTCTTTACTGTATCTTCTATGTATTTGTGTTCCTTTCTTATTTTGCTTGGTACTTGCTTAGTTTACTTGTTTTTCTTGTAAAGCCTTCTCATTTTAATTTTATAGATAAATTTTGCAAGTTGACTGTTTTAGTTCACATGTGCTACATCACATAGAATAAAGTAGTCTAAGCATTTTATATTTATTTTAGAACTGCTTATGCCTGTTTTCTCTTTCCTTTGGTAAATTCCAGGCAAAATATTGTGTAAAATGCCATGAAAGTCTTCTATGGGGAGAGAGACTAACTCTTTTACTCATTTTTCTCTTTTAATCTTTCAATTGTCTCTGTGTGGGAGTAAAATGGAAGTTTTTGTTTTTGTGTGTTTCAGTGAATATGCCATTAGTATTTGCTTTGAATCTGCAAAGCTCTTTACATAGCATCTTGTTTCTGAGAAAAATAAAATCATGAATGACTTGAGGAAGATTAATTTATTGAAAGAACATAAGACTAAGCAGAAGATAAATAAAATTGCAACAACCATAAGATTCTTAACCCAGCTGTTTCCATGGCAACTTCCCTTCCTGGAGTTTCAAAAACAATTTCTGCACTACTCCCATGCCACTCACCACTTCCATGATATGTTATTTCAATGGACAGATACTTCTATTTTATCTGTATTAAAAAAAAAAAAAATAGGATGAAGTACCCAATAGAAGGTATTTCCACTTTGTATTAAAATATAATCCTGTGAGACCTGATTTACATTAGGATCAATTATACAATGATATACTCTGTATATGTGTTTTCATTTTTATAGTAGCATGCAAGTTAATATGATGGGATATAGAAAGCTTTTTTTTTTTCTTTTTTTTTTCCTAAATGCATAGAGCAGTCATTGTAGTCATTAACAAAACAACTGAAAAATGGTTAGACATCCAATGGACCTCCTATGTCTATTCTGTAGCTGCAGACCTGAAGCAACAGTTAGGCACATGGGATGAACGCATTTTTTTGCTTGAGATATCAATCTCTTGTATCAGGGGTTAAGCTTAGAGATCTTAGGTTTAGAAGACTAAATTTTAGATGAAGTTATATGAGATGAATCCCAGCTGAACTGATTTTCTCTGTGACATAGGTAGAAGCCTCCCTAGTCTTAGTCTGAAGCCTTTCTGCTTTACAACTGAGTTTTGTGGATTTTTTTTGATTTATACAGTTTTCTACTCTGTTATTCTCATTATACTTTTAAGGTTTCAAAAAGGGTTAATCTATTTTAATAAAGCACAATTTTTAGCTTTAATCCAGTCACTATATTTGAAAAGGACAATTTGAAAATGTGTATGTATTATGACTAAATGTGAATCATCAAAGAAATAACATGTGGGAAGTTATGTGCAGTAGGATGATAAGGGCAGAATTGCAGTCCCCTATATAGCAGTGAAAATAAGCCATAATAGGGTACCATTAAAAAGTTCAATGACATGAAACTTCACAAAAGCTACCATACAATTTTGTAAAGTTCAACATAATCGACAGTCCACTTTAAAGAATTACTTAGGACTGAAATAGTAGAGCTCTTGTCTGAATTGTCAATGTCCACTGACAACCTGTTTGAGGTAAAGTGTGTACTACCTGCTTGTGTTATACCTCCTACAACTCAAATGAACAACTAAATAACAGTACAGTTTTATTGCATAAAATATAATCTGGGTTGCCAGCCAAACCATTTTGTAAAATCTTGATGAAAAAAAAGTTTATGTATTTGCTTGACCCAGGATGACAAATCAGGCTGAGCTTCATGGAAATGTCTGTCATCACTCTGCAACATTTCTGTCCATTGTTTTGTTACAGTGATTATACTGCTTAAGTGCGGCTGTACATTTCAACACTTGAAACACTTGAAATTGGTAACATGTAGAGAAAAGAGGCTTCTTATTCTCTTTGACAAACTTTAAATGGCAATTTTACCATTGTTGCACAGGGTAAAAAAATGAATCCACATGAAATGGATTTTTTTCCTATCATCTAAAACCACTCAAGGCCGAGTTATGTTCTCCAGCCTGTTTTGGATAAATGTGACTTGGTCAGATGGGAAGTTGGTGTTCCTTGGTTCTTCCTACTCACCAGGCAGAACCTGGTTCACATCCCGTCTAATGCCCGGGCTTTGGGAGGGCTGGCACTTGCTTCCCTGAGCTCAGCCGTGCGCCTTAGCCTGCAGCGGTGCCACTGGCCTTGCAGGAAATAACAAGTGTGCTGCTGCCTGGTCATGGGGAGGCTCTGCCTCAGCCAGGGGAGGAATAGGACACAGGAGAGACTAATGTCATCCCGAAAGAATTGTTCTATTTTACTTGGATTTCAGTCACGAAGTATTGTACTTCAGTAGCTTGTAGTCCAGTTCTGTTTTGTTTTTCCAGCTAAACCCATTTACCTCCCATCTCATAGAATTTATTACCCAATTACCAAAGCAAAATATTACATTACTTTCTACAATATTTTCTTTTTCTTGCTTCCATGCCTTAAAATGAGGTGTAATATTACGTTAAAGGATAAAGTATTAATATATACGACCATTAAACATTTTAGTTTAACAAGTTGGTGACATACTCTTCTATATGTTTTGAGATAAAATTAGCCCTGATTTTGCTTTTCTGTCATAGCAGTCTGCACAATTAATCCCACCAGCTCAGCTACTATTTACATTCTTCAGGTTGAAATTCAGTTAGGAAGCAACTATGTAACCACTTTTCTCTCACCCACCTCATCTTGCCTGGTTACCTTTCTTGACTGCAAATATACAACCTTTCCACTCAAATGGCCTCTTATTTCTGTTGAATATTTTTTGAATCTATATCTTAGGAACATCTTTTTGGTCCAGAGATGCATGCAGTGGGATGGCATGTTTAGGTTTCATACTGCGTGAGCTGTATAGAAAGTCGATCATCATCTTTCTCCATGACCTGATACCTTTACTGAATTACACTGACTTTTTTTTTGCTATCATATTACGTGATAAACTCATACCTAATTTGCCACCCAGTCTACTTTGAGAGACTTTGTTTCTTGAAGTTTCTCCCCTTTGCAAGATTTTATATGTGCTTCTTTCCTGTGCACCGTGGCTGTAATATATGGACTCTAGGCATACTTCAGAGTCAAAGGCAGATTATTTCTATCTAGTGTTGTGATAAAGGTGTACAGGAATCACTTCCTAGGAAAACAGAAGGAAAAAAAAAAAGAATAAAATATGTTTTTAAGAGATTTGTTTCTTTTTCCTGAATAAGAGCCTGATAATAAACCCATAGTCAGTCTTTAGAAAGAAAAATACTCTTATATGAAAATAAGATATAAATAATGCTTTAAAGTGTTAGGTCCATATTCTGTTATGGGGCATCTCACAATGTAAAGGTTCTGCTTAGAATCAAAACTATAAAGAAAGCAAAACAAACAATTGTGATCAGTGTAATTTGTATGGAATATTAGTTTTTCTTCTAATATCAAATGGAAGAATCTTTCTGACTGGTTTTGAGCAGATGTACCTAATAATTTCTATATATTGTGCCTGTTTTGCCAAAATGTTGCTAGTTAGAACTATGACAGCTCTTAAGGCTGGAATTAGTATAGTAAGGGCTGTCTTTTCTATCTTCCTCTGCAGTGGTGGCAAGAATGAGAGGTTTTTCCAGAGACAGTTGAGATCGGCAATCTAATTTAATTGCTCTGAGCAATTCTCAGGATATTTTTTCTTTTTATAAAGTAAGCGCTGGGAGATCACTAGCTAAAGTTAACTTCTTTGAAAACTTTGGTTTCCCTTAGTCTCATTTTACTGAGAAAAAGTGAACCCAACAACTTTAACTCATTTATTTTCTTTAATATGTTGTTGGAATCTGCAGGCTTTTCTCTGTCTAAAATTTATGGAAAAGTTCTGAGATAAATAAGAGTTTATTACTTCAGGACATGTAGACTTTAAGGCAAGAACTGTACAATCTGGTAAAAAGGTTTTAACTAAGATGGGATTTGAATGCATTTTCCTTTTGTACATTTTCCTCATAATTTTAGTCCTTTCACGTTATTATTTGTGAATATTCAAGAAAGCATTTTGTTTATTGATAAATAAGTTACCTAATGGCCTAATTATTTACTTCATCTAAACCAAGCCTTTCTTTTTAAACCTTGCAAAGATGCTTCACATTGACCCAACTTAGCTTTGGGATGACTGAGCACCCTCTAGACACCAACTTGCTTTTATCTACAGAGGGAAAAAATCCTGTCTGTTCATTTTACTGGCTGTTGTGTGTATAAAGAAGTTGCAGATCTGAACCAGGAAAGTACCATTTAATCGACTAATATAAGAGGGACTGGGGAGAGAAAACTGCTAGTTCAGGGGCTGAGTGTGGAAGACCAAATGGAGTGTCTGTCGTTACGTTGCATGGAAGTCTATGACATGTCTCTAATGGCCAAATAATCAAGACATTTTCCCAAAATTTGACCTGATCACGAATGAATATGCCTCTTTCTGTATTTCAATGGTATTGAGTTCAAAACCTATAAAATCTATTGCAGTTTTTTCCTGGTAAATTAGTCACAGATTATATATAGGTATGTCTTTCAATTTAAAAAAAAAAAAAAAGTGCTTTAAGCTTTTCTGGCTTATGGAAACTAGGTATTAAAAGATGTTTTGTACTATGTAATTCTTCATAGGACTCAGACCTTTATATGAAAGTTTTTTCTCCTCTATAATTTATGTAAGATTTTTCCTGAATAACTCCTCATTTTAGATAAGATTTAACGTGGTAGCTCTTTCTCATTCCTCATTCTTTCTTACAAATTTAAATAATATATCAAATCCAGTAAAATCTAATTTTAATTTTTTTGTACCCCTCAGCATACACTAAAAGCCATCTATACCACCAGAGCCAATTCCTTTAGGTCTTTAACATTACTAGATTAGCCTCGATGTGGTAAATATGCCGTGTAAATACCTGAAGTTAGTAACTTAATCCCGTTCTTGGTTACTGATTAATGAAATCTTGCTCTTCTCTTTCAAATTTTAGCGCTTTTTGTTCATTTGTTTGTTTTGTATATATGTACAAATTGTTTTGTATATATGTACATCATTACCTAGTATGTATTTTTAAAGAAATCAAGGTAGAAAAGAATGTATCCTGTAAGTGCTTCAAAAATAATCTCCTAATCTCTCTTTCTTAATTTTAATAGAGAAAAAAAGTTGAAAAAAGGAAAATGAAGAATTTGTAAAGTTACAAAGAAGAGATTTCTTTATGCAGTCTAGTATACAAAATAATGTATTGCTTTGGAAGGTGAAATTTAATGGTTACAATTTTCAAGGAATAATGAAAACTAGCATTTTATAAAAAACTTATTAGGATTTAGAGGGAAAAAAAATAGAGTAATTGTATAGGGAGTTTTCAGCCTAATATAAAACATGTTTGTCAGGACATGTATTATATGGAATATCTATCTTGCTGCCTTTTATAAAGGCAGCTGGTCTTCACGATATGTGAAAGTCTATCAACAAAAAAGGCTAATGTCTATAATGCTGCTGTCATTTATGATACGGCATTGATCAGATAGTTACCATTGCTAGCTGCACATGGAGTCCATGGAAATCATTATTCATACTAAATGTCTTCTAATTATTCATTTTTCTATGGAAGAATTAATGCATTTCAAAACATCAAAAGACCCAGTCATTATCAAACTAACTTGATTATACAGTAAAATGCATGTGAGACGCCTCCAGGAATACAATCCTATAAGTAGTGGGAGGAATATTATGAGTGAATTAATTATGTTTTGTTTTGTTTTGTTTTGTTTTTTGAGGAATTGCTAGCTATCATGTTGGAGCTGATATTTAGCTTTTTATTCTTTAGAACTTAAATGCTCTGTGGTTAAACTGTATTTCAAATATGACAATAGTTAGAAAGGTCTTAAGAGCTTTTTTTCAAATGTACAAGACATTTGGAGCTTATTTAAAATTACCTTTTTTAAAAAAATTTCTCGAGAGCCAACAGAGAAGAGTAAATATACTCACTGTTCTGAAATATATGCTCCCCTCTTACTTTACTCCTAGGAGTGATAGGGTGGAAAGGGAAGCTGTTTTGTCTTTTTAGAGCCATCAACTAAGTAATCATAGAATCCTAGAATCCTTATGATTGGAAAAGACCTTCAAGATGGATTCCAACCGTAAACCCATCCCCACCATGCCTGCTAAACCGTATCCCTAAGTGCCTCATGTACACATTTCTTTGAACACTGCCAGGGACGGTGACTCCAGCACTTCCCTGGGCAGCCTGTTGCAATACTTCACTACTCTTTCCATGTAGAAGTTTTTAAATCTATCCAGAACCTTCCCTGGCGCAACTTGAGGCCGTTTCTTCTTGTCATATTTTTGGTAGGTGTTCTGGAGAAGAGATTGACCCCTGCCTCACTACAACCTCCTTTCAGGTAGTTGTAGAGAGCGAAAAGGTCTCCCCTGAGCCTCCCCCAACTTTATCTTTTCTATGATTTCATATTACACTACCAGGTGCATCTGGAAACTGTTGTTGTAGATTGCCATATGTAGTCTACTTATGCATACCAAGTCCTCACGGAAGGGGATTGATCTGTGAGCATACACTACTTCTAACTTTCCTGTAGCTTGTTTTTCAAAAGTAGAGTAGACAAACCAAATTATTTCAGTATCATTGACTATATAATTAAGGACTTTCTTATAAGAAGAATTGAGTGAGGGGATTCTCAAAAGGCATTTCAAATAACATTTCTCATCAACTTGTATTTCTTATATCTGATCTGAAATGGAATGGTAAAGCACATTACTTCTGACATCTATGACACATACATCTTTTCAAATTTCTTAAATGATGCTGAGTTACTTTGTATCTTACATCTAACTTAATGTGTCTGATATGGTATTACTGACTATAACGCTTCTAAAATTACCAGCATGCTTTTGTCATGCCAGAGTAGAAGCAGGATAGACAAAAGGGAATGATGGATTTTTTGACAACTTTTTTCTAAGTATAGTTATTTAGAATAGATTGAATACCTGTTATCCTTTTAAATACCACTCCTTTTTTTTTTTTTTTTTTCCAACTGCGGTACTATCCATCATACATTTTCAGTTCTGCAGTCTGAGTATTTCCTTAATCTCCTCTGAGAAGTCATATCTCATGTACTGGTGGACTGACCCTAGTATACACAGCTTCTTCTATGTAATTTCTTAAAATATGTTTTGTCTGAGCATATCTACATGAGGAGAAACCACTTTGTCCAGTTACATCCTAAAATGCCTCCCTGGTACAACTCAATGTGCAAGACATTATAAAAGACAATTGATTTTATAAAAATAATCCTCTCATTTTTAGAAAGTCTTTGCAACACATTGGGGTATCTGCAGTGGCAAATTCATAGTACTTCTTATAACATGCTGAACATTTTTGTTTGCTTAGAAAATTAATTTCTATGGCTCCATTTTCATGAGAGCATTAAAAAAATAATGAAGTCACTTCAGAGAATCGTGTATGAACTTAATAGCTATACAATATACGAGAATCTTTTTTTCCAGTAAGTATACTGTAATAACTGTAAGGAAGATGTAGTGAAGATATTCTAGATTTACAGAATAGTATCCATAAATATAAGAAATGATCTATTGTTAGGGTCAGTAGAGTGGATTGCCAGATCCAGTGGAAATATATTCAGTTTGCTGTTCTGATCATCCAATTATTATTTTGTGCTTTTAAATATTTGTATAGACCCGCACATTATATGTATACATATTTACATATAGCTATATCAATATGTACATCTAAATATATATATATATTTAGAAAACATGGAGTGAATCATTGTCTCAGTGACTTCTTAAATATAAATTATTTTGTTAACTTACTTTATTTTACCATACAGAATCAATTATCCTAGTCACCAACTAATCTCACTGTAAAAATATTCTCTCGTGACAGGGATATTTACATAGAGACAGTAGGAGGGTGTTATCTTGACCTTTAAAGTATGATATTGAATAGTTTCTGAAGAAAGGGCAGGAAGAACATATTTGGATAGACTGACAGCACTGTAATCTTGAATATGTGCATCTCTATTTTTTTTTCAGACAGTCTTTTTGCTTGACCTAAAAATAATAATTTATGGTTTTGTCATACTATACTGTATTTTAAATGGCAAAAAAATCTAACTTGAAAACATAGTAAAATATTTCATCTCACAATAAGGATAATGAAACTGTCATTGCAGCTGTTCAGTTTCCGTCTTTACTCAAAAAAGCGCTCTCTCTGTTTGCAGAATAAAAAAGGTAGAAAAGCTGTTTTCAGTAATGAGTTATTGAAATACGGTCTTTTAATTAAGACATTCATACATCTAAAGCAAAACCCAAAACATCTTGATCCACCAACAATGTAAAAAAGAAAAATAGAAAGATAAATTAATATTTCTCATCTAACACAATAGTTTATATTTGAAAATTAGCTTTATTTAGTGTCATTGATTTTTTAATAGTGAGTATTTTAAGGACAGTGAAAATTTTATGCAAAAATTAGGTGCTACAAATAAAAAGTGGAAGGGGAAAAACAAGCAGAAAGGATAAACATCATTAACATGAATAAATCATTTGGTGCATTCTACATCAAGCTGTGTCCTAGTAAGGGCCCAGTGAGCTGACTGTAGCATCTCATGCAAATTTGAATGAAGAAATATATCCAATAAATAAATTGAGCAGTTAAATTTGCCACTGGAGAATATATTCCATATGAAAAGAAATGGATGTGTTGGGGAAGTATTTTTTCTTTTTTAATCTTCCAGAAAGAGAGATGTTCCACCACCCTTCACTGTTCCATCTTTCCTTTTCCTAAAGAATAATAAAGCAAGAGCCAGAAATAACTTTTCAGCTGAAGAGGCAAAGTAAAGCAACTGCAGTAGTTAGGCTGAAGTTGCCTTAAAAGAAAAAAAAATAGGAAAAAATGGAAAAATTGAAGTTTTGAGTGATAGGAATAAGCACGTAAGGTGAGCATATGTACAACACTGGGCTTAGTAGTTGTTTATCAGATAGGTTACATGTATACATATCATGACCTCTGCTCCCAGGCACTGTGCCTCAGCAGAGGGCCGAGTTCCCTGTGTGGGGCTAGTCAGGCCACATCCCTTTGCTTTGCCCCTCTTATTCCCAACATCCAGTCTCCTCTTGTTGCCTCTTTAAGCAGAAGAGGAGACTTTTCTGTACTCAGAGAAAAATAAAATTACCCAAAGAACACAAGTCACATCTGACATCCTTTTCTATTCACAGATGTTCAATAAATGCACAATACAGAGGGGAGTTGCTGGAATTTTATGGAGACTTTTGTGGGTTTTTTTTTTTTTTTTCATTGAAACTTTACTTAGCCTGTGGTCTTGGATATTTGGGCAAAGAACAACAGGAAATAATACACCAAAACTTCTGCATTTTCTGACTATCAACTAGGTATGTGCATAGGTTGTTATGGTAATATCAGCACATATGGCTTTCTTAACTTGCACAAAGTTTGTTTCATCAGTCTGCAGAATTTTATGAAGGTAGTAATCTCAAAAAGTTGTGTGCAGAAATCTCTCAATATTTTGGTGTTTGGTTATGATTTTATTGATAATTTTCTCAGGGCTACTAAGAAGTAGGGCATAGTACTGAAAAGTGTTTGCTGCAAACCTCAGTCTTAGGTACCCTGGCTATATATTTTTTGTCTTGAGGGAGCTTCCTATAAAGAGAGATTCTCTGATCTTTCAAATAACGTATTGAGAAAAATGAGGGATATCTAAAATTTGACTATGTCAGCATTAACTTCAATGTATTAACTTGAGTGTATGCATTAGTGCTATACTCATTCATTCAATCTTTTTGTGTGATATAAAATGAAATTCTTTTTTTCACATTAGGATTAAAATGCTATTTTTTTTTTTTTGAGATTCTGGGAAAGAATGTGTTTAAGTTACAGTAAGAACTGGAAGTATTAGGCTTATTTGAACAGCTAGCTCTATTGCAGCTTCTTGCCTTATAGTATATTGGAAAAGAAGGTGTTTGTAGTCCAGGTTTATTTATGAAAAAAACAGGTATTTTAAATGCTGTTGGCATTCCATTATATGGTAATGATGTACACCACATACTAAATCAAATTCTGCTACTTGCACATGGCTCACAGTGGGTTTTCTCTCCTGCAGTTTCTTCCCAAGTTGCTCCAAGAGATGTGTGTATTGTACGCAATCTTATCGGTTCAGTAAACAATGAGGATGGGATTTGCCTATTTGTGGTATTTTCGGGGTACGTATGTGTACTTCAGTGACATGACTAAGAGTTTTTAAGAATGATTCATCCCATTAGGAGATAACCACCTTTGGGCAAGGGAATCTCTCTGTGTAAACTTTCCCAGGATTAAGATAGAAACCAGGTCACCTACTCTACAACAATCTTATAGACACCCTCAGTAAGGTGAGGTGAATTCCACCACATCCTCAATTATGTCCTAAAGAACACTTGATGTTGTAGTAGTACATAAGTTTACTTTAGATTTCACAAACTAGAAGTACTTGGAGAGTCACTGACAGCAAAAGTTCTTAAGCAGAGATAGTATTAATTTTATTCAGCTTGAGGTATTTTTATCTGAAATAGTGGGTGGCTAGCTTGTCAACAGAGAAAAGGTGATATTTTTAGGGAGCGATTAATCATGATATTTTCAGATGTCTATTTTGAGCTGAAACTAAACATATCCTAGAAATACCTGTTTCTTTATTAAATATACAGGGAGTTAAAATTATTTGCTTGTAGACATCTACATTTGCTAAGAGGAAGCTGTCACTGCTGTTTTCACTCAGATATCTGTTTCAAAGTTAGATTTCAAAGTTAAATTCAAAATTAGATCAGGATTTCAATGGCCTTGTTCAATCAGGATATGAAAATCTCCAAAGGCAGAGATTTCAAAGACACACTGAACAACTTGTTCCAGTAATTCAGGGATCAATAATGAGGATGATAATGTTTAACACCTTCATGAGTGACTTGAATAGCAGGATGCTCTGAACAGGATGCTCTCTCAGCAAGTTCATGGATGACACCATGTTGAGAAAGCTGCTGGCACCCTGGATGAAAGGGCTACCAGTCAGAGGGACCTAAGAAAGCTGGAGGAATGAGCCAGCGGAGCCTTGTGAAATTAACAAAGATAAATGTGGCATCCAGCAGGTGGGACAGAACAGCCTCATGCATGACAGCCTCAGCATCAGTGCTGGGGACTGATGTGCTGAGGAGTGCTGCAGTAAAAGAATGACTGTCCTAATGGACAACATAAACATGGGCCAGTACAAGAAAGATGTTGATAAAGCAAGTCCAGCAGAGGATTACTAAGGATCTTAGAGAGCTGGAGCACATAACAAATGGAGACTCAGAGTCCTTGTTTATTTAACCTAGAGAAGAGTAGGTGAGTACAGTGGGAGGCATTTAGTTGAACTCTCTAAAGGCAGGTAATGGAGAAAGTGGAGCAGACTCTTCTCTTCTATTAGACAACGAAAAGAAGACATGAGGTTAAAAAAGCTGTAGCCAGGAAAATTCCAGTTGGAGAAAAGAAAAAAGAAAAACACGGTAAAAGTGAACAAACACTGAAACAAGTTCCCCAGATGCATTGAGGAACCTCCATCCTTAGAGAATTTCAGAACTCAAGTGGACAAGGTCTTGAGCAACCTGATGTAACTTTGACAGTAGACCTGTTTTGAGGAGGAGGTTGAAGAAGAACACTTCTCAAGGTTGTTCCAATCTCAATTATTCCATGTTTCAAGAAACAGGCTATTTCACCTCTATACTGCATTGCATACCAGATTGGAGGGGGAGAGGGAAGAGTGTTTTTTTTTTTTTTTTTGTGCATGGATGGTCCTGCATAACACATTTTGGGGGATTTGTTTGTTTGTTTGTTTTAGATGGCCTTCTGCTAATTACTTAGAATGTGAAAGTAGGTGAGTCAACTGCTGGTATTTTATGGAGTTTTCTGAACTGTTTCTGATACTATTCCCATAAAGGTTCCACTTCTAACAATTACTACAAAACTCAGTAATTTTATGAAATTCTTCAGATAGAGTTAATAAACAATTGTTTTCTACCGGATACTGTATTCACTTACTCAACTGATATCTGTTGAAGAAAAATGTTTTTGTTAGTAGTTTTCAGCTATTACTTTAAAGATACCATTTCTTTAAATGGGAAAAAGGAAAAAAAAAATAAGCTCCTTGAAATGGGGTGAAGAGAATAAAAGAAAACTCTTTTTCATTTTGTCTTTGAAGTGAAACCTTTTGTATATTAAATATGAGTCATTCAGATTTGCTGCCTACTGAAGTGAAGTACATACATGCTGTAATACTACAGATATATATTGTTTGAATTACAATTTCTGTAAAATTGTGCCCTTTGAAGGCTTGAACCACTGAGAAAAACTGAAGAGATTTTAATGTGTCCTTTCCTGACGCGCTTTCTAAATGATGACAAATAGTGATAGAATGAACCCTCTATTAGACTGCACTTCATAGAGAATAAAGCCTCGTCAACCTAGTCAAGGCATACAGAAAAAGAGTAATAAAAATCATTAGAAACTTGGAAAGAAAGTATGAGTTTTCTTTTATATATCAAGAAGCCATTATGCACAATTACTGTGTTCTAGTGTCTTTCCAAATTTTTATTAACCTTCATTTTCACAAACTTTGTAACTTAATCATTTTAAATCACATTAAAAATAAAACTAATCTGTAGGAAATACATACACGATCATTTTGTTTTAAATAATTGAATTTAGTTAGTCTAAATGGATTGATATCTAAATGTATTGATATGATTGAGGCTCACATGGTGACCTCAGTATGACGAAAAAGCTCAAGTGCTGAACTGCTGATGTTAATACAGCTAAGGTCAAATCTGAACAAAGCTTAGTTAAAAATAATGGGTCAGATTATCCTGACAGCTACTGCAGTTTGTGAAGTAACTAGGAGTTAAAAAAGCAGTCTAGACAGAGGAGAAAATGAGAAGAAAAGCTCTGAAAAAATGAAATGTCAAGGCCTGAAAATGCAAAAAAAAAAAAAAAAAAAAGGCAGATGTGAGCTCCTCAAGTATCCCAGCAGAGACTGCAGGCAATTACTGTTTCACTTAAAGCTCTGCTGAGTAATTCAGGTCAGGGATCAAGTATAACTGTATTGCCCATGAGTTTGATGATTAAATATATTGGTCTTTTTCAGGATTCGTGTTTTTTCTTTTTCTTGAATATCTTACTTGATTTTTGTTTTTTAATTTTTGCCCACATACAATGTGAGATGGGATAATGGAATCTTCCATTTTCTAGTCTCATGAATTAATCATCAACATATGACTTTAACATGTCATTATGACATATGACAAAAACCTTATAAATCAGCAATACTAGGAAAATGTGTGCAATAAAAGTACATAAATTGTCTGAATTTTGAAAATCTATTTTAAAATATATTTTTACACTTGTGATATAGGAATACAATCACCATTCACATTAGATAGAATAAACTATATCATGGCCTTTTTTCAGCTATTTACTAGCAACACTCACATCTAGACTTTATGTTTAGATTGTGTCAATAAGTTATCTTTGAGCTCCAACTTGTTACACTTGACCTCAAGATAGCATTAAAATTCATTAAATGAATCACTAAATGATAACATATTGTGTTGGAAATCCTTTTAGCAGTGTTTTCTACTAGAAATCCAGCAAAGAAATCTTAGCATATATTCTTATCCACAGGAATGCCAGGCTATCAAAAAGTAATTGGAAATTAAAAATGTTCATTGACTGCCAAAATTGGAGATATCTTCTCAATCCACGTGTAGTTTGTGACTGAATGGATACTCAGTAGCTAGTTATCTTAAACATTACATAAAAGCAAGATCCTTGAAATAATAGAGCATTAGAAGATGCATCCTAGGTCTAAATTTGGTTTCCTGCTCTTGCAGGATCACATTTTATAGGTCTTTTCATAAATTGATGAAGTTCCATTTGAATGTAGGGATTCTTTTTCCATTACTACTACTTGTGTAAAGTTTTTCTAGAAACTCACTGCCTCAGATAACTTGAAATCCTCTTCATATTTTTACTAAGTGGTGTCCATCTTATATCAATTTATCTTTCTGACATTATTATTTTTTTCTTGCTAAAGAATAGACATATTTATACCTCTTCTGCGCTACAATACATAGTTAAAAATGTTTGTGGAATCCTACCAATCCCTGGTAAAAATATTTTATTTCTGCCCATGTTGTAACAGTATTCAAAATCTTTATATATATATATATATACATATATATGTTTTTATTATTTGTGTGGGTTGTGTATAAGAAAGGAATTGCTTGGAATAAATAGAGCCTTAATATCTTCATAGATGATGAAGGAATAAGATGTGCACTGAGTTTGGCCTCTTAAGAAAAAACTATCTATCTCATATTGCTGAGAAAGGGCAAATACTGTAGCAATAGATACACATCTATACCAAATCCAGTCAAGTCATCCTCTTGCTGGGACAGAGATTCAGCCCTGGATTTCTCAGGTTGGAAATGACCAGTTTATTTATCATTGCATTCCTGATTTTACTAGACAACTTTTATTCATTCTGTAATCTAACCACTGCAAGTGAATTTGAACTCCAAGAAATTCCTGTCTAAGATTGAACTTTTGAAGCATATATATATTTGCATATGATTAATATGTTAATTACATACTTATTCATTACATAATTCTGTAGTTCACCAAATTCTTGGAAACAAATGATTATTATACTTCATGAAACTTCTGTTTTGTTTATTTTCCATCAAATATTCAATTTCAGACTTTATTTCTGAGATAGACTTTTAAAAAACACTTGTTAAATGTACCTTACAGCTATTTTTTTCCAGTGTACTTGCACTTCAATACTTTATAAATGTGTTATTTTACATCTGATAAACTTACTAAGTTGTACTTCACAGCACTCAAAACATTTATTTTTCTATCTTTCATAACTACTATATACTGGATGTTCAAACATTTCTTCTACAGTTTCTGTTGACTTTGCATTTTAGCATGGCATTTACTGTTGCCAACTTTATCAGTATATTCTAAAATGAAAGTTAGGCCTTCTAGTCATAATAGGAAGTGTTATCTTGTAGTATAGGTTGCCCTGAAATGTATTCCCATATTCATAGAAATATATTTTATCATCTTTTTCCACCTGTCTGCTTTGATAAATTTCACACAAATGACTATTTTTCTCATAATCAATTTCAAGGAAAATGTAAATATTCATGAATTCATCTCACCAATATTAATTTGCTGGGTTTTTATTCATATAACAGGGAGTTTTTAATGCATCTATTATAATCTCACATGTCTTTTCAACTTGACAGTGGTAAATGAGATCCAGGAAACACATGATTCTTCCATTCATTGAACTTGAAGAATTATAATAAATTATTACAATCAGTCATAATAAGTTTATAACTATGTAGATGAGAACAGTCCATTACAGACCATTACAAATCTCTGTCTTAAATTCTTTTTCTCTTTTTTATCTGTTCAGAATATGCAAACTAAAAATACAGTGTTTTCAGTTAGTTTTGGTTGAGTTCGATAGTTTCTGTATTTTTTGTTTAGTCTTCAATGTTATGAACACATCTGTGTATTATAAAGCTTGTGAAAATTTTGTTTTATCTGGCTAGACCTTTAAGCAACCAAAATACCAAAAAAAAAAAAAAAAAAAGAAAGAAAGAAAGAAAAAAAATGGAAAAAAAGAAAAGAAAAGCAAGCAGTCTTGTAAGCCCAGAATGTTCAACAGATCCACAGTAAAATCAAGGTTTTCACACGCAGTGCTATCAAACACCAGTTCTGGGCATGAGAAGTCAATTCAGAATAGCTCAGCAGCACTATACAAGGAAGTTTTGCAATTTGGAAAAAAATAATTTGTATAGAAGAACTAGGCTTGGTAGAAAAATTTATTTCATTAAATTTGTTTTAATAAACATGTACAAATATAAAGTGTGAGAAAAACAGGAGTAAAATCCCCAAATGCAAGGGAATGGCTGTCCCAACTGAATTCCCTGCAAATTCATTAGTACTGTAGTTTAGTTGTGTCCTGAGAAGTGTGAAATAAGCTTGAACAGAATGCAGTGTGGATTCACAAAAGTTATAATTTGTGTGTTTAGCTCCCCTAGTGGATGTGGGTTGGTGCATGCTGTTCAAAGGTGCCTATCATATTGGATTGTACACAAAAGAAACTGTTAACTTTGACCCTCTTCAAAACTGTTCTAAAAGCAACATCTTATTCTTTATATAATAGTGTATTAGATACCACATTTGCCCAATTTTCTCTTCCTATACTGACACTCAAGCACTTGAGAACTGTCTTTGCATTGTCATTATGGTGTTTTGTGTGTGTGTGCAGAGTCCAGACGTTTATTGGAGGAAGAGCACAGGTTTGTTATTATAAACAATGAGTTGCTCAGCTGGTATTAGTAAAATTAAATGTTTGTTTGCTTTTTGTTATTGTTTTTACTGTCAGTCAGAGTGCTACATGACTTTGTTTCCATCCACATAGAACCCCCAATGCTCATAATACATTTTCATTGTATCCATGTATGATTGAACCCACAGAGGTTGCCTCGAAACAATAAGGGTAACACAGAGAAAACGAAGGTATGACAATGATCTGCATGGTGCTAGCTAAAGCAGAGAAGTGCTGTGTGGTTTTGCTTCATTTAGCACTCTTGGTGGTTCTGTTTTGCAGGCAGTGGGGCCAGACCAGTGGGACCACAGACAGTGGTTCCCTGGAGCAGTGGGACCGGACTTCATCTCGTCCCATGGGCAGTGTCTGTAATGCAGAAGGGCACAGGTAGCCACAGCTGATGAAGGCAGCTGGATGTCAGCTAGCTTGGGCCAGGCACAGCCTACTTGCTTCTCTGGAGCTCTCAAACCTTTGAGTGTCATAGCAGTTCTCTTCTAATTGCGTTGGTTCAGTGACTTGTTTTAGCCTAACATTTCACACCTTTATATAGCTCATGGATTTCTCCACACTGCTTCAGCTTACATGATAGATATGTCCTTACGTATTTATAACATACAAATATGCTTGTTTTGGGGGGGAGAATTGCTTGTTTTGTTTTTTATTCAGGTGAGCTGTGTCATTGTGTACACTTTAATCTTGCTATATACACTAAAAGTGTCCAGGAACTGAATACTGGTGTTTGGGTTTAGATTTCAGCAACAGAGGACTGTCTGCACTGCAATATATGCATGTATCATCCACTCAAGTATCCATGTAAATGCAAATAGGCTACAACTACATTTTTTTTTCTTCTAGTGGCATTTACTCCCAGCCATTCCCATTCTGTGGTTTTCCTCCTCACAGACCCTCCAGCCTATGCTTTATTCAGTCATATGATATGCAACTGATTTACTGGTTTTCTGATTAAATTAAACATAGCCTGCTATGTCTTTGCCTGGTACTAAGTTCTATGTATTGCTGCATACTGTCTTGAGAGTCTGGACCAGCATGTCTGAAGCTAAATTGTAATAATGTAACTTGCTTTGAAAACTCAATGCAACAAACTAGGTCAGGACACATTTAGAAATACCGAATCCCATAATAAGTGCAATCATCTTGTGTGTGGCCTCCATGAATCTATTAGTAATTTTCTTTACATTCAAATTGCGAACAGCTACATTAGCATCTCTCAAGCCTCCCTGTAGGGAACTGTTTCAAATCAGACCTATGAGGGGTAGTAAAAGAGAACAAGGCAAGTACAAGGGTATTCTGCCTCTGTGTCTGGTGATAAGGCGTCATACTTAACAGCTGGCCATTTGTTGGGTTTAATTAAGACACAGTTAGGTAGTTGAAGCCAAAAACACAGTACTAGATGAATGATTGTAATTTAACACATTCTCTGGTAGAAAACCAGCATGGTACATCAGATGAGGTAGTAGCAGTACTAGTTTCTGTCTGGTGCAACGTCTTTCTGGCAGAAATGTGACACATGTAGAAGCAATGCCTATAAACAAAGGCAAAGAGAATAAAGGAACAATTGCTGCCAGTTTTGCAACAGGAGATATCTAGTGATTTATTCTGAGTGGTTCACTGCACCATATTTCTCAGGATTTACTGTATAAAACCATAGCCTGGGGTGGTGAAAATTATTTAAGTTTTTTATGTGTTTGTGTATGTGGTATTGGTTGTATGTTGATACAGAAATTAATAGAGAGGAAAAATATGGTGAAATAAAACAGTCTCAGCTGTGCAATCATTCTATTGATAAAAATATTTCTGTATAAATGTGCTTGTTACTGTCCTCTTAAATAGATGCATGTTCATTCCTTTTTGTTATCAAAAATATTCATAGATAAGTTCATAGATTCCAAAGTCCCTGCTTAGCATTTTGGTTGTCTTAATATTAAATGACCACTTAGGAAACAGACAGTGGATTTGGGCACATGCAAAGAAAGGGAACAACATTTTGACAGATTTTGACAGATTAGAACTGGAAACCTGTATCAAACAGGACAAACTGTGATCTCCAGCCATTGCTTAAATAAAAAAAAACAGTGCTGATGTTGAGTATCATTCATGTGAGAAGATGCTGTATCTCCAATTTCTGATGAGAGCTCTACTACCAAATTAAATGCACATAATATATACCCCACTCTTTAAAAAAAAAGGGATGACTTCAGTATTTAGCTTCAGGAGCACATTCTGGTGTGCAGATCCTGGTTAGGACCTTCCGTAGTTGCTGCCTAATGCTCTGTTTGGTAGATGTCGGATTCCCACTTACAAAGAGGGAGAAACAAAGATTTGAGCAGTGGATTTCATTCTGTGGGTTAGGCAGGCCTAGGAAGACCTATCAATTACTTAATTCTATGGTTTTCTAGTAAAAAGAAAAAAAAAGAAAAAGACTTCAGAAAATAATCACTGGGCCCACATGTATCTGGAAGGTAACCTATTGTTACTGACAACTGTAATTAATGTTGTAATTAGTGACATATTTTGTTTAATCTCTTGTACAAATGCTAGTATAATGTATAAGCAAAAGGAGCATAACCTGAGTATGACTTGTAGGACTGTGTGTGTGTCTCCATGTGAGAGAGGGAGAGAGGAAGAAGTGGTACTGATTTCTTTCAAAACAATGAAAATTTAATAGAATTATGCCATTCTTACATTTTTTACATTATTTGGAAATTGAGCCCAGGTTTTACAGTACTGATAGAAATGTACTCACAGTTTAAAATGTCTATCAAAGAAAGAAATTATGGAAAGAAATGGGTGTTGGAAATCTGATGGGTGTATGGCTTTTTTGTGTTTTTTTATGTTTTTTTTTGCTTGCTTGTTTGTTTGATTGATTTATATATATATATTTCATAAGAAATCACGATACTTTCCATCATATACTTTTTTTTGATCCTTTAAATTCTACCATGCTAATTATTATGTCTCAATCATATGCAAGCTGTAAAATTTCTGTCTCTGTTATATATCAGAATATATGTAAGGAAAATGAGATTATTACGGAGTCTGCCCACTACTGTCTCTTCAAACTTTATGTAATCCTTATTGTAAATGAAGTTCTTATCTGTGAAGTTCTTATCTGTCGTTCTGATATATTGATTTGTGCAAAATATACCTCAAGACACTCTGGCATTCTTCCTCACCAAAAATAACAATATGAGCTGTGGAAAAAAATTGCAGCAAATTGACATTAAGGAGAGCAAAAATTTGTCAGTGGAATGACAAATTTAGCTTGATTGGTCTTCTCCTGCAGTCTGTATTGGAAATTATGCATCTAATTATCTTTCAAAATGACTTGTATTATACCATGCAGTATTCAATGTAGCTTGAAATGATGTCCTTACCACTGCATCCTAGGTGGATGATTTGCTAGCTGATGTTGCTTAGAGCTAGTCTCTATGTTTGGTAATTTTTTTTCCACACTTCTCTATCAGCAAATATTCATATTGCATAATTTATAATCATGAAGGCAGATATTCCTACTGCATGATTTATAATCATGCAGGGAATCACTTTTTTTTTGAGAAAGGGAGTATCTTTATCTATAAATCTGTAATTTTTCCTCCGTATTAAAAAAAATATTGCATCTATATGGCTGGGTATGCATGAATAGCAGATACAGATGTATTTTGCTCAGTTCCTTGACTTCTGAGTACTTTGTACTTGTCAGCATATCAACAAACATTGAAACATCCACTGCTCTGAACCAAATGCATTAGACAACCAGTGGCATTAACATTCATGCTCTGTTTTACCCTTTCGCTCTTTCTGGCTTTATAATATATTTCTTCTCAACTTTCTGTGAGTTTATTGATACAGAATTTTCAGACCAATATAATTCACATACAAGTACACAGAAAACAAGTCAAAATAACAATATAGTGTTATGAACCTCAATTCTTTATACAGAATAGCCTGATTATATAACCTATAACCTATAACCATGCTATAACCTTGTTTAAATTTATTACATCTTGCATTTAATGGCTTGTGTGTTAACAAAGACAGTATTTTATACAGCAAGTTAAAAAAAATGTGTTTTTTTTTAATTAACTTCTGACACTGAAGAATACTGTGGCAGTATTTTAAGTTCTTATTGTAGATGCAAACTGACACTTTAAATGTCTTCAGGCACAAGAACACTTTTAGACTTGATCTTGAAATTTCCCTCCTTCAAGTGTTAAGTTACTAGAGAAAATAGTTTTTCTTTTTAATTTATTTTAATCCCATTCCCTTATTAATTAAATCTGTGATGTAACTGCTAGATAGGTCCTAAGTGTATGCCATATAAAGAACTGGTAGAAAGGTTAAATTCTATAATTCTCCTAAGGCAAGACTCAGCCAAAATAGAAGTGCATCAAATGTGATTCCAACACTCTCTTAGAGACTGCAGAACCCAAGAAGCAAAGTGAAGACTGTTTTGTAGGCTTGTGGTTAGAGCACACATATCAGAGAGTTGTTCTTTTAGAGTTTTCTTGTGAAGGTGCAGTTCCTGTCAAAACCTGGAATTCCTTAAAGAGTGTTTTGTTTTAACCTCTGTCACCACAAAGTCATTCATTTTGTCTCTCTTTTCCCATTTTATGGATTGATCTTTACTCTGAAAGAGAGAAAGATGTACAGTGCATCTTTCACAAGTTATCTCATGAGCTTGCAGTTAGGACACTGACCTACTGATAGAAGATTTTGATGCTAATGATTTCAGGATCGGAATCAAGATCTTTCAGTTCATTCATTTTAGAGCTCATATTCTAAAACTATAAAGTAGTAGAAATATTCTGCAGTGGGGGTCCCCACCAACAGAGCACTTTCCCACATGGTCTGAGCACAACTGCCATAGCTGTGGGTGGGTAACAGGATCTATCAACTGCCTCAGACAAGGCAAGTGATGATCCATGGTCCATGATCTATGGCAGTCCAATCAGGACCAAAAAGAGATGGGGCCACAGAGAGAACTGAAAACAAGTTTCATACATCTGAGGGGTCCATTCAGGAGAGAAACTACTTACAGCCCAAAGTCTGTTCGGTGGTAACGGCCAGAGACCAAGATCCATGATCCATGGGGAAGGGTGTGAGAGAGTCCAGGAAGGCTGGTCTGGGCTAGTAAGGCCTTCAGGGCCCTAACACATTCTTATCACTGTCTGCTGTCTTATCAGCTGAAACTCTGTAAAAAAAGTAATAGAAGCATTATTCTTAGCCAAAGACAACAGGTATGCTCTTGAATAGTACAGCAGCACAGAGCTGAACATGGAATGCATTCAAGGCACAGCCATTTAGCAGTCCAGCTCCGGTCCAGCTTTATCATCCAGCTCCAGGTAGTTCCCCATTTGGTTCATGGTTTTTGCTATTTCACAGTACTAGGATCACCCCAAGTTCTGGTACTGCAATCTCAGTGTTGGAATCTCGCAAGTTACACCCTGTATTATACTGTGTGCTTCATGACTTATCATGGAGCTGCTGTTCTAGGAGCAAATAATGAAATCTGGAAGATAACAAAACAAAGTGTCCCAATGGAAGAAGGACAGAGCCAAAGTAATCAATGACATTCTAGAGGATTTCTGTTCCACAGTTATCTTTAATTATAGTATATAAAATATAAAAATATAAAATATAAAAATTCAAGAGCATTCCAATTTGAGAATATTCCAGCTTGCTGGTTTCTGATTTGGTTTGATTGTTTTAACTCCAGACATTTACAGAGTTCGTTCACATTCAGGTATTGAAATTCCTCAGTTCGTAGAATTCAGCATCTTACAGATTTGATATCATGAGCATATGTATTTTTAAAATACATTGATAGCAACTCAGTAAGGTGTTGCATTTGTGCCAGTATTCAGAAGTTACTGCTTTTTAAATAGTAAGCTCATTCTGATCACATATGGACTCTGTAAGAATTTAGTTATGAGATAAAACCACAGACCTTAAAATGTTTGTAACTATCACTGTCTCAAAATCAGGTACTTAGATGAATGCTTACATATTGTATGCCAAAACTGAGTTTATTATATGAATATTGCATTTAGCTCTGAATGTTTGATGCCTGTAAAGTTAGGCAACTCTAGTACTGAAAAGGCTATGGTCATATAAAATGTCATAGTATTATGTGCAAAAGGATCAAAATCTGCCTGAGATAAAAAACTATTTACTTTTTATAAATGTTGAATATTCTTTTCAGTATGATCTGTTTGCAGTACTGTCTTCGTCTTTTTTTCGCTATCTCTGTTGAGTGAACTTTGTTTTTTTTGATATGAATCCATTATACATTTCTTATTATGCATCTTCATTATATATATATATAACATATATTATATATAATATTATTGCATAATATTATATATAATATATGTTATATATATATATTTTTTGGCTTTTTCGGAATAGTTTATATAGTAGAGAACTCCTGAATGAGTGAATTTCACAGCTAGAGGGCTGGTGTTGTGTGTAATAAAACATAACTAGACAGAATATCTCTATGAAAGAATGATTATAAACACTTTAAGGTGCTTCTGCCAATTAGTCAGGATAATCCATAGTTTTATTTTGTAAGTCGTAATTTACTTGAAAAGTATTGTTTAACTGGACTATCAGAGTCTAGATAGCAGAGATGGAGATGAGATTCTTTTGGGACATAAGATATTGAAATGTTAAGCAATTTGCTTAGTATGAAAATGTAGCAATATAGCAATATCTCTCAACAATAAGATGTGAAACACTCCCAAATGTATTAGACACTTCAAAATAGTGAGAGAGACTATTCTTAAATGAGTGTTTTCTTCTGGTACATTGTTTTATTTGGCCTATGCTTAAAATGTTTTCTGTTGTTCCTTGTAAATTTGGGCCTGTAACATAAATTTTTAGATGAACTATTCACAGGAGTAAGATTAAATATTCATTTAATCATTTGCATTTACAAGGCTGAACCAATATTTGTTTATATTCTTGATAAATATAAAAACTCCTGCATTCTCCTTATTAAATTATGTATGAATGTAGGAAGCCAACATCCTTATATTACAGAAACCATTTACGTAAATCATTGATTCTATAGTTAGTCTCTATTTTAGGAGATAAATAGTGGATAACATTCCTAAGTCATTATCTATTGCTTGAAAAAAACCCTGCTGTTTGTTGCAGAAAAACAGACACTGAAGCTTCTTGTTTGTACTAATAACACGAGCAGTAGGTAGGCTTTTTAATACAAGAAGTGTTAAAATTTTACATATGTATTCAGTAAATTCCAAGCTCTACTTTAAGTGACATCACAACCTAAAAAGTCCAGGTTTCATGCTTCAGCTACCATTTTGTCTTCATCAATACCATTATAAAAAATATCCAGGAAAAAAAAAACTACAGTGACTGAAACTTCAGGTGCAATTCATGTGGAAGAAATACTTCTTTTTTTTTTTTTTTTTTTTCTCTGCTATTGATGTTTTGATTGTTTTTTGATCAACATGTTCAAACACTTGAAGGGTGACTGTAGGGAGGATGGGACCAGTCTCTTCTCTGTGGCAGCCAGCGACAGGACAGGGGGCAATGGGTGTAAGTTCAAACACAGGCAGTTCCATCTCCATGTGAGCAAGAACTTCTTTCCTGTGAGGGTGACAGAGCCCTGGAACAGGCTGCCCAGAGAAGCTGTGGAGTCTCCTTCTCTGGAAATCTTCCAAACCCACCTGGATGTCACCCTGTGCCACGTGCTCTGGGTGTCCCTGCTGGAGCAGGGGGGTTGGACTAGATGATCTCTAGAGGTCCCTTCCAACCTCAGTCAATCTGTCACTCTATGATTCTGTTTGGATCACAATAGCATTCATTTTATTTGCTTTTTTCAGCTTCCGTAGGGATTAAGGATTCATATCTTTCAAGGACTTTTCAACAGCACAGACTTTTTTTTTCCTGTTTTTTTTCTCCAGCCCGTGTTGCCATTCCCTCACAAATTAAATAGTTGCACATAAATAAATATTTCATATTCTTTGTTCAATTATAATTGTTTTTTTTTTTTCCCAGCTCCCACTACCTTCATTGCTTATTAATTACTTACCCTAATTGACTTTACTGCTGTGGCCTGATGGCCCCTGTCCTTCCCACAGTCGCTGATGCTCTGCTGCACTCTCACAGCAGATCCTGCAGCATTTCACTCCTTTTTAGCGAAGGATCCATAAGACACTGAATCTTCACAAACTCTCTTTGGGAATTCTTATATATATATCTCGTCTGTCTTCAGTTTGGGCCCCTTGGGCTCATTTAAAGTTTTTGGAAAAGGAAACCTCTTTTCTCTGTTTCTATCATTACACATGTTTTTGTGGAGCTCCCCAGTCTTTAAATGCTTTGGACTAGGTGCTAATGGATAGAATCAAAAACAGTCACTTCATCAAATCAAAAAATCCTATTCGAGCTTGGATCACAAGACAGTGCTTCTGGAATTTGGTGTGGGGATATGTGATAATACGTATGTGGGATGTGGTTCATACATATACCACCAGTGGTACTTTTTCAGAATAAAATTGTAAAAAAATAAAACTTATTCTTTACCTGTATAAACCTGCATTTGCCTGCATTTTGTGCTATATTCCCCAAAACTTTTAAGAAACAGAAATTCTCATTGAAATCTGAAATTAAATAGATATCTTAAAATGAGAAAGGACAAGGAAATTATTTCATTGATTTTTTTTTTAATGTGGCACTTCACAAATATTTTGTTCTGTCATTTCAGGAGAGCTTTTAGCTAATATACCAAGTTTCTGGATTCTAGTTTTGTATTCATTTCACTATGCTGCCTTTTTCTTTGTTGCTTGTACTCATTAATTCTTAGTACTTCAGGAAGAAGCAATAAACCTTGGTATTTGTTAAAAGCAATACTGGAAAGAAAAGCAGTCTTAAACCCAGGATATTGATTTTCTTTTACTTGTAGATGCTTGAAAGTTCGTCAAAATTAATAAGATTTCTTTTTTTTTCACCTCTACCAGTAAGCTAAAAGTGTTCTTCCATTTGTTAATTCTCTATATTGAATGGGGACAGGCTAAAACTGTAAGGTCATATTAAAATTCATGTATTGTCAATAGCTGATGCTCAAGATGGCTTTAACATAATGAAAGTGGTTGGCACTGTGTCTGTGTTACAAAAACAGACTGTAATTAGGTTTTCAAGTCTTATAGAAAGATGCCTACTAGTATAGACAAAATAGATAAATGAATGCCTATTTTTTCATGGACATTGCTTCCTTCACCCTTAAGACACTGATATGGTAGCATAACGTCTGCTCATTTAAAAAAGTCTGATGAAAAAATGGAGTGGGCAATGCCGAATCCCTAAAGTTGAGTTAACTGCTTATATATGTAACAGTTCCATTTTTCAAGAAGAGATAATGCAGGATTACTTGATTGCTTGTAAGAATACTTCAGTGGTGAAGGAAAGAGTCAACAGTGGTCTCTAGCTAGTAGAAATATGATAAAATCCACAGTAAAACTGTCTATTTTTTAGCTCCATATTTTAAATCAGATGGCCTGCCTTTCTAGAAGAACTAAGTGAACCATAATGCTCTTTCATCTACAGAAAGTCAGTCCAGATTGAAGTCCCATCTGTCTTTAACTCTATACATAATATACTTTACTCTACTATGCTTGCAAATGTTCCAAGCAAAGAATAATCAAAATGTGCAACTCTGCTCTATGCATTCGTATTTTTGTATCAGTAGTAAATAGAATGAAGTTCTCAATGCACGCTGAATGTTTGACAAATGGAAAATGACATAATTAGCAGGAGAAAAAAATCATTCTTTAGATCTGTGTTCTGAACACTGGAGAAGAAAGGGAAAAAGGAAAATTAAAATTATGAAAAGTACTTAACGATTTCCCTTTCAGGCATACCATCTGAGAGCTGTCATCACATTCTGTGAAAATCTGAGAAGCCAATTGACATTTTTATTGTAGAAAAATGCCTCTAAAATTCTAAGCAATATATTAGATGTTTAGAAAGAAGGCAAATGGAAGGTCAAATATAAAACATATATGCTTTTACACAAATAATGTTACAATAATGGGTAAGAAGTTTACCCTAAAAAGTTATTGCCCTAAACTTAGCATTCGGACTTGTAAGATCAGTTTTCTAACTGATCTAGTTAGCAAACTCATGAAATTACCTGGGTAGAGTAGCTACTAGTGATCAAAACTTAGTTACAATAGAATGTACACAATTCCACAGATTAATTACATAATGATGAGAGTTAAAATTTCATGGATTTACAGTTCTTGATTATTTGTTTTTACTCTTATTTATTATTAGTGCATCTGTTAACTTTGAAAATGAAGAGGAATAATTTAGTTTTAGTGGACCTGAGAATAATTCTGTGATTTATTCTTGTTTTGGAGTGAAATTTATGTCAGGTTATTTCTTTAGTCTTGAGTAGCTTCGAGATGTATCTGATGGAGGGAGTTTTTTTTAAAGATTGTTAAGTAGTTAATAGACCAATACTTGAAATGTAATAATGATTTTCACCATTATGATGATGGAAAGACTGATCTTAGCTTTAGAAGTCTACTATTCACATTTTTACAGGGCAATTGTAATTATTTTCTCTAATAAAAAAACAGAATAGAATAAATTAATCAGATTTTGCTTTAGCCTTGTTAATTTTAGTACATGATAATGCCGCTCTCTTCCAGGCCAAGTAAACTGCATTTTGACCATGTCTCAGTCTAATCTTGCTGCACAGAATCATAAAAGCACAGAAAGATTTAGTCTGAAAGGGCCTACTGGAGAAAAATCTTGTCTAATTTTTGCTGAAAACAGAGCTGTGCTCCAGTTGTTCAGGGTCTTGTCCAGTCAAGCTTCAAAACATTTTAAGGATAGAGTACCTTCTTTGGGCAGCTTGTGGACTGTCTTTGTCTGTTTTGAAAGTCCTTCCAAACTGCTATTTTAAGCTCTTAAACTCAAAAACATAATATTAAAGGATTAAATGAAGCTTTGAACCTTTTCTCCTCCTAAGAAAAAATGGCTTTATTCATCTTTTTATTTCTATCATCTGATCCTCATTAATGGACATAGTCATTGCATTAGCTTTTTAACTGTCATGGTACGATGAATGATTGTTATTGAGTTTCCATGTTTTGTTTTGTTTTTTCCCCTAATTGAATTCGTCACTTTATTCATCTGTGAAATGTCTGTAATAAAACACTTCCCTCCCTCACAAGGCTGTTGGTTCACTGAGGTAATAATGTGCAGTACTCAAGATCTTCGATAATAGATCAATTATAAGCAAAGTATTAATTATCATCATTCCTGCCCCACAGAGAATGCTGTAAATTCAAAATCTATTAGTTAGTGAATTAAACTCATATATTGTTAATCTATGATTAATAATCTATGATTAACAATCTATGATTAACAATCTATCAGTTTAAAGCTTTTTCACCGAGTTGGATTTGTAGTGACTTTTGTTTAGGATTTAATATTTAAAAGTATTTAAATAAATAATAAATAAAATTTAATATTTTAACAAAAAGAGGTTGTCTAGTAGATAGTAACCCTGAGGATATCATCAGTTCCACAGGCTGGCTTGCTTCCACATTGTTTAGACATAGAACCATGTAAAACAGACGGACTATGTCCACAGCACTTGGCAGTGTTTTTTGTTCTCCATGTGTGCATTTATCAGTTCAAAGTGTCTAAGAAATATGCAAGCTGTGTTGCAGCCCACCAAAATTGTTTAGCCACTGTGCAGCAATATGACATGAAACCTAAATATATATTACATACCTTAGAGTACAATGTGAAAGAATATGGTATTGTTTGAGAGCACACAGTCTTCTGGTATAGTCACAGAGGACTCTGTGGTGCTGGTTCAGTCTCAACCACACTGCCTCTTGAGAGCAGTTCCCAGAATAAAGTGTTGCAGGAATTAGTCCTGGCCCTGGGTTTGGAGGGACCTAGCTGGAGTGGTCCAAACAAAACAAGGACCTGCACTCCGGGTGTCCTGAAACTATTCCCAAGGGAATAGTCTTGCTACCAGAGTAAATAGACCAGAAATTTTCTCAGTCCTGGCTTTCACTGTGTGTAAGAGTTCACAGAAAGGGAGAAAAATGGGATTGGTGGGAGAATATATATACTTCTAGTATAATGATTAGGACATCTAATAAATATTTGGGGTCTTGTGCCCATGTTTCTCACTAATTACTTGTTAGTTGAAAGAAAAGGAAGCAAAAGATATGATCATTAGAAATTCAGTTTCATAATAACAAAGTTCATCAGAATTATATTCAAAGATATGTTGAGTTTTGAAGGCCAATTTGACTGCTGACTGTTCAGTTTATACTTCTAATGTAGCTGAAGGATGGTAGACTTTTAAAAAAAATATATAATCTATTTCTATAAGAATACAGGAAGAGATGCTACAATATCATTGAGGAAAAAGATCTCATGAAGTTATTGTAGTTTAATGTTGAACTATTCAGAATAAGCAGTGATTCACACATCTTGATATGAAGGTCTGGATAGGTAGACCCTGGGCAGCAGGAAAGACAGACTGTTTCATCCAGCCTGTGTGAAACCTCTTGCAAGCAGAAGGTCAGAAAGTGTAGATTGTATTGGAAAGGAAATACTAATTTTTTTTTTTTTTCAATACTTTTCATCTTGGCTTTAATGCTTTCCTTTTGCTACATTTATATTTTTTCCATTTTTACTTAGTATAGCCATGCTAACCAGAGTGTAAATCTGTAAACAAATTTTATTGTGAAACAATAACAAATGCACTTCTATCTTTTAGTAAATGAAGTAGGTATTGGAAGTAAATACAAAACAGGGATATTTCATGTGCTTATTGCTGTTTTACATTGTCCCCATACAGAACCATGTTCTTTTGCTTGATAGCTTTTTTTTCTCTCTGTCTCTTCTTGTCAACAAAGATTTTAATTATACTCTAATATTGTATGACCTAGAGGGTGCTGTTGCCAAAGGCAACTGAAGAACTAATGCTTAAAAGAATTCTATTAAAACTATTAATTGTTCTGTTAAGAGGTTAAATACCTATTTTATGTCCCCAGCATTTGATTACTGCTGAAATTACTCAAAACATATTTTCATATTAAATCATATTTAATGCATTTAATGGATGCAAAACTAATATTAACTACTAACTATACTGCTGTGGAGCAATGCATAATATTTATCAGAAGACCATGTAGAGGAAGGCACTTTTTTCTGGGATTTATTTCCATTTTTCCTTTCTTGTTTTGTAATTGTTAAGGGTTTTCTTGTAATTGAACTATTGAGAAGTATTTCCATCATTTTCAGCATCTTTCACATCTTCTAAACAAAACAAAACAAATTATTCAAAAAATGGATCTACTGAAGCAAAAAAAACCCAAGAATAGTATATGGACTAAACAGATTACAGCCTCTGTCAGCCTCACAGGAAAGAAGTTCGTCTTTTTTCTGATAATCCACAACTTAAGAACATTTTGAAACAATTACAAGCAGTTCTGCTGGACTGCCTGTCAACATTATAATTAGCATATTATAAATTCACCAGCCATTGGCAACTATAAAAACATCATGAAATGCATGTGATTTTGTTCATACCCTTGCATGCTTTGTGCTTAAATGCTCAGCTCTAAAAAAACTTTTGGTTCTCACCTTCTTCCAATAGAACTCTACCTGAGAGTTTCTGCCCACCTTCTGTCCCAGTTCTCCTAAACACCTCCTACCCACCACTAACTTTTGTTTCTGACAGCGAAACCCCTTTGGAAATGCTTGAGTAATTGCACATGTGGCAGTGCAGCCAGGACTTGCGTGGTCCTTCTGGCTACCTTTCCTATCAGATACTGCACAGGGATGAGCATCTCACCAACATTTAATAAAGCAGCCAAACTATACTCTGATGAACTGATAAAAACATCACTCCCAGGGAGACAGACCTTTGTTCTTCTGTCCTACTTAGAGCTTAAACTGAAAGACTATTAAGTTAGCACCACAACAAACACAGGTTTTGCACGTGAGGAATGATAGTAGCTACTGCTGCTTTAAACTGTTTCTGTTTACAGGACAGTGTGACCAGTAGACCTGAAAGCAAAACAAAGTTTCTGAGTGGCTTTTTTTTCTTAATCCACTCCGTTGGAAATTTATCAGGAAAAACTCTCAAAGTTGTAAGAGCTAGCCATGGTCCTTTCTGCAGACAGGAAGCTGGCTGAGGATGATTTCTAAGCCTTCAGGAACATTTGCAGTCATCTTGACCCTTTGTATTTTGGGATGAAGTACAAGCATTTCAAATGCATACTTAAATTTCCACTTAGAACTACTGCTAGGACTAATGAAATTTAAGTATAGTATACTATAATAATATACTATAATATACTGAAAAAAAGGGAAGAAAAAAAGGAGAAATTGTGTCTGACCAGTTCTGAGCTAGAGGCAACTTCTATGTTAGCCTAAGCATACTGGGGCTAGGTTCTCCAAGCATTTATTTATTCTCTGAAGCATCCCTTTGCTATTATGTGCTTTTATTTTATTTTATTTTTTACAGTAAATGTAATAAAATCTGTGTGTAAGTTGTAGGAATAAACTTCAAACACTGTTTTTCCTTAAGAAAATACTTACAAGGCTATTTGGGAAACTGTTTTGGCATGATTTTACATGTATTTTATATAATAAAGCTTCTATTATTCATCAGTGGCTAAACACAAAAACCAATCAAGATTAAAGCAAAAATTTGTAAAGCAATAAAATGATATTAGCTACTTATCTTACTTTTCTGGGGTAACTGATAATAACTTTTGGCCCTATACAATTACAGTGATTCCTCATGCTTTGGCAAGCTGTCAAAGCTTCACTGATTCAGTATATGCACATGCTGTTCGCTCATGCAGGAATTGCTTTCAGAGAAATATTTTAAAAAATAAGAAAAATAGGAAAACCCATCAAGATCTGCTCTTATCCCAAGCTAAGCTGATAAATATTTCTAACATAACATACATATGCTTTCTGGAGGGAGGAGTACTCTTGAGGTCAGTTATACAATTTATAAAATGTTCCTATTGATTTTGCTTAATTTTGTTGCTTGTAATCCAGTTCTTACTTTGCTGCAATTTGAGGATGATCTTACTAGTTCATGTCTGTGCTGCTTTTTGCTTTGTGTTGTCTCCCACAGAGTAAATTCTGAATTCTAATGGGTTCCACTGAAGAAAATTTAAAATAAAGTAATTACCTGATAAATATTGTCAAGGACTTTTCATAGAAAATACCTACAGAATTAAACTGCAATATTTACATCTCAATTGTAAATATCCAAGATATTTGTTTATCTTCATTCAGAATCTTATACTAAATTTAGAAGTGAAAAATAGTATTTGTCAGCAATATAGTTAAATAATACCGCTGAAAATCAAAAGGTTAATTTCAAACACAATTTGCAGCATATAATGGTAAGAAGTATTTTTCACTGTGTGAGCTTTCAGAATGATGCACCTTGCAAATTGGATTTTTTTTTTTCTGTAACTCTTTCACAGCAAGGTCTAGAGCAATTCATGAGATGAAAACATTTAACACAAAAAAAAAGCTGTGATTTTAAGTAGCATTACATTTATTTCTCCTACGTAGAATGTACAGATAGAACAATGTCCAGAGAATACTGAGCTTTTCTTCCAACAATTTCCTTTATAATTTAATTAAATTAAGATATGTTGGAATACAGTTTTTCTAATGGACTACTCTAAAGTTATTGTCACTGTAAGTAAAGTCACTATAAGAGCTGTCTGCAAATTCTTTGGCAGAAAGACTGACTTCTGACTTGCTGACTTCTCTTCTGGTTTGTAGAACCCAAACATCACATAGAAACCTCTTGCATTCAACAAATTTTTGTAAAATCATATTTCATTCTACCTGGTTTCCTAAGTAAATGATGGTCCGAGGCTTTTATAGCCCATGACTTGATCTGGGCTTCCAGGAGCCCTATAAAAACCCTAGATCTGGTAGCACTGGATGACTTTGGAAAATTTCATTTCTCATTTGGTATCTCAGCTCCTCTGGTTTTGCAGTGGAGTGGAATGCTGTTTCTGCTGGTAGTATTTCCAACGTGGAACTAGAAAAAATAAGTAATTCAAGTGAAAAAGTTCATAGAA
Organism: Crypturellus tataupa; assembly: GCA_034781795.1. Lineage (NCBI taxonomy): Eukaryota > Metazoa > Chordata > Aves > Tinamiformes > Tinamidae > Crypturellus > Crypturellus tataupa. The sequence goes on along the minus strand of JAWLRI010000197.1, from coordinate 905,377 downwards.
CCAGAGTGTATATTACCTTTTCAACATCATGGGTATATATTTCCTTAAATTCTTCTTTTTCAGGCTTTGTAGCTCATAGGAGGCTTTATAATTTGTTCATATTCCAAGAACTTGTTAGTGCAAATCAGTTCTCCTCACCTAACTACCTCTCAGCCTATGAGGTCCATATCGCAGGGTCAAACCAGAAGCCATTGAACTGGGTCAGACTGTTGTCCTTAACCATTTCACCAAGTCATTGGCTGATTATCCCAGCCCTTGTCTTCTGAAGTCCTTCCCATATCCTGTCCATAGCTTCAGCTACATGTCCAGAGCACAGCAGGCTTACACCAGCAACCGGCCCAATTACAATGACTAAGATCATTACTGTCACTGTCTTCTAATAGAGTATAACTTTACCAATACTTTTTATCAGTGCATGACTACTAAATGTTTTTGTCTACTACTGTGTCACTAAATGTATATTTTGGTTATACCAAAGGGCCTCAGTCTTATTTGGGAACCTACTGACTTATGTGTGAGGGAAAATGAACAAAAGTGAGGAATAAAAAGGAATTGGGTTTTGGTCAGATTGTAACAGCTCAGAAGTAGAATCTAAATAGCACTTGGCCCACTCCAAGTGGACCTGTCACTACTATGCTTTCTGTGGTTTTCCCTCCTTTGAAACTCCAGGCTGGTAATTCCCCTGAACAACAAATTGAAGTTTATACTAGGTACCCTATGGATTTCACAGAATTTACCGAAACAGATGTCATCCAGTTTGGGCTTTTCAGTGCTGCTTGATTTTCACAGCTATTAGTAACTTGGCAAGCCCTGTGACAATATAATTCTTCAAGTTGTCTCCAGTGACAGCTGACATTTGTTGCCAGCCTGAATGAGAAACAGACTTTCTGTGGCATGTTTTTGACAACTTGTTCCCTTTTTGGAAGGTTCTTATGAGGTGGGATTACTTCCCTCATAATTCCATATATTGAATAAAAAGACAGCTCCAGCAAAGGTACAATTAATTTTCAGGTTTAATTAGATTCTGTGATTCTGTGAAAAAAATAGTTTTATCTTCATAGAATGTGCCAAGTACTCTGTTTAGATTTTGCCATACTTATTGATTTTTTTTCACATAGGTTTTTTTTTTTTTTATCTACACTAGCAAGCGCAAATGATTCTAGACATGCTTTAACACATACAAAATGCATTGTGTTTATTGGTAAAGAACATAAGATCTGTTTTCTGAAAAGGACTGCAATATTGTTCCATCATTGCCATTATTACAGATGGTTACTTTGAATAATGTAAATATTAGAACAGTCAACATTATAAAAGGATGTTAATGAGTATCAGAATTAACATCTAATTCTCATAGGTTTCATTTTTGTCTCTTTCATATTCCTGTCAGATTTTTTTTTTTTTTTTTTTTTTTTTGCCCTGAAGACATTTATGCCTATATTCTGGTCTCAGATGTAGGTTAAATAGGTGGAATAACTTTATTAAGATTACTGGAATTTTTGTTGAAGGATGCACTCTGTATGCAATACATAATTTTAAAAGACAAAATTTGATCCAAAGATCAAGTGTAAAATCCTATAGCATTTTTACTTAGGTGAAATAATGTGACATTGAGTGGTAATTTAACTTTTTTTGTGAAGATGAAAGGAAAAAATGCACATTATAAAAAGAAGGAACAATTAAGACAATGGTGTCTTAATTGGTCAATGGTGTTCTGCCTAAATAAATATTGAAGCTTTATGATAACATAAACTTCTTTGGATATAGCAACAGATAGCAGTATACCCGGAGGTGAGCCTGTTTGGTGAAGAAGAATGGAAACAATCAATATTACACAGTAATTTAGTCTTCTTAGACATTACTCCATTGATCTTTATGCAGTTTGTGTGTATGCATGCATGCATATATACATGCTTTATACTTGTCACAGTTGAAAAGTCAGATGGGTATGTCACAGGACAACTCCACATCAGTAAATCCTTCATCTCTGTGGAGAGCTGGTATCCCTTAGCCCTTTATGAGGAATTAAATTGCCTTCTCAGTACACAAAACAAGTCTTAATTAAACATTTTAATTAATTTATTTGTCTTTATATTAGAGTATGCTGATTATATTTCATAGCATTATAAATTTTTATAGTTATTACTATCTGGTACATAGTATAATTATGCCACCTTCATTAGAAAAGATGGAAACTTAACTAAGTGTTAGTTGTAAAGATATTTTGAATTTGAATTTGATTGATATTTGAATTGATTTTCAATCTTTGTATTCTTCGTACTGCATGTATTATTGATTTGACTGTACATCTTGAGCTAATTCAAAAGATATATATTTATTATTGCAGTTGTTGTAATACTTGACATATATCTAGATGAACAACTATTATTGATTGTCAGTGTAAATGAAAATGATATATGAACAAACCTTTACCTTGATTAAATATTCAGTATCTCAAGAATGAGAAAGAGATTTTCAAACTGTGCTTAATGCATTAATTCTTAATTGAAAGATTCAGGGTTCTGTTTTTAGCACTTATGGGGTCATTGCAGGAGAAAAGGAAATGCTAAGCTACTTTTCTTTAAATAATGTGCACAGATAGTGTCTATAAATGGGTTGAGATAGATTTTGCATGGTTTCTACTTTTATTATAAACTTTCATCTTAGACTTACCTAGAAGAAAAAAAAAATCATCAGTTCTGATTTTTATACTGCAAGGGCAAGGTTAAAATATTTTTGATTCCGAAAAACTTATTTTCACTGAAAGTAGTAGAGCAGAGCATCGAGTAACTAGTGAATATTGAAATACAACTCCTTTAAGGTAAACTACCAGTGAAAATATTTTTGAAATATTTAGATTTTTTAGAGATGTTGCATACATTAAGAGCTTATTATTTCTTTCCTTTATTTTTTCCTTCTTTTTGTCTCCAGATTCATTCTTCAATTTCTTCTTGTAGTCATTTACTTCTTTTAAGGAGTAAAATGTTGGATAATTTTGCTCAGACTATAATAATTGTAGGCTATTTTTATTCCAGTATTGTTCAAGTATTAAAACGGTACTCAATTCTTAAGACCTGGAAACAGGAAGTATTTAAAATTTAGAAATTCGTATGCTTTGACCTAACTTCCTATATATGACTATATGAATCTTGTTTACACGAGGTGACTGTAATTGCCCTGGCTAAAGAACAAAGGAAGGAGAAATTGCTACCTGGTTTAAAAAGATGTAAGATTTTTCTCTTCTAATGTCAGAAGTACCTTACAGACATGAAAATTTACAGAGCTTTACAAAGCTTTTATGTTTTTAATTCACTTTGCTTTCATAAATTGATAAATAAGACCAATGGAGAATAAGATGCTCATGAATAAGAATCCAAAATTTATTCCAAAGTTTAAGCAGCCATCAAGATCAACTTTTTTCTTCAGTGTCATTACATGTCTCCATTGCTCAATATCAACAGAAATGTCAGGAAAAATGTTCAAAAGGGGTTCTTTGCTCCAAAGGAAAACCCAGAGGATCACACTTCAGTCAAAAAGAGGAATGGCAAACAGCTTGGGTTTATGATTGCCCTTGATAGGGCTCATTCAGACTTAGTTGTACAAATGTTTTTATCTATTTTGAAAAGCTCTACTATAAATATGAACAACATTGTATTCAGATATTTAGGTCTAAACCTGTCTCTTTTTTTTTTTTTTTTTTTTTTTTTTCAGGAGCAGTTCCTTATAGTTGACTCAAAGAAAAGAAGTGTATGCTATATTAATTTACTTTAAAGAGTAGAGGCTAGAGAGTATGCATATTTAAAATACAGGTTCATGTAATGTTTTTATACTAACCTAAATCACAGAACTAGCCAAGTTTATGCAGTTCAAAAATGTTTTCTGTTGGCCTAGTAAAAAACTTATTGTCAGTTTGAAGGGAGCAGTATGAGGTTCGTGCTGAATCTTCAGATAATTCTTCCGTTAAGCAGTTTGCATGGACACATTATTTTCTTTTTTTATAATTTGTATTTTAGAATGATGTAAAGGTCCTCTTAACTTCTGGGGCTAAATTGACTGCTTGGACCAAAGGCACTTTCTTTGTGCTGTTACAATACCTTACAGATCTACCATAGCACCAAACATCATTACAACCATATGTAACAATTTGGAAGTGGTTCATGTATACTGCATTTTTAGCAATAGTTATAAGTAGAGACTGTCATGTTGATTGTCAGCTCTCAGGCAGTCTCCATCAAATTAGAATTTGACTGTAACTATTCCTTTCAATAACAGAAGGGATTCAGGGATTCAATGACACTGTTACACGAACTCCTCAATCTGTCAGTATCCCTGCCACCTCTTTGTTTTCTTCCTCTTTGGCATTTACTGATTCTTGGAAACACTCATAGTTATGCATTTTTGGGCATTGACAAAGTCCTTCTCACTATACACACTTCACTCCCCATTTATTTTTACTATATCTGAAATATATTGAACAGTACATTTCTCATTTTGAAACATGCTCCAGGTATCATCTCTGACATACCTGACTTCTTAAATAATTAATAATTAGCATTAGAGTTCTGGATCAAATCTATCAAATAAAAATCATGAGAATCGATTAATGCTGAAGAAGCCAAATCCAAGAATTTGACCTATTTTTAAATTTTAAAGAAAAGACTGCTACTGAATATGAATTGGCTATACCAAAGGCTGGTTACATGTAGCAGAAGCTTTTGGTTTCTAACAGTCAAAAATAAGCAAACTTTTAACTGTAGACAGAATATGCACAACTGTTGTCATCTTATAAATATGTTCTCATGAGCTTGAATATAAAGATTATTGAATATTGAATATTAAACTTAAATATCATGATCCTCAACTTTTTCTGCACAGATAACTAACCCTGAATGTTTTACAACAGATTTTTTGGTTCTGTGATGGCTATGTATATAGTAAAACAGGGAAAAACACATGGAAATATATATACTTATTCATTGAACTATGTACCATTTGAAAATTTTAAATTTAGGGGTAGGACCCAGGACTGGGTCCTTTATGAAGATAACTATTGTATGTATATTCTCTACAAAAAATAAATTATAAGGACTGCTTTGCTAAGCAGGATGAAAATCAAGTGTAGGGTGGATTCCATTTTGTTTTATAATAGAGTTTCTTATCAGTTACTCATGGTTTACAGGTTTCTTAATGAAGAGGTTATCTAAAACCACAATATGCATAACTGACATACTAAGTGTTGTGTTCAGCACTAACAGTTGCAATCCCAGCCATGATTTTCCTTTATTTTTTATATAAAATGATTTTATCTTGTCATAGATCTGGTGAATTTTTATGATACAGATAAATTAACTGAGAGTGATGATATGATTTGAGAAGAGATTTATTTCCCCCAAATGTTCCTGATGCTGCTTTATTCTCTGCTTATAATCCCTAGAAATTCTTCAACATATTGTAAACTTTACTTTTTAGTTTATTTTATTTTTAATTTAGGCAGAAAGTAGAGAAGAAATTCTACCAAACTTAAAGCCAGAAGGTATAATCAAAACATCTGTTCCTACTTAGGTATTACAGGCTGTTATTTTTCTCTAAGCTCTCTGTATTAGTTAATAAGTCTTAACATATCAAACCACGTCTGCAGGCATAGGACACAATTTATGCAACCAAAAGGGTCTCTAGCTGCTGCAATGGTAAAAATAAGCCAAAAGGAGTATACTGATTTGATCTCATAAAAAAAGTAAAAAATGATGATGCTGAAGTGAATTGACAACATTTGAAAACCTTGACAATCAGATAGACCAAAAATCCTTCAAGTGATTCATTAAGGTGTAAAATAGGATCCAATTACTGGCTATACAGAGAGAGGATTTTTAGTGCTCTCAGTTATATATTCTGTCTGCCTTGGACAGTATCCAGTTTCAGTTGACATAAATTTCTTCTCAAGATAATTTCATCACATCCAGAGTGCAGAAGAGTCTGCATGAACCCTTTGCACGTGATCATCTAATGTTTTTATTTGGCTGCTGGCAGAGCAACTGGAAGGAGATGGGGTGGTCATTGCCAGTTCACAAAAAAAAAAAAAAAAAAAAAGTTTCAAACAAAATTATCAACTCAGGTAGTCTGTCTCACAAAAAAAATTACACGTGAGAAATGCGGCTAGAAAGCAATCAGATATAAGGGTTCTTCAGAAGACATAGTGGAACAGTAGTCCAAGGCATCTGCAAGTTGCTTCACTGAGAAAATCTCACCTGAATAATCACATCAAATTAAGTCTAAGTTACAGTAAGTTTTAGCCTTAGTTCTCATACCGCATCTTCCTGAAGGTCTAAGTCACAGAATCACAGAATCACAGAATGGTTGAGGTTGGAAGGGACCTCTAGAGATCATCTAGTCCACCCCCTGCTTATTCCTAGTCTTGATTTTCTTACCTGCAAAATAGAATTGGTATGTTTTCAAGTACTTTCTGCTAAGCCTTATTTCTGCCAAGATGACATAGGAGAGACTTGGTCCAAAATCTCTTAGAAGCCAATATATAGTGTTCTCACTTAAATAAAATTTCTGAGTATGAAAATAAAATTGGATGTTTATCAATTCCTTTGAAAGTTTATTTGGTGTCTTCAAATGTTTGTTCATTATTTTTATAATTTCCTTCACCTATAATTAAGTAAAGAGAAGAATATGACTGAGGAGTTTTGATTTTTAAAGGAACAATTTCTTTCCATCAGAATAATGAGTGGCTGTAGACCAGGCAGTAAAATGGCTGGAAAGATGTCACGGTTGTCTTTGATGTGATTTCATAAATTAAGGATGTTGATAGCTTGTGATTGCTTGTGTGAAAAAAGAATATATATGTATACAGCATTTGAGATTACTCTGGAGTTCATGTTTTCAGTGAGTAAAGGGCATTGCTGGACCCTGGCAACTTGAACCGCCCTTTCAAAAAAGCTTCTTCTCTAAAGTTTTACAAATATTATGACATGGATTTCTTTTGGAAGTGTCTGTAATGTAAAATAACACAAGATACCATGCTTTTATCTCATTATCCATGGATTTATTGAATGCCCATTCAGTAAACTTATGGAGCAACAGAATTTAAATAAATATTTTCTGTCCATTCTCTAGTTTGGCTGCTAGATGCTAGGAAATATTTTTATAAATAGAATGTCATTCATATCAGCAAAATTCTATATAATTCATCCCAGTGTAAGTGAACAAACTTTGTTCAACACATCATGTCTGGAACCATCTCTTCCTATTAGATGCTCACAAGTTAATAGACATCCCAGTCAGGTTGCTGTTTGCCTGGAGACCAGGAAAGTGCATCCAGCAGCAGCACAGACTCATTCTCATCATGTGACCTATGTATGAATTGATGTAGAAAGAAAGTCACTGTGCCATTATAAATCCCTTAGCCTGCCCAGTAAATCTGACTTGCATAATTTGTAATTTGTCTAATGAATTTATGTCACAATACTACCTACTTTTATCCTAATTTTGGCAAAGATGCAGTCATCTCTCTTTTTTGTTGCAGCAAATTAGTTCTTGTTTATACTGAGATGACCTTTGGCTGAGCTTTGCCCCCACAGCAGCCTTCTGAAATCAGTGATGTTCTGCAGAAACCCTCCTGGGATGTGTTCGTGACTGATCTTTGTTGTTAAACTCTGTTCTGCTACACAGCCTACCCAGATGTACAAAGACGTTTGACATAATGCTAGGGCCCCCAGCCAATTCTGAATTCAGATCAGGTCTGTTAATCAAATGCAGCGTTTTTTGCTTTTTTTCTCTCTCTTTTAAACTGGTGCAAGTCTTATGCTCTTATTTTTATAGTTTCCAGTTATAATTAATATTGACAGAATGATAAGCATTTTTCTAATATAAGGGGAAAGTTTTAATGCATGGCAGTTGAAAGAAATCAAAATATACATATTTGAAATAGGCAGAAGAATTATTTATCCAAAAATAGCTATCCATTAATATAAATTAATATAAAGTAATAGTTTTGTTTTCAGAATATTTATATCTTGGATTGAGACTAGTATTCTTGATTAAGTTAAAGATTCCCAAACCAAAATGTCGACAGCTTGAAAGTTTGGTATCTGGTCTGTTACATAATTGCATGACAAGGCATTAGTCATATGGTTATTGTAATTATCCTCGCAAATTTTAAAATGCAGGATGTTATGAACATTTAGTGTATTCTGACTTCTCATTTAATGTTAGATCAACAACATTCATAAGTACTGCTTCATTGCATTTATGACTATATGCATTTTGCTTAAGGCACATCTAAAAGCCTGCATGTCTATATTGCAGTCATCTATTCTCTCTCCTCATATAAACAATTAAATGAAACTACATGCTCTTAACACCAGTGGAATTACAGCTTTCTATATTTGATCTGTTATTTTTCCTTTTTATCTTTGCATGCACATACTTTAGCTGTTAGGTTTATACCTTCACTTGAACCTGATGCAGTTCACTTTTAATTTTCTGTGTATTTTTATATAAATACTCCTCCTCAAGAAATATATTTCACATTCAGTGTAGAAATAAAATGAAATGAGGAAAAAAAGAATTCCTAGTGAAGTATTTAATTATCTGTTTTTACAGCCATTATAAAATTTAGACTTGAGCTGACTTAATATGAGTGGCGAATGTAGAACAATACCCTAAAACAACAACAAAAAAAAAAGCAACAAAAAAAGATTATTCAAGACATTCATCTGCTCCTGAGCTGTCAACAGGAATTAAGATAAATTCCTATAGTCTTAACATCTTGATACCAGTACAAAAGAGACTAAAATAATTGAACTGCTGTAACTGAAGAAATTACTGACTTAAAGGTACATTATCTGATAGGACATATCATGATAGAAAGTCTTATATTGTTGCTACTTTAAATTTTGAAGACAATTATAACAATACATAACAATAAATATTGAGCATTGAGATATGATTTTCCTCACAAGATTAGTTCTCTAAAAAAAAGAAACAACAGTTACAAAAAGATTAGTTTGTGATTTTATGCACGTTTCTGTTCGTGATTTTATGTAGTTATAGCTGTTCTGTTTATAAAACTTAGCAATTCAAATAGACGGTACTCCTTATGAGTCAAAGTTTAGCAGCTACCTCCCAATATATCATTACGCCATCTTCTTGACCTTTGGCTATGTATTGAACTACACTAGCTAGTGTAATCCTCACTGGGGGTTTTGGCTTGAGCAGATTAATGTCTGAATGAAAGACAATTTAAATTATAGAGAGAATTCCATTGATTTCAAAAGAATCAGGCCCTTTGGAGAGTAGCCTGGAGACCCTCAGATCTAGCCAGCTTACCCATAGCTATCTAGTTCTTTCCAGGTCTGTATTTTCTTGTAAAATTGTCTCGGCATCAGTGATCCAGTTTGCACTGTCAGGACCTAACAGTAATATTTTAAATCATCTTGCATCGGGAATGAAAGTATTATTTCAAATACCTGTTTGGTTTCTTCTCTGTTGTTTCATTCCACAAATTTTAACGATTCCAGTCATCTGAAACATGCAGACAGTTGGAACTTATTGTCTTATGCTTTTAAGATACTTGTCCTGAGAATCTCAAATTGCTTATGTTTAATAGTTGGACACTGTATAACACAACATCCTCAAAGGAAAGTTTAGGAAGTGTGGACTAGATGAGTGGACAGTGAAGTGGACTGAGGACTGGCTGGATGCCAGAGCCCAGAGGGTGGTGATAAATGGGGCTGAGTCTGGTTGGAAGCCCTGTGGCCAGCGATGTTCCACAAGGGTCAGTACGGGGCCTGGTGCTCTTCAGTTTATTCATCAATGACTTGGACGAGGGCACAGAGTGCACTCTCAGCAAGTTTGCAGATGACACCAAACTGGGAGGAGTGGCCAATACTCCCAAGGGCAGCGCTGCCATTCAGAGAGACCTAGACGAGATAGAGAGTTGGGTAGAGAGGAACCTCATGAAGTTCAACAAGGACTAGTGCAGGGTCCTGAACCTGGGGAGGAACAACCTAACTGCAGGCACCAGTATAGATTAGGGGTTGTCCTAGAAAACAGCTCCACAGAGAGGCATTTGGGAGTCTTGGTTGATAACAGGTTAACCATGAGTCAGCAATGTGCCTTCCTGAAGGCATCCTGGCCTGTGACAGAGGGAGTGTTGCCAGCAGGTGGAGGGAGACAGTATAGACTGTAAAGACTAAGCAAGCTGGGCCTGTTTAGGCTGGAGAAAAGAAGGCATGTTCAAGTACCTGAGGGGTGGTTTTAGGGAGGATGGGGCCAGGCTCTTCTCCGTGGTCGCTGGTGACAGGACGAGGGGCAACGGATATAAGTTGCAACACAAGAAGTTTAATCTCTGTATGAGGAAGAACTTCTTTCCTGTGAGAGTGACAGAACCCTGGAACAGGCTGCCCAGAGATGCTGTGGAGTCTCCTTATCTGGAGACCTTCAAGACCCGCCTGCGCTCTAGGTGTCCCTGCTGGAGCAGGGGGGTTGGACTAGATGATCTATAGAGGTCCCTTCCAACCTTAACCATTCTGTGATTCTGTGAAAGTATCTAGTTTGAAATGACTTGGCAGTATACATGGAAAAGGGAAAAATATAGTTTCAAGGACCACTAAAAGAAAATTCACAAATGCAAAAGGAGTAAACATAGTGACAGATCAGGCAAAAGGAATAATTGTATTGAGAATTTGCAGTATAAAGTATCTTGAAAGTAAATATTTCTGTAGAAGCATTAAGGTTCCAGTGTAAAGCATTGTACAGAAATAAATAAGCTATACCAGACCCTATAAATACTTAGAAAACCCAAAGAGATCTCTCATTTATTGACATGAAGAGTAAAGTGCAGTGAGCTAATTGTACTGTAGTTAACCAGCTTTAAGACTGGATGCTGATAAGCAGAAAAAAGTAATGCCAAATAAAATTGAAAATCTTACATTAAACAAAATTTTGTACAGGTCAGTTGCCTGAATACAACTATCGTCAGTATTCATTGCTGTTGTATTTTTAAGCTTTTTCTTCCACATTATGATTTTGATTACAGTGATCATATATATCTTTAAATGTTATTTGGAGTCTATTTCCATTTATGCATTTGGCTGTGCTGCAGCTGCAGGGCCACTGCTGTACATCCTATCAAAAATTTGTTCCTGTGTTGAATATATCCATGCAATAATAACCTATGTAATCTATATAACTCTTTTTCTTCAAATAAAAAGTAATTGTGGCATGTTGGATATGTGGGCGTGTTATTGAGTGATAAACATTAATTTATCTTGGACACTGCTTGTGCCAGTACTTGCATAGTGCTGTGAGCCAGGATCCAGACAGTTCAGAGCCCAGCAGCAGATGGCTAGGTATTCAATATTACCTATGTGCATAACCCTGATGTAGAAACCAATATTTGAACTAGCTCTCAGCCATCTTCAGGATACAGCAATTGCAAATCATTTCTGCTTCATCTTTGTTTATGCATCTTGCCAAAAGATTCAGCTGCATCACTTTCATCAGCAGCTAATGAGCTGCAGTACAGCCCACTGGCTTTTAAATTCCTCTTTTCTCTCTGAAAGCATTGTATGCAATTCCTATTTTCTTTTCTTATTTGTGTTAGTTAAAGAAACAAGTGCAAACCATCAGAAAGAGTTGTGGTTGGTGTAAATGAAGCTCAGATTCCCTTTACAAATCTGCTTAAGATATCACTTTTTTTTGTGCTTCTCATTCTTCTTCCCTACTTTATCTGTCTTTTCTCTGTGGATCCTAAAGTACCAAGACAACAGTATTAACATGGGTCATATACATACCTAGCCAGCATTTAGTCCAGCCAATGTAGCTGGAAGATGGAATTTGAAATAGTCAATTAATAATGAAAGAACTATAAGGACAAGGGAAATAATGGTTATACATGAACAGAACTAAGAAATCTCTTGTGCACGTTCTTACTTCTTTTCAACTAAAAGGCCTCCTTTCTCTTTACAGAATTTATTTATTGCAGTTTTTAAAAAGATACGAAAACTGTCTAGAATAATTTTTCAAATACTTCTTCAGTGTAGACAGTTACAGAGTAACAGCAAAATAAATAAAAGAAGAATCATGGTGCAAAACTAAAAAATGAAAGAAAGGGGAAAAGTGAACTGACTACTCAATCCTTAAATGGTAACTATATTTTGAATTCAGCTTCAGAAGTGCTTTAGAAAACTGTTCTAACATCAAAATATTCAGTATGAAGCTTTAGAAGTTCAGCCATTAAATGGCCAGACTCCAGAGGTAAACACAGATAATTAAGTCCTGTAGTGACTGCCTAGTTATAGACACACCAAAAAAAATATATGCTGACAAGATCACAGTAATTACAGCCTAGTACCGGTGTAGGTGATATGCCTGCATTCCAAAGCTATACATGTATTAAAATACAGGTTTAAAGGAATAATGCTGAGTAATCTCCTCTTATAATGAACCATCTAGTTATGTAAATTAGTTGTAATAACAGGAATCAGAAGTATCAGAACAATTTAATTAGGACATTGTGAAGCATACGTGAACTTCAAATGAGTTAACTTCATCAGACTGCTTCAGCAATTGTTTGGCATGGTAAAACATTATTTTAGCATTTAGCATTTTAGATTTTCTGGTAATCTCAGAAGGAAATTTGCTGGATAAATTCTACACACATATGGTGAAATCATTTATTTATATGTCCTCTGAACATGCTTGTGCTAAAATGTTATGATATCCTAAATCAAAAAAGATTTTAAACTCTTTGATCCATTTTTAATATGCACCGGTAAGGCAAAGGTTTGGAAACCTAGTTCATGGTGGGGGTGGTTTTCACCAGTGGTAAATGACAGTAAAATGGTGTCATGTCTAGGGGGTAGCGCAGTCTCCCACTTGGAACTGATAGAAGTAAATATATTAGGTGAATAAAAGTGGTGGAGTGATTATAGTGACTGAATAGCAGGTCTCACACTGTGAGTTAGGTTCCTACAACCAGTTTTTGGTCCAGCTACCCTCATGTTAGGCCTCTGTTTTGCTCTTCTTTATAGTACCATGTTGTGACTTCCCTTCCAGTCCTGTGACAGTCCAGAACAGCAGCTCAGCCTGACTTCTCACAGGTAGCTCTATTCAGATGTTAACCACCACCATTATCTGATCCTGGTGATTGTTTCCCTGATTTTTTTCCCCCACTCAGACATTAACCATCAATAACAGTCCTGATGGCTGTATCCTGATGGGGAGATAAGGTTAATTGTGTGTACACCAGCCAACAGTCATTTCTGAATTGAAAGAACGACTATGCCAGTCATCTTATCCCATAAGCCCATGGAGCTCTCCTTGCATCCCAGAGGGCTGCACGCCAGGATCTTCCCTTGAGAGCAGGGACTCCTCTCAAGGATACTCCTCGAGGTTGAGAGATCCTTGACAGATCCTAATAGATTCATGTTAAGTGACTATAACATGCTCTCCTTTTGAACTTGTAAACTTTACTGATGTAACTGTGCACAAAATGCCTTAGTCATAAACCAAGTCTGGGACTAGGATTGAATCCGGCCTCACTCAAACTTCTCTCAGAAGGAGTCTGGAAAACAAGGGGCTCTAATCTCAACCCTGTGACCAAATGGGAGAGTATCCTTGATAACTCCGTGTCTTGAATGCCATGCGGTAAGCAATGTGATCTTGTCATAGAATCTTGTGAAACCATTGTCATTATCAGTAAAACCTATTCCTATTTCTTTCCCATGAGTGAAGTGCATTGCATCACTCACTCTCACCACCACTTGTTCCATGGCAGCTCCAAGATGCCACATCACAGAGGCTTCTTCACGGGGACTTCCTCCATATGGTCTCCATTTGGTAGGTGATAGACAGGCAAAGTCTGCCACATTACACTTTAAATTCAGAGAAGCTCTCTCAGCACTCTGCTAGAGCTAAGGGCACCATGGAGGCCTTCCCTGTGGACACATTTCTGCTGTGTGACCTGGCCACTGAGAACCTTTTCTCAGTGCTTGTCCCGAGAAGCCTCCCACTCAGAAATAAAATCAGTGTGCTTGCTCCACTTCTATGTGATCTAAAAATTAAGTGGCAGAAATTAGCCACTGGGTTACATTTTATATGTAACCTGGGATGGCCTGCTCCAGCCTGAAAAATGACTGTAGAGAAAATAAGTGCATAATGTTTTCAAAAGCAAAATAAGAGATGATTTTTTTTTTGTCTGAATAACTGTTTTATAGAAAAAAAAATGTTTTGTTTTGTTTTGTTTTATTTTGTTTTATTTTCTATATGAACTGAAAAGTTTGAGTGCCAGCCCAGGCTCTCTATTTTAAAAGGTTTATAAGTACTTTAGATCTGCTGACTCTTTATTTCTGCACAAAGGAGAAATTCATGCCATGCCAATTGGGTCCAAGTCCAGCAGGGTTATTTAATCACCTGAGTAACTGTAATTGCACAAGCACTGCTACTGAAATCAATAGCTTTCTTCACGTGTTCAGGTTGTACCCTGAGCTAAGTGCTTTGTTGGATTCCAGCCTAACATACTGCCATTAGAATACACATTACTTTGAATTTCAGATAAATTTCATAATAAATGAATATTTATGATAAACTTTTGTATTCTGATATATTCTCATTTCCTAAGGTTAGTTTGATTAAATTGATTACAGTCATAAAAATTAGAGACCAACAACCTATATTCTCGCAGGTATATTATTTCCCTTTATATAATTTGGTAAGCATGTCTTAAGTACAGTTGTGGGCATATTTTATTAACGTTTTTTCTACATTGTCATATGAATAAAGATCAATTAAAGTGGAGTTTTATATGGATTAGATACAGAACTGAACAGAATAATACATTTTATAGTTACTGCCATTTTTGTTAGTCCAGGCATGAACTTCTATTTGGCTGAAAGATTGCATTACAAATTTCCATCTGTGAAGTAGCAATTTAAAAGTAATCATAATAAGTAGTATTCACAAGTTCTTCTGAGTTTGGAATAGAGAAAATGTGTACACAATATGAACTCTGCTCAGATTTGCACAAACAGCTTCCAAAATTTCCTCATTTTTGTATTGTATAGAATATTTTGTATATATTTATATAAACTTGATTGACTGAGGTTCTTAAGGTTGTCTCCACAAGGCAAGGTATCGAAAATCTGAAGATTTCCAAAATCTTTGTAGAAATAAAAGTCCCAAGGGCTACGTTCAGGATTCCCATAGAGGCCTCACTGGTACTGTTCTTTCTACACATATGTAATCTCCCTCACGTGATGCATCAGCATTTTATGTGCATCATCGTATTGTTTGCCACAGGTAAGGTACTAACTGTCTAACCATGTGGTGAGGCCACATCTGGAGTGCTTTTTCCAGTCTCCAGTACAGAAGTGTCAAGGACATGCTGGAGTGAGCCCAGCCAAAGGCCACAAAGATGATGAATGGACTGGAACAGCTCTCATATGAGGTGAGGCTGACAGAAATGGACCTGTTCAGCCTGGAGAAAAGAAGAGTTGGAGGGATCTTATCAACATGTATAGAGATACATAATAGGGGGAGTAAAGCTGAGATGAATGTGAAGGATGTGAAGCAGAGAGACATTTTTATTTTCAGGATTTTGATAATTGTGCAAAGCATTTTATTTCTTGCTAATTTTATTCTTAAACTCAGTTGTACTTCTTTGTAACTAGATCTAACCTGGATGACATAAAGCAGACATATCAGTTAGTTAAAGGTAGGGGATTTTTAAAGCAATGTCCTTATACTTTGCAGAATTACAAATAATATTGTTTTGCTTATGCTCTCAAGGTGTGACACTATGAGAAAGAATGACCTTCAGCAGTTATGTTATGCTATACTATAACCATCTGATGAAGATGGATTATGTTGATATTTTAGCAGATTGACAACATCTTATCTTATTGCTGCACACATGCTTCTTGAAGGCAGGAAAGGCAATTTACCTTCCACTGTGACTATTTATTTGCTTTTTAATTGTCTTGGACTAGTTCTGTACAGGAAACCACTAAATCGTTGTTGAAAAGAAAGGATGTGCATGGTGGGCAACAGCATCTGTGTTGGTAATTTCTAAGTAAATAAATTGCACCTATTCAGACAATATCTCTAACACATGTTCAGGAGCAATATAAGCCACCACCATATTCTAGGTCAGTGACTTTTTAAACACTTATAGCTGACTTAGATTACTGAGATGAGCAAAGCAACAATCTTACATCCACAAGTATCTTCAGGGTCCTGGTATGGATACCATTGATTGGCATTTAGATTTGATTAACTAAAAATGAATTTTGCCCTTGAAGGAAAAATTATGTCAATGGATATTGTTCAACTCTGTGTATCAGACTGAGTTTGAGAACAGCAGCAAGAAGTTAAATTTAATATGGACACCTTTGTGTGAAAAAAGCAAGATAAAAGCTATTTGAACATCTATTTCCATTTGTATGGGTTCTATCTGTTGACATTATCCAGACCTTATTTACCTTTTTAATGTTTCATTCACTTTCAAATACATCTTAGTAAACATTTGCAAATTTATGAAATAGAATGTTTCATGCATCTGAAGCATACAGATAATACACACTAGCTATAGCCTGGACAGCAGCTTCTCATTGGTTTGACATTAGATTTAACCTTGTTAATTAATTTTGCCCCCAAAAAAGCTTAACTGAAACCTCCTGAATCAAAAAATGCAGTTTTGCTCTTTCATTTTTGGTCTTCATAGAGACAATTTTGAAAGTACCTCAAGGACATAGGTGTCTGATTTCAACTGACTGCTCATTGCAGTTAAACGCCGGACTCCTCCTGACATAGTAAGTGGGAAATAACTCCTATATGTACCTTTCATCTAGTCTCACTGACAGAAACACCACAGGACACACATCTAAGTAATTTGTTTATTAATTACATTTGAGATTCCTTCCTTGTCATTCCTTTTATAAAAATTAAATATTTCAGCCCTCCTCTGTAGCACAGACCTTCCCTTTATCCTGTGGTCATCTATGAAGTTTATTTATGAAGTTCTCTGCACTTACTGTCCCTAAGACATTAATCAGTTTCTTGATCTTTCCAGTTCTTTTCCTGTACAGCTGTTTTTTTAATGTAGATGTTAATTTTGTTATAGTGTACTTTGAAGGCTTCTGAGAGGCAATGTGAAAAAAATGTTTTTTACATCAAGCATTTATTTCATGACCGTGGATTTCAGATGTGAGAAGGGAGGAGATAACTGGATTGGATGACACTGATAATGTCTGTCAATTCCATGTTCCTGTGACTTGTGATTCTTCTAAAATTAGTCAGTTGCCAGAAAAATTCCCTGGACATATACACATTGTCTTTCTAAAATCTAAAATCACCTTTGATCTTCATTTTTAATTTTAAATGCAAGAATACTCTTAATAATATTGGGCAGACACTCCATGTTCAGGAATAGATAGAAATCCACATTCCAGAAAGGTTCAAAATGCTTACAACTCATAAACCCATGTTTACTTCCATTATAGATTATGGATTTCATAAAGAATTCATCTAAAATGGTAAACGTAAATAACAAGTTAGTTGTAGGATGACTATGGGTAATAATTTGAAAAATTTCATCTGTCATACCCTCAATCTTAGCTATCAGACTCATGATCCTAGTGAGCCAAATAGGGTTTACAGACAAACAAGCTTTTTCCCTGTAGATGACCATAGACCAATTTCTTTTGCTTCTATGTTTGATTTGCCATGTCATGCCTTCCCATTTGATAGTTTCAACAGTAGTGCATAATAGATTAAATTAATTTCTATTCTCAAAGGGGGTCTGTCCAAAGACTGTATGAGCTACATTGTTTGGAATACCTATGCATTTCTTTTGAAAGAACTATCTTTGTAATATTTTGAGGGCCTCAGTTTTCAACAATGCCTATCCAATAGTTTTCATCAGGACAATGTTCATGTTTTAAGGGAAAAAAAATCTAACTGTGTAGTGAAAAGAATATAAAAATCTTCACTTGTAAAATTCTAATATTTTTGTTGTGACACACATTTTGTGTGTATTTTGGATATTCTTTAACTATTCCTATAGCTTCTAGGGAAACAAGCATCCTAGCAGACAATGTCAGGAAGTTCCTTGGTTACTTGACACCAAAGAGGTGAAACATTGCTGAATACATTTTATACGTAAATTTATTTTAAACACTTGAACAAAAATAAACAAACAAACAAATTTTGTTATCTGTGTATTCTGCAAAGAGATTAAAATTAATGAAATCTACAGGAAAATGTAAAAGGATAGTGGAGTGAACAAGATAAGAAAATTCAAAGTTTATAAATAACTTTGAAGACTCTTTCAAATTGAAGGGCATAGAATATGTTGGTCTATTAATAATTGGAATAAAAATAATGTTGACTTAAGTAAAAATAATTAAGATAATTGACACTTTAATAAAAAAAAAAAAACATAGTGTTTGATCAGTGAGTGAGGAAATACTGATACCATAAAGACAATAACTGGTCATGAAAGAAAAAAAATAATGAAATATTTGGAAATGTATACATAAATATGTATTTCAGTATGCCTAGCAGAACAAGCTCAAAATGATTTTGCTAACAAAAAAAAAAAAAAAAAAAAAACCTCTGTGTTGGCAGATATGTAAGAGCAATTGACTGACTGACTTAGAGAAATGGAAATGTGTGCCTGTGAAGAGTAAGTACTGCATTTTTGCAATTATAGGTGGGCAGATTTATTTCTAGGAATGTGTTTATGTTTGTGTAGTTTGTCCGTAAAAGGTGAATTTCTGTTGTGAGTAAATTTGCAAGCAGGCATCTTGATTTAACATGTAGGCAGAATTTATATATTCACTATAGAAAAATCCATGACTAAATGAAGGTAGATTTAATAATTTATTTTATATTAATTTATTTAATATTATATGTGAAGCAAAACTTTGTTGTTAGACAGTATTCTAATCAAGATAAGGGGAAAAAGAAAGGCTTGCATTTCAGTTGTTATATATCATTAACTAATACTGGAACAATATTGTCGTGCAATACATATTTGAATGATTTTTTTTTCCCTATTGTAATTTCACACTGTAATGCCAACATGATAGACTCATAATGGGCTCCCTATAGACACATACAGAAATCATTTTGTCATGGTTATCTCACCTTGTAACAGCACAGAAAGCAGTTGGTCTCCGTGGTCTTGCATTAAACTGTCACATCATTGTTAAAATTCTCTGTTCCAGGAAATGGAGATAGTACATCTTGAATGTTGTGAAAAATAACCACTTCATTGCCCATACTCAGTAGTTCTTTAAAATTAGATTACTCTTTTACTCAGGAATGGGAAAGAAAACTATTTTTCAGTAGTAAGTGATGTTATAGATTAACCATATTCTTTGCTTGCTTAGCTGTCTAATGTGATCACACTAGCATTTTACCATTCCAGTACTAATTCTCATGGCAATATTTATGTTTCTAGTGTCTGTACTTTGGTTTGTCCTAGTTTTCAAGATATTTTGGATATTTCACCCCAAACTTTTTATTTTTTCATCATAATGTTTTCTCATGCTAAATATAGCTCAGCTACTCCACTCAGAGGACACTAACTTGATTTTTGTTATTTCTGCATATTATTTTCTTAGTGTTTTTTTCCTGGCCATTTACTAACTGAAATTCCCAGCAGGTCCCTGGGATCCTAAACTGAAGAGAAATCTATTATTCTTTTATCACAAAGGAAGACTTACTCAAATTGTTAGGCTCTAGGATAATATCCTTCTTTTTATTAAAAACAAACCAAAACAGAAAAAAACTCCCATCTTAATCATATTACTAAAAAGAAAATTATCAGCAGTACTAGTAAGATATATTAATGAGAAGAGACAATTCTTGTTGAATATTTAGCAGTCAAAACATATCTGTTATGCTGAAAGCAGAGCTAATGATCACGGCAGTTGCCGCAGAAAGGGCACAAAGGAGCCCAGGGGAGGCATCTGCCCACACAACAGTGGTGCTGAGGTGCCACATGACACGTTTTCTGAGCCATGATGCAGCACGGTCACCAACATACTAACGACCTTGACCCAGACAAGAGCTCTAGGGTAGGAGCATGGTGCCGTCATATTCGCAGGTGGCGGGTGATGCCTGCCCATGGGTTGCTGGTTGGTGATGGTGTCCTTGCTGCAGGAGGTGTGTGCTGGATGAGGAGCAGGGACCAAGCGTAGGAGCTGTGGGAGAAGGTGAGCATCTGTTCATCAGAGAAGAAAGATGAAAAACAGATCAGTAGGCTCTTCACAGAAACC
The DNA here is from genome assembly GCA_034781795.1 of Crypturellus tataupa. Taxonomy (NCBI): domain Eukaryota; kingdom Metazoa; phylum Chordata; class Aves; order Tinamiformes; family Tinamidae; genus Crypturellus; species Crypturellus tataupa. The sequence continues at coordinate 885,086 of JAWLRI010000197.1, read as the reverse complement.
CTGCAGGGCCAAGAGGTCAAGCGCTATATTGAAAGGCAGTCAAGAAAGATGGAGACTACCTTGAAAAAAGCATTGGATGGAAACTCTAAAAATGAGAGAAGATGGAAACTTGTTGTTTCCAACAATATATTTATAGCTCTGTTTCTAACTCTGATTCAGCAGTGCTCTGGTTAGGTTATGGATCTGAGGTCTGGCAAGCAGAGTCTGAATCAAGTACATGTACAAAGAAGAAAGTGATTATTGCAGCTATTGGAAACACCATCCTGAAAGGACTGGAGGCACTTATGTGCTCTAAACTTATGTCTATGGAGATTTGTTGGTGCATAGGCACCAACTCCTCCCACTCTCCTCCTCTGTCCAAGTTTATATAAACCCCTTACCTTTAATAAAGTTGGCTCTGGAGTTGTTGTTGGACCCTCAGCGCTGGCTCGTAGTGAGTGTTATTGACAGGGCTGGAGGGTACGAGATCGCAGCCCCCGGGTTGCACCCTATCGGAATACCTTGCTTACCTGAGGAGAAGGGAAGAGCAGCAGACGGGTTCCCCTACAGCTGCTGCTCATCGTAAGTACTGGGGGAGCTTCGACCCCAGGGGTGGCTGGGAGGCCTGGCGCCGGGCAATTCACATCAGGTGCCCGGCCGTAAAAAGAGCACGCGGCCCATCGGGGGTGCGTCTCGGGAAAGCCAGCGCGTGAGGTGGGAGGCGCCCCCGGGATATCCCCATCTGCGCGCTAGCAGGAGCGTCTCGGGACAACCGGCGCGCGCAGCAGTGGCAGACCTCCCGCACTTACCATCGTCAGAGGGATATCCCGCATTTTATTACACTATTTTATTTCAATGTAATCACTTTGTCTTACAAATGCAGAAAAATAAGCGTTATCATCCTGATATTTTTATATAATCTAAATTTTCAGCAATTAGAATATTTCTGTCATTTATGCATTGAATTTTGTATCGTCATAGTATGTACTGCCTCTTCTACACTTGGTATCCACTTCCCTCACCTTAAGATTAGTTTACAAATTATTTGGGATGCTTATGGTATCTTGCATTACTTTCTTGCAATTGGTTGCAGGACTATGTATAAACTAGTATATGTATAAACTAGTATAAACTTCAACAATAGTAGAAGAAATTAAAATATAATATAATAAGCTATGTATCTCTGTCTAACAAGGGCATTTCTAACACTCAAAAACGCTCAACACGTATATCCTTAAACCACATCCTTAATTCTTCTGGAAAACTGCAGTGAATCATTGAGTTTACTCAAACTGTCAGCCCCTTCTGAACCAATATATTATATTTCTCATAGTAATTAATTTGTCCCCACTCAATTTTAATTAAAACTAGTTACACAGCTGAAAATTTAACAGTGGTTCATTGGCAACCTGTAAAGCTCTTACTTGATTGTCACATTTGGCAAATTCTCTTCTGAGTAAAAGCGTTAAGGATTCATTTAGAAGATATTGTGGTGAAAAATGTTGCAGTTTGAAAGCCGTAGTGGTGGCAAGGTGTGTGTGTGGGGGAAGCCGAGGCGGGGAAGGATATATCAAATCAGTATCAGATTCACAGTCTGTGGACTGTAGGTCCAATCGCCTTCATAGGAGAGAATCGAGTTCCCAAATAGTGTGGTAGCACTATACGCTCAACTCTGGCAGTATTGGATTCATGAACAGTCTGTCAACTGCAGGTCCGATCGCTCGCTCCCCCCAAGCAAGTAGTCGAGTTTACAAACAGCATGGTTTATTCAATTGCAACATTTGCAAAGCAGGTTTCGGATGTCAGTATAGGAAATTCTCTACTACAGCGTGGGGTTTTAGCTAGCTCTGATGTACAAATGTGCAATCATCACTCACCCCAGAAGATGGGAGAGGGCTCTCAGTCTCCAGTCTCCTCAGGCAGCGTCCCGACCCGAGGGGAGGAAAGGAGGATCAGCCTGTTGACTGACCCAGGAGTTACGATGGAATCTTCTCCCACAGCTTCTCATCCTTAGTTCACCTTTTATACTTTTCTTTACATTCAGGTGGAGCTTGAGTGGCTATAGTCATACTTAATATAGTTATTGATTGGTGAAAAAGTTTCTCGCTTTCATTTAAAGGTACAGCCAATAGAAAATCTAGAGCACATGCTCAGTGAGGAGTGGTCATACCTCAGAGGTGGGTAACTTTTGGGATGGAGGTGTGTGTTGGCATTATAATGAACTTATAACAAGCAAAGTTCAAGCAAAGTTCATCCGAAAGGAGTGATTTGCCACCCTTCCTGGCTCAGCACTGGACATCTTATCATATATCTCCTGTTGGACAGCTACTGTGTGGCTGATCAGCGGCCCAGCACAGGGAGCGCAACAGAGTTTGGCCGCGGTGTCTTCACTCCGCTCCATCCTCCGTTACTCCCCTTTGCAGCTGCTGGAGGGCAGATTGTGCTGCCCAGGGAACCGTGGAGGAGCAAAGTCCATGCATACCAGCCATCCTGGAAGTGGCAACTGTGTATCACCCCAAGCAAGCTGCTGTAATGCCATAACTTCTGTCAGACCCTAAGTTTTCTCTCAAGTTTCCCCTTTTCCAGGCCATTCTTCCACAGATACATAAACAATGTCTGTATAATTATGAATTTTGAAATCTTATCATTTAAAACTCTCCTGATCCACTAGATGAAAGTTTATAATTCTTAAAGCGTAAATATAAAGCTGGACTTGTTGATTTCATGTTCTTTTTTTCAATTGTGGAAGCACAAAACACAAGAGATGATTGGTTCAAAAACTGAGCTGCCATTACAGTGAAACACAAAAAACTCTCTGGGTACAAAGTAGTCAACAATTCCTATCTCAATGGCTACATTTTGTGGGTTTGTCATCACAGGCAGGTGAAACCCTTAACTTTTATTCTGAAGCAACAAAGAGATAAGGGTGAGAAAACAAATTCCAGAACACCCTGTCCCTGTAGTATGGTCAGGAAGACATGCAAAGTCCAAGAAAACATGGGATAAACAGTAAAAACAACAGTTCTATTTCAGATGGCAAGGCCTCAGTTTCCCCAGTTGGAACTAGTCTAGCTGCAGAACCAAAATGGGTGGTCAGTCTCCTAATTGATGGTGTTGTCTAATATCTCTTTATTATGTGGAAGATCGAGGATGTGCATATTCTGTTTGGTCCAGGTGTTAACAAAATCTACAACCAACCCATGCCAACTGCAGCTATCAGCCTTCTGCTTGAGAATTCAAAAGTTCAATTTTGGACTTCCCCACACAACTATACATACGCCCAATTATCTACTGCCTAATAATGTTCACAAGTTAAGCTATTTTTTGCATATGAGGGTCATGTTAAGGATCTTTATCAGTGATGAATGGGTAACTAATTTCAAGGATGTAAATTCAACCAGTTTCACTGAGAATCATATTCAGTATCTTTGTCACTAGAATTCCAGAAAATTAGAGAGCTTTCATTAATTCTTAATGTAATAGAATTTGCACAGACATTATCCACAAGTTCAAGTTCAAATGCTACCTAATCTGAACAATTTGTCATTGAGATTTAAGGTTCATCTCCAGACTATTTCTGAACTTACGTTTTTGTTTTATCTTAGGGTAAAGATGTGTCTTGAATACTTTATTTATAAGGACAGATAATTTAAGCAGACTTATGAGTCTAAAGAGTTGTGGAATTATTAATATTCTGATGAATTATTTAAAATAAATTAGCGATGTTTCATGTCCCCTGAGATATTTATCTGAAAAAATTGGCATCCTTGGTGTGTGTCCGCCAATGGACAACAAGCATACCATAGTTATACGCATGAGAATTTTAGTCTCTTGGACAGAAAAGTTCCCATCTGGTTATTCGGAGTCCAGATGTACAATTAGTAATACCCTTTGTCTGTATATCTTTTACAGCAAATTAATCAAGAATATTTGTGCTTGATTTCAGTTGAAAGCTTGTTTTAGAAAAATAAATGTAAAATAAGACAATACTAAAAAAAAAGGACAGGTGCAATAAGAAATAACAACATAAAAACAAAACAAAACATAAAAAAGAGAAAAAAATAGTTATTTTAACCTTTAAAATATATTTGCCTTTAATATATTCACACCAGGGCAAAATGGCTATATAGATGTGTTGTATTGTCTTACAATAATACACGTGTGTACGTCGTAAGTTATAGCTTTTGTTCAAGCTGTAGGTCCTGGATATGAGAAATTCAGGGCGAGTTCCCTAGGTCTACAGATGAATTGTTTAGGTCTACTGTATGAATTAAACAATTAAACAATGTTATCGCTGTGCCAGCTGTAGAAACAAGTATGTCCCGCATCACACTTGGAACTGAACTCTTTGCGCTGGCATCTGTATTTTAATAGTAGGAGGTACCGAGGTGCTGTTCATGCATCCTTAGTTTTGATGTGGCTTTATAAAATTGTCTGCCATAATGAGAAGCTCTCAAAAAGGCAGATGCTGGTGTAAAAATAAATAAATGAAAAATCCTATTCTTAACAAGAATGGATGAAACCGTTCTGATACCTTTCATCTTTAAACAAATTTCATAGGACATTTTAAAATTAGGATGGATTGAAAAGAAAATCTGGAAGATCTCCCACTGTACAACAAGGAAATTCAGCAAACCTTAGCTTGCACATTTTTATGCAATCCTGCTGTCAGGTGGCATTTTGGGTTTTTTTTTTCAGGCTCACCTGATGGTTTTTGTGACTAGCATCTGCCACATGTAGGTATTTATTTTACTCTGCAAGGACAAATCATATGGGGATTCTTAAAATAATTGAATAGAAGTATTCAGTGCTATATGTTTATTCTTAATGCCTATTGAAATTTGTTCTGCAGGCTTGAACTGGCTGTCAAGAAAGCTTTATCTCCTGTACTAATAAGTCTAATCCCTTGTAGTAGACAATTTTAATGTGCCAGTTCTCTCTCTGTTCTGAAATTTTCTGATATTTTCATAGCCTATGCTCAGTCTACAGAATACTTAAAAAGTGAAAACATGACATGATATCCCATATGCATGGGATGCAGGGTAGATCACAGAAGATATATTAACCAATTTATAGATTTTCTACTTCCTATCTTATCCTCATGGAATTAGCTAACTCAGAATAGCTAAAGATGTGAAAACAAAGCATCTAAATGCAGATGTAGAAAGATGTTGAACCATCTGTATAGTAATTCAGTACCACAGAGTTCAATAGAAAATGTGATTCTGTTCTTCAGCGTTTCCAGATTAATTTCCAGTATACCATTTCTCCCATTAATTTTTTTTAGATTAGTACTTCAAACAGAAATTAAATGCATATTTGAGGATGCTCTCATCTGGAATAATTCACCCCATGGAGGTCAGTGGAGTTTGGTAACGGCAGAACAGCATGCCCATGTGCAATCCCGTGTATGACTGGGGACTTGTTTTCTTGTTACTAGCTGAATGAGCCTATGATGTATAAATTAGACCCACAAACTGTATTAAAAGAATGATTAACATTTCAAAATTAGGGAAAGTAAGAGCTAACATTACCACTACAATTTTATACACTCTCTCTTTTCCACTCTTTTTAATCCTTTGTAATCTGAAGATGAATAATTTCTCTTTGCTTATAATATGCACAGTACATCCAATCCAAGAGTAAATATTTCTGCATATGTACTCTAATATTAGGTATGAGCTTAACCTCCTGGTACTATGGGTGACTTCTGTTTACAGCATTGTGTAAAAAGTTCAGTCTAAAATTTTAGTTAATAAGTAATAGCTACTTTATCTGTTCTTAGTTCATTAAGATACTTGAAGAGATTGCTTCTGAATTTTCTTTTGAATAATGCTTGATGCAATGATAAGGTGATCATAAGATCCTTATCCTTGAAAAAATATTTTGTATAAAAAATATTTTGTATATACACTCAGGTTGCTGATATATTTTGGTAATAAGAAGCTGGCATAGTATCAAATGAAAACTGGTGTGCAAGCAATTTTATAGTCTCTCATTAATACCCCATACCAGCACAATTCAATTATACAGATTTAAGGCACTCAGGAGAGATCATGTGTACTTTTGTGTAAAGATGTAATAAATACTTTAGAATACAACAGTTAGTAGCATCAAATCTACTTTTTTGTTCTTTCACAATATTTTGGATGCATTTTAACACAATAGAAATCATAATATGCTTCTAGGTAATTTAGTAAAGTAGTAAGTTCTACTTTACTACTGTATTGTTATACTGGCTACTCAGTGCAAGAAAGACTTTGATTTAGTGGGACATAGTGGAGTGAATCCAGTGGAGAGCCAGCAAGACAGTTAATGCTTGGGCACATAAGCTTGTAAGGAGAGTCTGAGAGAGCTTGGACTGCTCTTCTTTTGGAAGGGTGAAGGGTGGATCTTATTGCTGTCTACAACTACCTAGTGGGAGGATGTAGAGAAGGAAATACAAGTCTTCTCAGAAGTGAACAAGAGGCAAAACATACCAGCTGCAACACAGGAAATTCTCATTTATATAACTTCTGATATATATAAATATATAAATGCATATATGTATATGTAATATATTGATGTATATATGAGATGTGTTGATGTATGTATTTTGTGTATGTATACACATACATATGCATATATGTACACACACTTCTTGAAGTTCTATTTCACACCTGTCCTATGCAGATGACTTCACTGTCCTAGAACATCTCAAATAGCAGAAGGAACCTATGTTTAGACTACTCAATCCTGCCTTTATTGTCAGATAACTACTTTCATTGGAGTAGATGTGAAGGTCTCTGAAAAAAGAATTTGGAGGTATATCACAGGCATTTACACACATATAAATATTTGTATTTTTTTTAATCCTGATAGTCATTCCTAAACCCCAGAAGAAAAACAGCAATCCAGACCACAATGACTAGATGCATTTTCCAAATTGCTTATCACAAAATTGTTCTACTGATCTATTTTGCTCTCTCTGTTTTGTTTGTTACAACTTACTTGCTGCTTATACTCCATGTAGTTTTCAGCATACTCCTAGCTTTCAATAAGATGTCTTCTTTAAAAAAAACTATGTCAGAAACGAAATAAGGAAATCTATTGAATGCATGACAGAAAGAGACTTACAGATTTAGTATTTCCAGTCTCCAGTCATGATAATCAACTTTCTCACAACCTGTTTTCCTACACTTGGCATGTTTTGACTTCCTGCAACTATTAGTGGTAAAAATTCTTGTTCCAACTGGAAGATTGAATACAACAAGAATCTCACTATTGTTTGCTCATTAAGGTTTTCTAATATCAAATGTATTTTTTTAATGGAAAACTTAATTATTTTTCCTCATGACGTTTATCCTTTCAATTATTGTTCACCCTTTGGGGTACTTTTTCTCATTGTTTTAGGATCTCCTTTAAGCCTACATTCTGCTAGACTAAGTAGCATTCTGAGTCCTCTATCATGTGATAGCATCTGTATTTCCCTTTTTTGCATACTTTTTTTTTTAATGCATTGCTTTTCTTGCCTGTCTGTACTTCGTCAATATGCTTCATGTTTGAAGCAAAAAATACTGTGTCATTTCTCTGGCTTTCTATCAACCATTTTTGCAGACAGAATTGATATTCCTCCCTCCTTAAGGAGGCTTTTTAATAATGTAATGATTTTGCTTTGGGAATCCAAGAAGGAAAATTCACATATTGCTGGATGTGTAGACCAGTTTCAAAATACCCCCTATTTTTCAATGTGTAACCTGTCTGTGGCAGATTCACATATAACCTAGTTCAGTGCTTAGTCTGACATTTTAAAATGAGCTGAGATTTTAAGGAGCATAACATGAAATATTTTTCAGTTCCATGTATCATCCTTGGAATATGTCTGAGAGTCTCATCACTTTGTAAACTTCTACTTTGATGTAAAGTGTCCAGATTCAAATTTGCATGAAGCTAATCTTGGAATACATTTGCATTTATGTAATTTTGTAGAAGTTAATGGTCTTATACAAAAGATATTGTTCCTTTTTTACAAACAGAGGCATTTTAAAAAATAAATTAGAATAGCAAAGAGATCTTTGTCTTTAGGGGGTCAGGATATTATCTAATGGATTTAAACATCTAGGGAGTTCTTGTTAAACAGAATGCCTACAAGACTCACAAAGTCTCTGTCATTTCCCTGACGTCTTCCTATTGCAGATTACTTCTGCTATGGTTGTGGTCCTTCCAGTAAAATAAGAAGGAATTATTCAGACATATTTTTAGGTAGAATCAAATTGTCAAGCGTCAGGTATTCCAAACATGATTTAATTCCATAGCTACTATTGAAACAAACATATTTTTTGTTTTACTGATAGTTTTTTGGTTATTTATGACACACTGAAAATATTTTTCCTTTTTAAAAATTTATTTCTTAACATTAAGTCTCCTATAAAACAAAAGAATGCTTATGTTATGACATATAAAGTAGGATTATGTCAGCTGACTACATATATAAATATATATTCACAGAATATCTACTCTCCTATAAAAAATAAAGAATTTTGCAAACAATGCTTCCTTACTCCTGGCAGTTTATGGTGTATTCTACCTTTCCATCAGCTGAAAAAGAATATGGTAGTATTAATGAAAACAGAAATCTCATCTCCATCCTGAGGGTGAATTCCAAAATAAAGAGCTATGAGCTATAAAATTTGAAAGCTAAAAATAATTACTCTGATCTAAGATTAAGTTGGTAAAAAATTACCAAACTATAGATTTTGTAAATTATGCTATATTTTTTCTAGACCTAGATCCTTAGTCCCAAAAATTGTCAGTCACAATTCCTTCCTTGCTATAATTGAAATCAGATATTTTTGCTTGAATTTCCAATTTAGAGAAAATGTTGTTTAACAGCTGGATTGTCTCTTATAAATCTTGATGATAGCTATTCTGCACTCAGTGAAGGCAATGTCAAAAAGTTGATACAGATCATAATTTATTTGCCTACTTTTTCTAGTAAAACAATACCATTATATTTTCATCTAGTACTGAATTACAATGTTTATTATCATTATATTTTCTTTGTGGTATTATGAAGATTACATTATGTCATTACATGGAGGATTCCCATAATTATGCTCCAGACTGCGTGGAAATGTTTACTTTTGGATAGATGTCTTTTCACTGGAAGGGCATGGAAATATTTACTTACGCGGCAGGTTTCTCCTTGCTAGTACTTAACACTTGCTGTTGGAAAGAGGGGTTGGATAAATGAAGGAAGATTTTTTCCCTTGTCCAGAGAGCATAGGGTTGGGGCTGCCAAAGTGATTATGTGTGATAAGAGGGTGGAGCACAAGGGCTGGGGTCCTTCACAGGGGAAAGGCAAGTGCTTGTGTGGGTAGGATGTGTGCAGAGAGCAATGGAACACATCTTGTCCTTGTGCCCATGAACCAACAAGCAGCTGGTACCTACTGCCGATGCCACTGGTATCTGCAATACTTGAATACATGAAGGTTAAGATTTATTTTCCATCTTTCTGAGTACTGGGTGGTCATTGCTATTAGAGAATTCATGTTCACCTGCGTGGTGTTTTTTACGATAGCATCAAAAAGTCTTCTTTAAATTGTACCAATAAACACAGGATTACTGCAACAACGAAAATTGCATTTAAATATCAAAAGTCTGGTAATATGACTACAAACCTGTTTTGGTTTTGTACTTGTAAGGTCTTTGTATTTGTGAACTTCTGTTCTTTTAATAAAGAAGCATGACATTGACCAGGAAATCATAGGCTCAGCCTACCCTTGAAAGACACGGCTGACTGTTACACGGCAAAGCACTAGCATGGACCACTCGTAATCACAAAGCTGCGCCCCTCATCCCTGAGGGAGCAACTTGGATATGTGGGTATAAACGAAATGGCATGAGAGCTTTTCCCAGACAGAACTGTATCAACCATTAAGCACAGGCAGGGCAAGATCTATATGGCCTTTACAAGGCAGAGGAAAGAGGAGTTAGACCTTAACTGTCTCAGTTTTGATCCTTAATATTGTTCTGTTTCATATATCATATTTCTTCTTGCATATTAGCCTTTTGTATACTATTAAGTGAATTTATTTTTTCCAAATCTGATTGTTTGGTGATATTAAGGAGAGGTAAAGTAAATGTAAAGAGATGTAAATCATAAATATATGATACATATGATCACCATCCCCTGAATCCCCTGGTCTTCCAGCTACACAGACACATGTGGGCAAACAGGTAGCTGTCCTGGACCTGTGGCCTTGTCAATAGCCACCTCACAGATCTCATGGTCTCTCTAGTCTCTGATGTGGGCCTACTGGTCCTTCCAATAGGCAATTTGCAGACCTTGTAGTGTCTCCTGCATCCAGCCTTTGGAAGATGATGATGCTCAGGAGAAGGATGTTTCAGTCTTTCTGACTTGATGTAAGGGCAAAATTGCAATACTGATGCAAGAATAAACAGCAATAGATTCAGCTTCTATAAAGTTAAGTAGTATAATTTGAGGAAAATGGGATTTCAGTCTGTGAGACTGTGGCCAGGGAATGTAGACTCTAGGGAAAGGATAAGTAATATGAATAATATAAGTAATAAAAGTAAAAGTAATGTTATATTTCTACTGAGAAATCTTCTGAGCTAAAATAAGTTTCCATGTATTTAAAACTTTTTTTTTTAGGTATTAGATACGTGCTGAGATGAGCAAATTAGCTATTTAATATACTTCTTCAAAATCTCAATGCTCTAATTTTTCCTTTTTTCTTATTTTTTATTTCATTTTTCTTATTTTTTTAAGTTCCAAGGACAGCAGGACAGTTTTAAAACCTTAGAAGAAAGAAAATATAGTTAAACCCTTGTGTTTTTTGTTTGTTTGTTTGTTTGTTTTTGGAAGTGTGTTTGGCTTAGAACTACTGTGCTGTCTGAAGAAGCATAGGGTTTGGTTTAATATCACATTCACCAGTTTTACAGCAGCATTAGGAAACTGCATTGAGTTTCAGTAGAGTTGCTCTGATTTACAGAGGCATAAGTAAGGACAGAATCAATCTTATTTTTTTATATGGGTCATTTTTTAGTGAAGTGAGTTATCTGATGATTCTGTATATCACTAAAGCACAATGATCTATACACAGTAAACCTGTCACACCCTCTAATACACATAAGGTAGTGAATTCATATGCCTTTAACCAATGTCATATATTTTTGTTTTCTTTAAGAGTATAACAATGCAAAGATTAGCAGAGAGAAATGCAAATAATCTGGGAGGATAATCTGGGAGGATGCAGGACCGCATGCAGCACCATCTGGTGTTTCTAGCGATGACAGTGACTAAAATCCATCCCTCTTCATCTTTGCTCTCTCAACATCTGGTAGAGTCCCTAGGTAAATTTGGTACACAAATTAAGATTGCCAATGAAGACCTTTTCTTTGATTTGGCATACATTTATTTCATGCAAGACAAGGTCTGAGAATGTAATTAATAGTGTGTGGAAAGGGACTTTAAACTCTTCAGAGTTGATGGGATCAGTACAACTCTGTTATCTAGTTGGATAACACATTTTTACTGTTTGGTCATATAGGACTAATACCTGTTAATGTTAATATGTAGGGATTCATTCCCAAGTGATATCTAAGAACTGAACAAACAAACAAACAACAACAAAAAAGGTGTTAAATAGTGAATTAAAACATAAGAGATGTAAACAAGGATGACTTATGGTTTGAACAGAATTCTTGTAGCACAAATAATTTTCTGCATCCCAGTATTCTTCATAGGGTTGAAAAAGGGTTGAAAAAGTGCTCTTCTATAAATGTGAGACTGTGCATCCAATCAGCAGGTGAACTGTGGCATCTAACTCAGATGGGCTGAAGGTTATCCACTCCTGTGCATGGTTAAACACAGACATTCCTAACGCAGTATAATTCTGTCTCCTGAGAAATCAGATATATGAGCAGTTTATTTTCTCTGTAGCTTAAAAATTAAAGCCAGAATAGATCCTTTATTGATTCCAATGCATGGATGATACCGTTTGTTTGTCTTTTTTTCCTGTTTCTTCCTTCCTTGCTTATTCATTTAATGTAAGTTGATATTGCTTTTTTATAAAGTTTTGAGATTTCCATTTCATGTATTGGTAAATATTCTTTTCCTAGTTAACTAAACTTTCAAGATCCTTTCCCTTCTTCTCCTGTATCTTCCTCCCCTTTAAGGAAAGTTTGAATATATTTTCTATTTCGTTCCTATTTGTGGGTTTCCTATTTTTATTATTTTTTACTTTTATGTTACTACTTCAACCTAGTTATAATATAGAATAATATGTAGATAGAATGCTAGATACATATATGTTTATGTATTATCTTTCCTTAGGAAATTCTTTTAACTTTGTTCCATATTTTAGTTATGCATCTCCTGTGCTTCTCTAAATTCTTAGAAATTTGATAGTATAATTTTGTAAATAATACAAACATGACTTCTCTTGTTGTAACTTTTTTGGTGCCTATCCAATATCCATATTCATTCCAAGCCATTGTCTGCTTACACCAGGATGTTATTCCAGACACACCAATCTTTATATTGTATTTCTAAGAAAAAAACATTTTGCTTCTCTGACTGGTATTTTTAATTCTTCCTTTAGTTTCAATATTTTTCTATTCTGAGGGAAGGAGATTGTCCTTGAGTCCTATCTTCCTTTACAGAAGTCTAACAAGCTCTTACTTGCCTCATCATTGTAAACTCAGCGCTGCTGACTTTTTCATGTATGTAAATGATGGTAGAGAATACCTTAGTGGAAATGAAAATTGTCAATTACAGTTTACCAAATTCCTTTCTAAAATGGGGCTTCTTCAAAAGTGAGATCTTCTCCCTGTGATTTGTGGGAATTTCTTATTAATTTGAGAAAAATCATCTCTTTGCTTGCTGGTTTATTTTTTTTTCTGAGAAATAATGCCACAAGGTAAATAGTGTGACTTTCAATTCTTTTTCTTTTTTATCCTTTTACTGAGCACTTCCAATAAGTAGATATATATTTCTTCTTTTTCTTTAAGTTGGAAGACCTCTGTTTGTTGGACACAGGATAAAATATAGTTGCTGCTACTGCAGAAGACAAGTCATTATTAGAATTCCTTCCGTACAGTTCTGTCTCTCGTCTCCCCTCTTTTGTTCCACAACATTAGGAAATTCAAGCTACTTCTTAGCAGGACAGCAAAGCAGCAAGTTGTTATTGCAAAAATAATTCATAGATAGTAGTTAATATTCCAGTTTAAGAGAATAAATGGCAAAATCTTTATTTTTCCTCTTTTCAAGCCTACCAAATGGAAAATGACCAAATTTCATGCACGAAACTTTATAGAAAATGCACAAGGAAATGTAAAAGACACTAAACAGAAACTTGGAAGAGAAATACTGCTTTGTTCTACATATCAATAAATATAATATAACACACCTTAGAGAAAGAAGAAGTTAAGAAATTTGGTGTTGGATGTCTGTTTTCTACCTGTCTCATGAGAAAATATTTTTGAAACACCTTTTCAGAAAGCAGTATATCTACAGAAGGAGTGAATAGAGGACTCCTAAATGTCTTTAACAATCTAACTTTTTGAACATTTATCCTACCATTGGAAGCTGGTGGTATTTCTTTTGATTGAACTCTTCCTGAATCATTTTGCAACTGCAAAGCAGTCAGACAACAAAACATTGAAGTTACCTATTTGATGCTTATGATGGACACATTTTTCTCATTGTTACTCTAAGGGTTTTGGTCTGAGAGTTTTGCAGTTTCTACAGTGATAACATGATGCTGTAGCAAAATTTTTACTACTACATTTTGGCATATCAACATTTTACAGTATGTGCCTCCAATTTTACAGCTCTGGACTTTTAAATTAGAAAATTTTAATGAATTTCTTTTGATGAAACCAAAAATTCTCCTGTTCTTTAAAAACTTACAAGTTTGCATTAATTAAAGAAATAATTATGTATTATTTAAAGAACAACTATACATGTGCTAATTTCTTTATGTAGTGCGTTAGAATTTATGGATTATGGATTTATAGTAATTAGTTTTGTTCCTCATTTGCCCCTTCACTTTCATAACACTTAACAATACATTGGTAAATGCATGTTTGTGTATAAACTGTGAAGAACCAGTTCACATCTTCAGTCATTTGGAAATTAGGATATATAAAATGCATGCCACTCTTAATTCTTTGTGTCATGTTTCCATTGCAAATTTGAAACAGCAGACCTTTCTAAGTGTCCTGTAAGTCGATTCTAATCTCAGACTTTTTTAAAGATTTTTTTCCAGTCAATGTTCTTATTTTACAGAATATAAAATATCCAGTATAAGTAGTTGAGCATGTTCCAGTCATTGCAGAGATAAAATTGCTGTCAGCTATCAACATATTTATATATACACTGGCTGTAAAAACAGTCCCAAAGTATCATTCTGATAATAAAATGGTAAGAAATATAAAATAATGCCATTCTGCATTTGGATTTTCTGAGGAAGAGTTATATTTAAGTACCCAGCTACTAACTACACTAAACTAGTGTACTAGTTTACAAATTGTCTTTTTTCAAGATCAGTTAATCTCATTCTTTTGTCTTAATAGTTTTCATTTTCTTTTGACATGATCTTATCAGCTGACATAAGGCAGAGCAGGCAAGTTGCCTCATGTATTTACAAGTGGATCAGATTGCATGAGATCAGCCTTGGAAGTAAAAATGACTCTTTGTGAGATCAGGATATCTTTAAACTCCATGAATTGTCAACTCCTATGAGAGCACAGCGCAGCCTGGGTCACACCACTTGTTTGGCTGCTCCGTATAAACAGTTCTCCTGTAAAGAGGAGTGAGCTACTGTCTGCCTCCTATATCAAACCTAGTATGTTTCAGTTTAGCTCAAATACATAATCAAACTTTTGAATAGCATGTAGCTCAGCCAGGAATTAACCCAGTTGGAAGCATATGCAAACAACATAATATAAAAATAAATAAATAAAAATAAAAATAAAACAGGATCATATTGAAAAAAATGCTGATGTTAAACAGACCTGTTCATGGCCTGCCATCCTAAGAAGACGTGGACTAAAGCTTTGTGAAAATTGAACGTATTGGTCATGTGTTGACTGCTGTGTTTGTTTAGAGACAGTGATCATTATTAGTGGTTTGAAAACACTCACTTTAATGGTTAAAAGAAAACACTTGTGACCTTATATGGTAAATTGGGATATTTGGTTGTTTTTACTTTCTTTTATTGTTCTTTCCCTCACAGTGTTGAAGTAATGATATGACACGTGTCTCAGCAATTAGATCATCAAACTTTTTTACAGTTTCAGATATGATTTCCGATTTTAGCAGTTTAAATAGTTTAACTTCGTGTGTTTCGAAGCTCTATTCCTAACAAAATACAAAGTTGTTAGGAAAAATGAGAGAAATAGCCTAAAATAAAAAGTAGGTCAGCACGGAATGTAGAAAACACAACACTTACTTAGAAATAATCAGCCATGCAATCATGAATTAGACAATGACTGGCAAGGCCTCAGCTCAGCAAAATGTTATCTGTGTTTTGGAAGATCTCGAAAAGACATCAGTCAGCAGTACCATACAATTACAGAAGCAGCAGCAGAAAAATGCTTTACAAGAGAATGTCAGTTTTCATTGGTCTCTTTCAAGCAGTTACTGAGAATGTATAACTTTTTTTTTTTGAGTTGCATAATTTTGTGAAGAACATCAATCTTCTAAAAATAGAAATAAATGCGAAGACTATATGTATGCAAGAATAAGTCGTATGATTAAAAATCTGAAACAACTGTTTAGATTGTACTTCTGCAAAGGGGCATTTGAGAGTCATAGGGTGATTTGAGCTAGACACTGATTTGTAAATATGTAATTGCAAAAGAAATAATAATTGTTCTGAAAAGTGTAATATATAAGTACAGACTGCACATCATGGCCTGAGCTGGAATGCTGTATTATACATGAATACAGAAAAGCCAGGAGTCTGACCCATCAGAGATCTAAAAAGTGAGACCTATGAAGAAATACAGAGAGAAATGTTTATTTTATTTTATTTTAAGATACAGACAGAAGCCTGCTGTGAAACATCGATCATGAAAGTTAAAATACTTAAAATACATAAAAAGCTAAAAAGAGAAATCCACATTCCCTGTGAGTAAGACAGAAAGGCTTAGTGAGTTAAGGAAGCATAATTTAAAGGAAATCTGTGGGAATAGTGAAGACAGAGGTTAATGTTGTGGGACGCTGTTGTCCCCACTGTTGGGGACAGTGGACCCTGTCCCCAAGCCATTGCATTAATGCGTAAAAGCATTAGCTAGGGTCACTTGGGTAAAATCTTTCTGAGTTATTTTCTTCTTGAAGCACAAGCAGAGATGACAAGCCCAGTGCCATAGCACTTAGGGACAGCAGGACACTGTACCTGCACAGGCATTTTTGGTAGGAGCAGAGGCACAGATATCTCCCACAACGTTAAGAAGCAACAGAGCTGCCAGTGAGTGTCAAACTACCACAACTAACTACTTCAAATCACCATTCTCTTTGTAACTAGACTTTTTAAAGAAAAAAGCAGAGCAGGTCATGCTAGGAATGTGTGTTGCACCTCCCTGAGACTGGAGGCTGGACCACAGCAACCTTGCCTAAGGAGAGGTGCTGTGGCGAAGGCACAAGCTGACTGAGGAAGTAGTTGAGCATATCAAGGCGATTATGGCATATCAAGTAGAAAATGCAGGTGAACAAAAGCTTCTTTGCAGAGTCCAGAGCCCATAATTCATTTTGAAATGGATAAGGGACTGATAGAGGCTACACTCAAATTGATACAGATTAGAAACGCCTCTATGGAGGTGGCCTGAGACTTACAAGTTCTGGTAAAAAGAAGGCTGCTGTCTAGTGACTTAGGGCCCAGAAGATGAGATCTTAAATGGAAAGTATTTGGGTTGGCTGTGCCTAGTCCTTGTGCTGATACTCAGGAAAGGTAGGGAGTGTCAGCTGGGGAGACTACCTTCTGCCAGACTGACACATCAGGCTTGTTACTTCGGGGCACTTCTAGTGCTTTCCAAAGACTTGAATTTGAGACAATGCAGAGACTTTGAAAGGCTTGCCTGGCCTCCATATTTATATCTATCCTTGATTCTCATCCCTTTTGCATCCCTATTGTGGCAATGGTACTTCCAAGGGTACTGCCTTAAGTATATTAATGACAAGTACGGGGCACTGGGAAGTAACAGTAAAGGTCATAAGGACCCAGTGGTGTTCTTCTGGATCCTGATGGTCAAAGAGGGAGGCTTGGGTAGGAGAGATGCATTTTTTATGTTAGTTCATGGTTATGTAGATAGTGTCACAGGTAGGGTTTTGTCTTTAAAGGACTCTAAGTGAACAAGCAGTTCTGTTCACGCTGGAGCTTTGCATATTTGTTATGGTCCTTGTTGCAAGTATCTACATGGTGGCTCCTCTAGCTTGGAAGTCCGTATGGCAGACAATTCTGCTGTAGAATTTTTCAGTCTTCAGGAAAAGTAACCAGGATGCCAGTACTGATGTTGAAACATGGGATTTAGAGTGGGCTGTGTGTGAGAATGCTTGTTTACATTCAATCAAAATGTAATGGATGTAGATATGTATTTGAGCCTTCATGAAGGGTTAACAGTCATAAACTTGCTGCTAGTACCTCTTCCTGGGAGCAAAGTTGCATTCAGGTATTTCAGATCATTTTTATTTTTGATCCTAAATATAGGCTTAAGTGCTACATTTAAAATGTAATATTATAGAAATGTCAGAAAGACAAACTTCCGACAAGGTCCTCACAAGTTCTAAGCAGAATCCAGATACTGTTCTGCTGCATCTATTAGCTGTGCTCTAAATCTGTCTAGCACTGCAGCTTTGGAGATCTCTAAAAAATAATTTAACAGTAGTAATTGCATAGTGTCTTCTAAAAAAGTTTGGGTGTATTCAATGTTAGACAAGATTGAAAACTTGATTCTTTAAAAGCACATCTGATATTTACCTTCACTTGTATTCTGTGCAGGTTGTGCTGTGTGTATCTTGTGTCAGACTCCAGTCTTATATTAGAATTAATAAATAATTCTGCCAGAAAGAGAGAAAAGAACTTACACATTGATCACACTGGGACAATCCATTATTTATCTCCATTTGTTGTTATTTTGCTGACACAACTGTCAACAACAACTCAATACAAATTATATTTTGTGGTATTCACAAATACATCATAGGCTGACATTTCATCATGATTCTGAAGGATTTTGAATTTGTTTTATAAATAAAATAAGGTTCTAGAGACATTAAAAACTGACATAATAGGAAAAAGAGACATAAAATCATTTGTCTTTCCTAACATATAGAATTGTTTTAATTTATTGACTTGGTTTTATTTGCTAGGTTTAAAATATTTTTTTACCGCAATTACATAAAACAGTCCTTTTTTTCTGCTTTACATAAGTAGACATCTGTTTAGAAGTGTGGGGCATGCCTTCATTAAACATTTTTCACAATTCCTGTCCTGAGAATCTAATATAAAAAGAATGCTTTTTCTCCACTTGAAAAGTTACTTTAAGGTGTGTGGAAAGATATTGAATATATGAAAAGAAGAAAAACATTTGGATAGGAACACTTTCATTTTATACATTTTTTTTTTCAATTTTAGTAACCATGAAAACATGATTTAATTTCTTCTCTTCAAAAAACTGTGAAACAGCTCGCTTGTAGTCACTGAGTTTATCAACCAAATGTTAAAAATTAGCTGCAGAATTCAATATACAAATTACACACACACACACACACATATAAATATAAGGTTTGAATACATAGTTTACCAATCTAGTTCTACCTGTTGTTCACGTAATGCTTTAAGACTTATGCCTTGAGCAGGACTAGCAACTGTAATGAGTGGCATTCCTCAATGGTGTGAACGCCACTCTTGTGCAAAGAGCAGTAGCAATATTTGAAACAAAGTTACATGTCAAAGTAAACCAAAAAACTGAGAAAATTAGGTTGCGTCTTGTAGATTTGTCTCTGAATTTTTGTTTAATTATGCCTATTTTCTTTAACAACATAGTGCATTCTCATGTATATTATGTAAGTTATATAATTTACACAAGGTGAAGATCTGAGGTGCTCTATTTCATATGCTCCTCTCCACACTTGAAAGCACCAGATAATGGAACAGATACAACTGATGCGCTGTCTCTTATATTAATATAGCAAAATTCAAAAGGCATCGGAAGATACTAAAGTGACTGTGATACAAGCAGAACGCTTCAAAAGATGCATATTATTTGTATACAGCTTCCTAGTTTCTGGATTTCAAAAAGCAATATGTTTCTAAGGCCAAGTGAACAGAATATATTTTTAGTTACCTGTAAATTTTACTATTGAAAATGGTGCCAATGCTATTATTCCAGGGATAAAGATATGTTATTTTAAATGAAATAAGAAATGTGTAAAATATGTTTTTTATTAATAAAATACAGGAATTCTGACTTACAGTTTCCATGTACAGTGGACTCTATCTACTATTTCTAGCGGTTAATAAAAAAGATAGTTTTGAATATAAGTTTCATGTTTATAGCATACGGAAAGATAAATAAAACCAAAGATTATCTTGTTTTTGTCTGTCTGTTTGTTTGTTTGTTTGTTTTGTAGGTTTTTCAGGCCAGTACTGTGAAATAGAAATGAATGAATGTGATGCAGCTCCCTGCTTGAATGGTGCTGTATGTCAGAATGATGTCAACGACTATGTTTGCTTTTGCCCTGAAGGTAAGTTGTTCAAAATAATTTATTTTTATTATTTGTGACAATTTACAAAATTGCCTGCAGTCTGCAAAACATCTTCCTGACAGTCTTCAAAACTATTGTTAAAATTTCTCTTCTAAGAAAATAAATTATTCTTTCTGAAGTCTCATTTACATCTTTGTCCATCAAGGCACCCAGTAAACCAAACACTCTCATAAGGAATGGAGACAGATATGTTTGGAAGTGATTCTTTTAGCTGACAAAATACTCATGATTTTAACAATGCCTGAATGAGTGAGGAAAACACTTGTTTTACCTTGGTCTCAAGGAAAAAGTAGTTCAAGGAAAAGCTGAAGTGCTTTAAATGATTTAAACTTATAGTGTCTTTCTGAGATAGATACTTTCATGAATGGGTTCTTTCTGAATATTTTTTATGATTCTTTTAACTATTTTTAGTAAAAAAAAAGAGGAGTCAAGATTGTTGTTTATAATCCAGTAGTTTGTTTCTGCATTTTAAACTTTCTTACACTCCCTTGTTTTTAATCTTAAACCATATTATTTTGTACGTATAGATGGATGATGGCTTATCATATTTTATATATCAGTACAAATATTCTGATGATTACGATGTTTTATGAAACTCATCATTAAAAAGTAAATTGCTACAAGTAACTCTCGTAAGTGCAGCCTCCATCATTAGCTACTTTAAATTAAAATCCAAGCCAGTTAGTGGAAGACAACTGAAAATTAAGTTTGGAAAAGGTTCTGCTGTTTAATCTGCCAGGCCATCTTATATCATTTGAGTTAGAAAAATAAATCTTGGCATCTGCATTGATAATTCTGTGGTTTACTTGTTACTTGTGAGACATGGGTCTGATTAAACTCTGATTCCAAATGAGAACTGTTACCATATACGTTATTAATGAACTCAGGGTAATTCCAAAGTTTTATGACTTGGAGATCAATGGGAATTCATTCCATGGTCAGTTTGAGAAATTATGAGAATATTCCTTGCACTGAGGGTGCTGGTGCTGTTAGCTTAACATTAGTCATGGTGTTCCTGCAGCCATGGCCTGTGACAGCGCTAATGATAGTCATTTTGTAGTGTGACCATGAATTAGGATATATCTACAAGAGCATAAAATGTCAGATACCGAAATGGTCATTCTTCAGGAATCTTAAACATCATAAACCTTTTGTACTTCTTAGTTTGCTGAAAATCACTATTATGAGAGAAACACATAGAGAAAAAATGGAGAAGTAACTGTTTCAGAGTTGATTTTTAAAACTATATAATCAGACGAATAAATCCAAACACAAATCATGTTCTTCTGCAAAGTTCTCAAAATGCGTACAGTGCCAAAATATACTTAGGTTCTTAGACACATTGAGGCATAGTCTTTGATGAAGAAGTTTCAAATTTTTGCTGATTACTGATTACTGAGTTTCTTCTTTCAATTATTAGCTCCTTTAAAATTATATTTGATGATCAGATATAGTCTTTTATTGATAGAACAAAAAAAGCTTTTAGAATGATAAAACTTAAAGATCATTTTCTTACATTAGTAAATTAATAACAATATTTTATTTAGAAAAAAGGAAAAATAGACCCAAACCCATGCTATAGAAAGGAAGGTGTGTGTGCTTGAATAAAGCAAAGCTCTCTGTTTTTTTTATTTTTTTTTATTTCAACCAAGGATTTGAAGGGCTGAACTGTGAAATCAACTTTGATGAATGCATTTATGGCTTTTGTAAAAGCAATTCGACTTGTTTAGACCTGGCTGCAGATTACAGTTGTGTTTGTCCTCCAGGATTTACTGGTAAGATTTTTTTTTTTAAATCTGAATAGGACAGTAGAAAGTTAAAATTTAATTTCCTTTTCTGAAATTAAAGCAAATAAACTCTTCTTGACTGCATTTTGTTTGATGTTTTATTGTTGATAAAAATAATATGATGTGACTCATATGATAGAAACCAAAGGTAGTGTATATTCTGTTTGATTAATTTACAGAAAACAAAAACTATATTTATTTTTCCTACAAAAATGTTCAGAAAATATCCAGTTTCTAAAAATATAATTTTCCTAGGTAAACAATGATAGTTGTAGATGGTCTTTTTCTTCAGAGGATCATACCATATGCTTTTTTTCTTATGATTCTGAGAATGAGAATACAATGTTAGCAACAGCACACTTTGTCCTCTTCCAAAAAGATGCCAGCACATCCTTATGATAAACAGCTTGTAAATTGCACAATTATTTGTGTGACTAACAGGTCAAGAGAATTGCTCTTGCATCAGGAGCAAGTCTTCATGACAATACTCTATGCCAGAAGCAGCTAATGGGTTCATGGGGAAATCAATAAAACTGTCTCAAAAAATATGTCATCTTAACAACTAACATGCTGTGATGCCAGGGACTGGAACGTACTGACTTTCAGATGCTGTTCCAAAGAGGCAAATGGAACAGCATTAGTCATGAGAGGTAATACAAAGACAAGCAGTGGCAGCAAGAATTCTTAATCATTCACCATTTGCTGGGCAATTTCAGAAATTATCCAAAGAAGTGGGCACTGTGTAGGCACCCAAACCTATGTATGTATGTACAAAGAGCTCAAAATCAATGTTGACCACTGAAGCAAGAAGAAAAAAAATGAGGAAGATCCATATGAAGGAATGGAAGGTATGAAAGAATGGGTGGAGTGATGAAAGAGTAAGAGGCAAAATTGACTTAGAAGAAAATAAATCATTTCAGATATAGATACTATGGCCAGTGGTAGCTGCTTTTGGAGCAGTTCATATATGCTTTGTCAATGATTAAAATAGGCAAATGGGACATAAGTAATGTAAGATGATACACAAAACTTTAGAATCTGTGAAAGTGATAATAGTTAAACAGATGTATAGGATCTGGCTGGATTCTTGTCAACATATTCTAATATTATTAAATATCGCAAAACTAATATGTGTATTTTCTATAAGATCATATTCTTCTTTTATTTTTTCTTTGATAACTGCTTTGTTGTCATGACTTTATATAGTGCATACCTAGTTTGTGTTAATCATGAAAATAATGGAGGTGATCACAAAGTATTTGTTCATATTAACGGGAGCATCTTTAATAATATTTTAAAAGAATTAACTTTAAAAACTCTTAGTGATATATTGCATGGATGAAAATGGAAAAAAAAAAGATGCTTTAAGTAAGGACTGCGAAAAAAATCTGTTTCTTTGAAAGTAGAGCTGTCCTATTTCAGGATATGGTGGGATGGGATACACATAAAGAACCTGCATGTATAAACTGAGGCACTTCATCCTGGAGTCACACTAGTGCACACATTTTGTCAAAAATATATCTGTTTTTTTAATTTTTGTTTCCAGATGAATCATTCCAAGACATAAAGGAGTCAGGCTTTGGGAACAATAAAATAAGAGTACCAGTGACTTATGGGCAGATTTTAATGGACACCTTGAGGTCCACATGGAATTCATAGAAGTAATCATATGACTGGAAAATAACACAATATTAAGAGCTCCATTTCTTGCATTTTCTGCTTTTTTTTTTCTTCCACTCCATGCGAGAGTTTTCACAATTCAAGTGCTATTGGTCTAGGTTCATATCGCCTTTTTTTTTTCTCAGACAGGAGAGCACCCACAAGAAAATGAGTAAGTCAGTGCAGTGATTAACTTGATCAGACAAAAAATGTTCAAATTGGAAGTAGGAATAGGAGTCTTCCTAATTATATTAAACACTTTAATCTGTGTTCATTTGCTTTGATAATATATGCACAACCACTGCAGATATCAAGTCCACTCTCTCCAGTCCTTCCAACAACTGCTTCATCCTTTCATAAAAAAAAAAAAAAAAAAAAAAAAAAAAAAAAAAAAAAAAAAATCTAAAGGCAGATACTGACTATTTGAGCTTATATTTCCCAAGAAAAGGAATCAATGGCAAAAGAGCAATAGCTATCAATATGCTGATTTGATATAGGATTGACTGAAGACTTCAATACCTTGCAGCTGGTCAAATTTTGTTTAACTGCTTACTTATGATACTATTCATGTTCCACCTACTTCTGGTGTAAACATCCAGGGAGGATGTTTTGCCGCAATGACAGTGTTACATGCAAAATCTTTGTAAGGACAAAAAGAAACATGCTATATATAGAAGAACATATTGTTAGTTCAGTTAACATTAAAGCGGTCAAGTAACCCATATTATGTTGTTAATACAGAAAAGCCTCATTAACAATATAAGCAGATCTGCTCCAGCTGGGGCTGGAGCAGGGGCTGGGGCTGGGGACGGATTTGGGGCTGGGACTGGGTCAGGAAAGGCAAAAGCCCCAGGCCTTGGCTCAGTCTCCAACCAGCACAGCCCAACTCAGGCCATGGTTAATCCTGAGCCCAGCACAGCCATGGCAGTGCCAGCCTGTGGCCTCCTGCGGGTCTTGGATGACAGCAATATTTGCTGTGCAAATGCCTGCTGTGTTAAATGGGCTACGCTGCCCATCTGAGTGGCCCTGGAGCTGGAGGGGCCTCGTCCCACCTGGCACTGCCTGTGTGGGCTGCAGGGCAGGCCAGGGCTCCAGGGCAGCTCCTGCTCCTTGAAGCAGCCAGCAGGAGCATGAGGACAACACAAGTGCGAGCAGGGCGCCTGCTTGCAGCCTCTGCCGCTGCATGAAGTCTTTGCGGTGAAAATCACAAGTGCCTCATCCGCCATGCCTGGAGCTTGCTGTGTCTCAATAAGCTGGTCAAGGAGAGGGCAGTAGCTCCGGAGCAGGGAAACTCGCCTTCATCTCCGCACTGTGTCAAAGCTTGCTCTCAAATGCCCTCTTGTGGGAGTCAGCACACATGGGCCCACTCTGCTAATCCGGAGTGCGGAGAGATACGAGGCAGATGGGGACACCTCCTTGCCTCACCATCATGGTTCAGTTCGGTCACTGACAGCATCTGGCCCCTGGGGCAGGTAGACAGTCTCCATATTCACAGCCCTGGCAAGGTTTAGGTACTTGGCATGTCTGGATTCTGGTAATTTGGAAGATATGACATTTAGGTAACTTTAATATTGAATACTATTACATCTTTATGACCTTAGGTACTTGAAGATACCTTGAATCAAACATGAAGTCAGGGAGGCTGGTGTGGAATTTGCCAGTAATGCAGATGGACACTACTTTTATGAGGTGTAAACTACTAACCATTTTCATTATTAACTGGTCCCTGAATAGCACAGATATTTATATTTTAGGAGGTTTATTATTTATTTTACTTGTTGTATGTACCCTCCAGCCATAATTAAGGGTAATTTTTATGTTTCCATCAGATTACAATAGGATTTAGTATTGAATTTTGTTGTAATTTATATGCATGAGATGCTTAATCTGACTCCCTCATTTCAGTCATGGGCCATATCAATTGTTCGTCTTGTTTTATATAATATATGCAACGTGGTCCTCATTTTGGAGTTTGGCTGTCTCTCATTCATGATTATCATGAGACAGTATGTACCAACTATCAAAATACACCATCAGTCATATGTTGATTTACATCAGTCTGCAGGCTTTATTCAGCAGCATAAATACACTTTCTAGCCTTCCTAATATGCTTCCTGAAGATAAAACCTATATATTTTTATCTGGTATGTCTCATAGTATGAGCTGTGGGAATAGTGTAGAAGCTGTTGTAGGTAAACAAGTGGTCCCTGCAGCACTGAGCATTTGTAACCCACAATTACAAAAGGCTGTGCAGTGTC
Source organism: Crypturellus tataupa (assembly GCA_034781795.1). Lineage (NCBI taxonomy): Eukaryota > Metazoa > Chordata > Aves > Tinamiformes > Tinamidae > Crypturellus > Crypturellus tataupa. Next base: position 859,629 of record JAWLRI010000197.1, on the reverse strand, counting down.
CACTCGCTCCACTCCTCCCATCACGAGGCAAACTGAAAAGGGTGATGCCTTTCCATCTATGGTGCTTTCAAAAATCACTCTCTGTGTTTGTGTTCTAAGGTTTTCTAAGTTTTTTTTTTTTTTCAGTTAACGTGCTACAGCTGCTCTATTTTATGGGTTTTTTTTTTTTTTTTTTTGATATTTTTAGTTAATGTTAGGGCCATTGCACAGTTTAAAGTCATTGCATCACTTCATCTGAAGGTCCATGTGAGTCATCTCCAACCCTGCCCTCAGTGAATCAAAAGAAAGGATCAGTGTCACAAGTACATTGGTGCTTGCCCATATTCTGAGTCAGTCATATATATACCGAGTCTTGCATGCATCTCACGTGTCAGGTTATTGTTGAACATTCCTGGTTCTCACAGAAGCAGACCAAAAGCCTGCCAGAAGCCTGATATTCTTTTCTATATGCCTGCTAAGGATTGAGTTCATATAAAATACTTTCCAGCTTCCAGACCCAGGTTAGAGGGTTGTTGTTTTTCAAAAGACCCTGAAATCTGGAAACAGGAATGTTAACAGGGATGGGAGCTTTCTCGTGGCTCCTGGATGGCAGCGCTGACTCCCCTTGGCACCAGGCTGACGGTCCCCTGCCAATCCTGCACCCCCCTGTTTGACTGTCGGCTTTCAGAGGCTCCTGAAGACTGGGAGCCTGCAGCAGCTTTCCACAACTAGCTGTACCAACTAAGCATCCCCATAAACACACGAGGTTTAATCAGATGTGGCAATGTGCTCAATATGTATTCCCATGATTAGCAGAGAACGTTTATCATCATTAAAATACATGCTTCATGTTCAAGTACACCTACTTCCTTTGGGATGAATTCAAGTCAGAACATAGAGTGGGAGAAGAGATTAGTGGAGTGCATGAAAGACTGGTTTCATTGCGCTATAAACCACATTAAGTAAAAACTTTGTTAAAATAACACACAAAAAGAACTGAACTGCATGAAAGAAAAACAAATCAATTATGGTTCAACAACAATGTTTTTCCAGTCAACTAGAAATTAACCAGTCTCTTTTCTTATATAAGAAAACAAATGGCACATTTCTTTGATATCTCATCTAAAAATGCTAAGCATGATTTGTTAAAATTATAGTTATAGCAAATAGCAGCAGTTGAAATCATGTGAGAAAAAGATATGTTAATTCTTCGATCAAAATTTAATTAGTTTATATGGGATTTACTTTATCATTGCTCTACCGGAGGTGTTAGGAGATTATTTTTGTATTTCAGATTATCCCCTTTATTTTAGATGGTTTTTTTTTTCTCAATATTGATGCCAATTGTCATGCATAGTATAATGTATTTAGAATATGCATTAATATCTTTCTGGGCATGACAAGGTATTTAATTTATTTTAGATAAATAGGAATCTAATCATTTAAAGTGAATAGGCTTGTTTTTCAATAGAAAAAAAAAATATTGTAGGTTGCTAGGAAGTCCTTATCAAATCAAAAATGGAAAGCAATCAACTCTAGAAAAGCTCATGTTGTGATTAAAGCACAAGTGCAGGACTCTGGAAAATGTGGCTGAAATTTCTTATATCTTCCTGTGTTACTGTGGGAATCTATCTAAATTTTAACAGACTAAAAGTAAGCTGTTAGCAGCCTTGAAGTCCTCAGTAACATCCTATGCCCACACCTCAGGGCCACTGCCCCCTGCACTTTGCACTGCATCCTTAATCTAGGGTCACATGTAGTTCATTTTCTACAGCCTAGCTATTTGCTATTCCGATCTACATCAATATTATTAACAGCAAGCATTGTGTCACACCGTTGTACAAAGCTAAGTTTGGGCGTTCTTTTCTTCCTCAAATTTGTCTGAGAACAAATGAGGCGATATCCATCTGTCTGTTAGGCAACTGTCATTACAGATCAGCAAGCTAAAACGAAACTCGAGGTAAGCTGAGACAGCTCCTGAGGCCACTATAGTTATCTCAGTGCAGAACCTGTGGCCAGACAGGAGCAGTGGCAATGCTTTACATATGGGCTATGGGGCCATGACGGTGTTGGTGAGGACCTCACCCCATAGCAAGATTTACTTCACTTACCCATTGGTCTGCTGCAAGGAGTAAGTCTGCTGCAAGGAGTGCTGCCTTGCTGCCTGACTGACGGGCAGTTTTCCAGGGACATCCCAGCATAGGTGTCCTGCCTGAGAACAGAACGTAAGCATCTCACCAGCTAACGCAGATGCTCCAGGACTCACCTCTCTCGGGGTGGGCCATTGCTTCCAGGAAAGGAAACTATTCACAGAATGCTACGAAATAAGTGTGGGATTTTTTTGTTATTTTTTTTCTAAAAGTCTTCTAACAACCTGTGGAGTACTGGTTGCATAGCCTATATTAGTTCTTAATGTTCTTAATGTTACCCATTAGCCACCTTGTACTGACCCTAATTACTTAGCTGTAATTAAAGCGCGCATGGATTCCAGACATATTCAGTGCTGATCTGAAGAGAAGCCAGCATGTCAGTAGCATTTTTTTATAGTAATAATCACCATGAATTTTTAAAGCTTTTGTCTTCAGCTTTGAGATATTGGGTTTCATTAGCTTTTCTCCAGAAAATGAAAAAAGCCTTTACTAAGTATTTTCTCCTTGTATAGACACTTGCACACTGTAATCAAGTCACTTTTTTGGGTTTGTTTGTCCTAAATCAAACAGATGGAGCGCTCTAAGCCTTTTCTGACAGCATACTTTCTTCAGCTATTGAAAAATTGTGTAGCTTTTTCACATCCTTCAACCTAGGTTTAAATATACAAGACTTAGAACTGTTAAACATGTTAACCTGTTTTATATAGAGACAAAATGACCCTTACACATGAATATTCTTTTCTCCCTTTTCTTTCCTGCTTTTTTAACACATCTGAGGATATTTTTTTTGTCACAGCATCACACTGTAGCTCATTAACTGAGTTAATCCTCAGCAGTCCTTTCCGAATCAATTTATTGTTTCCTCATATACAGTTCGGCTAAAGTTCAGGAGCTGTAGCATACATATCTTTTTTCTTGCTTGTATCTGCCTGCTGCAAGTGACCAGGGGAGACTTTGAGCATATTGAAACATGTACTGCTTATCAAAATAAAATTTATTGGATCTGAGTTATTGCATATACTTGCCTTCCTGTACCAGGGCTATACAGGAAAAGAACTGAGAGTGGAAATCCAGAATTTGTTTAAAATCCAGTGTTGAAATAATAGGGCAAGGGTTTTTCACATTCACCTACAGCCTATAAGACTCTGGGAAGTAGGAAATTACTGGTACATCTCACAGTTTTCTCAGCTGAATGACAAAAACTTAAGCTGGGTGAATCATTTTAGTTCAACCTCTCAGCAGGTTTCATCTTGCTAATTTTTAACTTTTTTGTGTGATTGATTTTCTGATTTTTTTAAGTTATTCACCTCCTTTGTCCCTTCCTTTCCTTGACTGCTAATCTTGAATGCTAATATTTCATAATGACTCTCACCTACATTCCTGTCATTCTTTCGTCCGATCAGATATTACTCCTCCAATTTGCCTAGGATCAAATCTCAGAAAATCTCTGTTTTAGTGTCTGTATCCACTTTTGCATGAAAAGGTTGACAGTAACACATTCAAAAGTCTTGCTGGATTTTTTGTACCATGATTCACAATGATTTTTGTTAAAAGTCTATATCACTCAAATTCCTGCATTCTTAATGATTGTGCTAGAATTTTATATATATATATATATATATATATAAAGAAAAACCCTAAGTTGTCATCTAATTGCTTTTGCTAGAATTGTCATTTGTAGTGAACATTAAATACAGCATATTATTATCTCTATGAGTGTGCAAAATATCCTGCATATTTTTAAGTTATTATATAGATTCTATCATTTTCCTTATCTGTGGGCATCTATGAGCTTCCCCTTAAAGGATTTCCTAAATACTTAGTTTAGACAAAAAAAAAAAAAAAAAAAAGAGGATCTTTTTTCGGTTCTCCTCTGCTTTCCCATTACTTTCTTTCCTGCACTTTTATTTTTTTATTGTATATTCCATTTTTACCAGTTATCTCAGAGAACATCACTTGGTGGTCAGAGAAGACAAAACCATCTGGTGGTACCATCTGCAAGACATGCATTTATCTTTGGAAAGAATCTTACATTGTCTGAACTCTGATGCTCCAAGGAGAACCTCAGAAACACCACCTGGTCCTGTAATTCCTACCCCCACAGTGTTGTTCCAAGTTGTTCCCAACAGCATAAGTAGTTCCTACAGAGCTTGTTGCATATGCTACTAATCCATGAATTAAATTTTTCAATACCTCTTCAGATTGAGAATCCTGAGTGGCATTACCTATTTAATCTTTCCAACTTGAGTGATACACGTATCTTTCCATCCCTTTTTGGACAGAATTCCCACCTACCTTTTACTTGTTCACATCAGTGATAGCTATAGCTTCCTCATATCTGGCAGTGGAGTAGTTTCGCTTATTCACTATAGCTCTTTATCTGTATACTTGTCCCTTGAGTTTGGAACAATCTGGGAACAAAAATATGCTACTATAATTTAGCTAGAGCTTACTCTAAATTAATGCAGTGCATAACAGATGGATGAGGGATTGTGGATTTTCCTTGGCATATCTGATGAGTTCATTATTTTCATAAGCCATCTATTATATTGTCTTCAAAATATTCTCTTTATATATTCTGCATTATTGTTGTTGTTTTGGAGTTGCTATTAATTTGAATTTTAGCTCATTTAAACCTCTTTAAAAGTGGAAAATAAAGAAATAGTTGATTGAGTTTTTGAGTTTTCTCATATGACATTTAAAAAGTGTCTTTATTCATCTAAGCATGGAAGCCATTTTGACAACTATTTTCTTGTAACTGTTACTAGGTTATTAAATATCTAAAACAGAATTTTTAACGTTGTATATAATTCAGTAATTGTGGTGTTGAGATGAAATGCTAGAATACACAGAGAGTATATCCGTAAATACTGCTGATGCTTATCCCTTTGAAATATTTAATTTGTTAACTATCAGCTATGATCTATGAAAATCTCTAGTTTTAAAGCTGTCAAGCATAAATAAAATAGTGTTTCCAATGTGGAAAAGTTAAATTATGTGGCTGTCACTTGTACTATGAAGTAGCTTTTCTGCTTTCCCAAATCCAGTATGATTTATAGTTTTAATGTTTCATTTTCTTTTGTGACAGACAAAAACTGTTCCACAGACATTGATGAATGTGCCTTCAAGCCCTGCAAAAATGGAGGCCATTGCCATGATTTGATTGGTGAATTTTACTGTAGCTGTTTGCCAGGTAAGAAGTTAGGTGAAAAATGTTGTGATGTGGTATGAAAGAAATATAAATAGTTCTTCATATACTTGCACCTAGGTAGACAAATTTGTTTTACATAAAAAAAAAGGACTGAATGGGTAGTCTTTAAGTGAACTATATGATTGTTATGTGAACAGCGTCATCAGAATCATTTTCCAAAACATAGTCCCAGAAGACCTGCCTTGCAAACTGATGAATAAAGAGCTGTAGAAATCAAACAAAACTAGCAGAAGTATTGAAGTATTCACACCAGAATCTTTGAGGAATTTTGCATTTCCAAATCTTTTCAAAAGTTAATTTTCTGCTTTCTTTATGTGAATGTAGAACAGTTATGTTTCCTTCTTTTGTGCATGTAAAAATGATTTTTGAATTTTCTGATGATACATTAAAGAAAAAAATATGAGAGAATTCATGCCATAGATGTAGGGTTACTTTCAGTAAAGAACTTTATCTAAACTATTAATAGTTGAATCAAAGTTATCAGTAGTAGCTCTATTTATTTTTCTGTCTTCAAATGGCATAAATACAATATCCTATAAATATACAGATTTATATACTTCCATGTGTTGTTTTCTTTCTCTACAGAGCTGGAAGGTGCTGTAGGCCACCTTCTAAATATTGGAATGTAATATCTTGTAATATAACTAGCTAACTTAAATATGTGATATCTGTATAGCATGACTATTCTTGGCATTTTTCTTGCTATATCTTTATTGTGGGTTGACCAGTCATCATCTGATTGGAAAATATGAACTAAAGCATAATAAGATGCTAGTACTTTTTACTTCGCCCTTTTTTTCATCCTTATTTTACTTATGTTGCCTTAAATTTTGTTCTGTCATGTCATTAGCAATATATGTAAAATATAGCCAAATATGTAAAATGGTAAATGAATCAAGCTTGTATTTGAACAAAAATATTTGTTTATAAAGTGTAGAAAAAGCAAGTAGTTAAAATTACTATGTTCCTGTAAAAATATATGTTTTTATGTAAGAGATTTAATACTATGTAAAGGCTATTTCTACTCTAATGTATAAATAGCTTGAAAGGTATTGAAATAGGAAGTGCAGAAGTGATTTTCATAGCCAGCACTATTACTAAATCGTAGTATGCATGCGTAAAAATAGCATAAACAAACATATGTGGATATTAGTATATATAGAAGTGTCTGCATGTGTATTACACATACGCACACCCACGCACACATACAAATGCAAACATACAAACCTCCTACAAAAACCTCAGAGTTCCCCATTAACCTTTAAGGATGCTGAATATCTCAGTTTTGTCAACAGATTTCCTATTACTATGGTTAATTTGTTAATACCACAAGCTTATATATTAATATTTCAGGTTCTTTTTATTTTTGAAATTCAGAGTGTGTGAAATATTCATTACTCTTTCCATGGTGGTTGAACAAAATATCACACTTCATTTTGTTAGAGAGCATTTTGTTGTGTGCAATCACAAACACAGCAATGAGTATGAAAACATCTGCCTGCTTTACAGTACTGGAACAATGAGATCATATGCATGAAATGATTATTGATGTAAGAAATAGACATATAAATTTGCAGATTATACCTATTTTCTATTAATAACTTTGAACACTTCTTAGATGTAGCCTTTGTGAAGATTTAATACATCTACAAAATACAGAATGAAAATAAATGATTGAGACAGTAGTTAGTCTAAGGTCATGCATGCACATACAGGATTTGAAAGCAGAAAGAAGAGGGTTATTTAAGGAAAGGAAAACAAATAATATATCATGATCATGCATCACAAGGACTGCAAGCATAGAGAACAGAACAACTAGCAGAGGTCTATCAGTTATGGCAGAGATTTCCAGGCTTCTCCAAGAAACTGCAGGACGTATATTCTGAGATAGTCCTTTCTGTGGAATGTCTGATGGGCTACTGTGTAGGTACAGAGCTCAATAAGCAGAAATGGGTCTGTGGATGAGTAACCCCAAGCACCAGTATGGCTGGAGGCCAGCTGTCTGGAAGGCAGCATTGCAGGGAAGGATCTGAGGGTCCTGCTGTTCAACAAGTGAACTTGAGCCAGCAATGTGCCTTGTAGCGGAGAAACATCCTGGACCACTTTAAGAGAGTGTTCAGCAAGCTGAGAGAGGAACATTTTTCTACTCAGTAGTTGTGAAAATGCATCTTCAGGATTGTGTGTTGTTCTTCATTCTCAAGTAACAGAAAGACACTGCCATAATGCAGCAAAGGGCTAGAGAGACCATTGGGGGCTGGAGCAGCTGATGTTAAAGGAGAGGCTGAGAAAATTGGGTCTCTTCAGCCTGAAGCAAAGGCTAAGGGAAGATTTTACAGCTACCTCATGAGAGGATGCAGAGAAAGTGGAACCAGACTCTTCTCAGAGGTGAAAATGGTGGTGGGACAAGGGGCAATGGGCACAAGCTGGAAAACTGATTAGATATTAGGAACAATATTGCACTTCAGAGATTTTTAATCATTGAAACATTGTCTAGAAAGCTTATGTAATCTCTGTCTTTGGAGACAGATATTCAAACCTTGATTAGTCACTTCCCTGAGCAACTTGATCTAGTTGGCCTAGCTCTCAGTGAGTGACTAGATGGCTCTGAGAAGACCCTTCCAACACAAATTATAATTCTGTGACTACATAAGGAATCTTTGTCCCATTTTATGTCCACTTTGCAAATGCAATACTTCATCCTGAATTCGAACTGAATTACTTGTACCTGCATACACAGCACAGTTTTAAGACTACAAGCATTTGGACCATATCCCCCAAAAATCTGTAATCTTCATTGGTGTGTGTCTTTTTATCAATGAACTTTGTAACTGAATACAGTGTAAGAATTTGTTTATATACAATGCTTTTCAAAAGAGAGAATTTGTATGAATATTCAAAAGAACTTTTGAAATGTTTATTTTCCCCCCATGTGTCAACTTAGTCTTCTAGTAGGAAATGACTTCACTTTTTATACTGAATTTTAACAAGAGGGAAAAAAAGAAACTGAAAACAAATAACTGTAGAGGAGTATTAAAAAATTAATTACAACAATATTCTGTCATGTAGAAAAACTAAAAAGAAAAGCTGGAGAAGCACAGCTTGAGGAGTGAGGGGTCATATCTATCATCTGATTCATATTTAAGGAAACATTAATCTAGAAATTATAGAAGCTACTAAGAAAGACAACAAAAATGATCAAGGAAAGAGAGCAGCTGCCTTATGAAAGAGCAGAAACTCTTTCTATTTCTAGAAGAAATGGGTCTTTAAAATCATAAACGTAGTGGCTAAAATACAGAACAGTTTACCAAATCTGGTATGCAAGAAGAGGGCACTAGATTAATATATTGGAGACTGGATGAGAACATAAGAGAATATATAAGGGAATATTTATTTTAACAGGTGATAGGGCTTTTCTAAGTTTGCTACCCCAAAGTTATGTGGTTAGATAATCTTAATTACAAATTTTCATAAAGGATTAGACAAATTCACAAACAGCAAGGCTGTAAGTAGATACCAGAGGAATCTCTGATAATTTTCCTACTAGGCCTCCTGGCACTGGGAGTTTGCACAGAGAACAGCAAGTGGCTGAGCTCATATACTCACTCAAAATAACCTTTTATTTTTGCTGCTCTCGGAATTCTGGCTGGATGTGCTGTCAGACTGGCCAATAGCTTATTCTCATACTTACGTGTTCTGAAAAACCTTTAATCTATTGCACAGCCTTTTTTCTCACTTCCCCATTTATGCCTCAATGGCTATTATTCCTGCTACACATACCTAAATGTATAAATATTTATTCTCTCAGTGGGATTACACCATGATTAACATGATTGGTAAAGAAGACTGATTTCCAAGCAGAAAATTCTGTCAGTTGAGATGCTTGGCTTGATGGATTCAACCTAATACATTGAATCAAAGGAACAGTAGCTGCTGATTAAGACCAAACTCTCACAAGACAAAATTGTAAATCAAATTCTTCCTTATTGGTAGGTTCCCTTATAAAGTTTACTGTACCATGAAATAAGCAGGACTCTCTTTCAAACCTTTCTGGCATTATGAAGCAGAAACTTATATATGAAAGTTTTTACTCTAGGTAGAGGCTTTAGAAAAACACTTTCATGCTGAGACTGCAAAAATATAGTGAATCATTGAGATTACAGATTGCCAATATTTAAGAAATCATTCAATCCTTTATGCTGCTGCTCTGCCATCACTACTGATGTAGGATTGGAAATAATGATTTTTTTTTTCTTTAACTGCAAAGCTGTGTGATAAGGGACCTCTTAACACTTTTCATATGAAACTGTTGCACAGCTTACCTAAAAGATTCTTCCTGATATATAACTTAAAATTCTCGTTTTTAATTTCTTGCTTCAACTTAGCAATTCATTTATACATTTGGAAAGATGCTTTTTTTTTCCTCACATTCTCTAGAATTCTAACTTTTACTAAAATCATGACTTTCCAGGTGCATCCTTCTATTTAAACAAGTAAATTCCATCAACTATAGAAGTGACATACAGCAGCCCAACATTTACAGAGATGCTGTGAGCATTCGTATAGAGAAAAAGTACAAGACAGCTTGAAAACAGTTGGTAGATGGACTCAGCATTTTAGGCAGTAGAGGTTAATATGTTCAGTCTCTATTCTGTCTTGCAGTCTTTATGCTGAAGCTCCTGCGGGCATCTACATCCATGAGACATCAGTGAGGAATGGGCTGAGGCTGCTGATGGTCAGGGCTGTTTTAGAAGCACAGGTCATGGAGGTGGCCCCTCAGGACCTGTCAGAAATCTGACAGCCTGCTTTGAAAAAGCAGGGAACATTGCTACGAGTCATTCCTAAGAACTCCTCTGGTTACTTGTAGCTGATCCATACATAAGCATTAATTTTGTTCTGATATTTGTGAAGTGCTAAATATATTTCTCCTTAGCAGGTATGATGCTAGACCTCACTAGTAATTAATTCTTCTGCAGTTTTGAGAATGGTGGTACATTCTGTTATTTTTCTAATAATGGCGTTCCTCGCTGAGAAGGTCAATGCCAGGCCATTTGCAGAAGGTTTGGCTATTTTTTTTTCCACACTCTCATAGTAGCCTTTATAAAGTTAGTTAAAGACCTTATTCATTATTTTATGAATATTGTAGTCATAAAAGGCATGGACTTAGAAGGAAAGGGTAACAATTTTAAAACTGTCAGGAACTATGAAAACCTTCCTTTATAGGAAAGAAAATATATTTTGAAGTATTTGCAAAGTAAGGACATACAAACAAGAATTACAAGGTCATTGCTTGTGTTTTCATTCTGCAGTTCCACTGTGTTAAGATTAATGTGTCTTTCTCTTCTCCACTCTTATGCTTATTTCAACCATGTGCTGTTTAAGTACAATAAAAGAGGTCTGTTTAGTTTAGCCTTTTAAGATATTTTACATAACATGTTGAATAAATCATGTATTGTGACATTCAGATTTTACTATACAGGGGTACTTGATGGGGTTTTGTGAATTTTTCTGCAAATACCTGAGACTGTGGTGAGTGATACATGGAGTCTAAAATAGAAGGACACTGATCAGACCGAACCTCAGTTTAGGAGACTGACAAATGGAAGTGGAGGCCTAGGCTAAGAAAAAAAAAATGTTCTATTCGGGAACCTAGAATAGAATCTAAACCAACAAATGCTTCGCCAGGCCTTTCGGCAAAACACAACCCTCTGTGCTGGCCTGGAGGCTTGAGTCCTGAAAATGTGAAGCAAGTGGCTTAGCCTTACCTTCAACATCTTCTTCCTCTTTCTGTGCCACTGTTTTGTTAAGGAAAAAAAAAAAAAAAAAAAAAAAAAAAGATAGTGTTACAATTAAGCAAACAGTAATTTAAAAGGAGTCTCTAACTTGTGCCCATCAGAAAAGAAACTCTCCAAAAATAAAGGGCCATGAATGGAAATTCTACCTAGCCAATAAACTGATAGGCTCTGTTTATCTTCTACTGTACTTCTTTACATCTTCATCTTTTATCACAGATTTCTCCTTCTACATGGTAAGTTCCTTTATCATTGTTCTGCGACTCCCAGTTTCTTACTGATTTTAATTTATGTGAAATCTGTCCTATTCTGTTACATATATCTGTTCTGCACTTTTTAGATTCCTTTGTCTAGATGTATGATATAATTGTATGTTTGAAGTTTTTTTTAAGAATCTACTGACATTTCTTGAAGAATTCCTATTTGTCATTTATGTTTCTCAGTTTAAATTGTCTCAGTGCATTTTTTTTTTAATGGTTGCATTTAACTTCATAAAAACTGTCATTTGAAACAGCTATTTTATACTGAAGTGGTACATAAAACCTAGATATTCTTGATGGGCATAATGCCTACACCTAGATTTCTGTCAGGAGTAATAAAAATAGTAACCTACAATATATTCAAAATAATGCTGGAAAGGGAGAAGATGAGTCGTTCATGGCTTTGTTGCTGGATTTAAATGCTACACTTTACCAGTGAGAATAAACATATGTACTAAAAAGTTGATATACATCTTCACGATGCCGTCAGTGCTATCTGTGGCAATAGGTCGGCATCCGGTTGGATGGCAATGTCTTTATTGTCTCTCCTTCTGCCCCTCACAGGTGTGTATATATTGGTGTGTATAAAAATACATTATATATATATTTATATATGCAAATACATCTACTGAATGTCATCATATGTCCTTTCAGGGTATTTTATTATCACAGTAGATTATCTTGGTTTTATTGTACTTGCTAAATAACTATATGGTTTAATAAATCTAATTTGTGATTTCAGTTTAAAAAAACATTTAGTTCTTTCTTTAAAGGCAGTTCTAGGGATGAAGTGAGTGGTTGTATGTTTGCTAAAAGAAAGCTAAATAGCTATATTCCAAATACATGTTGCATTCCATAATACACTAGTAACTCTACTTTCTGATTCTTTATATTGTTCCTAGAAGCACAGGAAGATATTAATTTTTAAACTTAATCTTCATGAGCTGCTAGGATGTAGATATAAATGTGTGAGTGGGAACAGAGGTGTGCTATTTCTACTTCAGCAAGTTTTCGTTGTTTGTGTTATTCCTAAACAAATAATCATTTCTGCCTCAAAAACTGACCATTATATAGTCTTTGTAAATTAAAAAGACACAAAACAAGACTCACAATTATCAGAAAGCTTATTGAAACAAATACCTTTTAACTACAGAGAGTTTCTATAAAAGATGAGAATTCCCACAATGACATTTGCAAATCCTTCAGTATATACCAGCATATACTAGGCAGCATAAGGAAGCATGAAGACACATGTGGGAGAAAGAAAAATATAGATGTTGAAAATATTGTGCTGACTATAGGAAAGAAAAAGTCAAGAAAGGACAAATGAGAAGAGCATCATTCTTTGGAAAGTTAATAGAAAGATGTCTTACAATGATTTAATGGTAAAGGAGACAGTGATAAAGAAAAAGTAAACTTATGATTAAGGGAGAAGATGGCAAATTTCTCACTGTCATGAAGGGAATCAAACATATCTGGTCTGGTAGCCAAACATGATTAAGTCACTTCTCTTTTATGATTTCAGTTTTCCTCTGTGTTTCTATTTTTATCAGTATAGGGCTTCATGACAGTGATACCTGAACTTTTCTTGACATAGAAAAAGGAAATATTTCTGTCTTTTTCCTTTTCCTCCAAAAATATGCTGAATGTCATTTGTGAGGCAAAAAAAAAATGTTTCTTTTGATTATCTGTTGATCCATAATGGATCCATCCATAATTAAATTCTACAACCCTAACTGCAATGACATTTTTCTAATAGAAAAAAATGGTATTTATTTTCAAAGTGGATAATAAAACATTGCGCTACTGTTAACAAAAGCAGACAAAACAGAAATCCCTTGAGAGATATTGTAATATCCCATTGCACATCCCCCAGGCCAAGAAATATCTTTGTGACAGCCCTCAGCTTGAGTCTGTTCATCTCTAAAAGTGCTGTAAGGGCAGTAACAAAATGAAATGGAAATGGCTTCTTTCTAATATTAAACAGTTATTTTAAAGTCTTCTTAAATCTTTCATGGCTGTGTTTCACTATTGACCAGATGTATACTCTCCTGTAAAGGATTTAACTCCCCAAACAATGGCTTATTTTTCATTCTCTGCCTCATATATCTGTTTTCTCTGTATTTTTTTCCTATTGTCTGTTCCATTTATGTAATATGTTATCATATTTTCCAATGTCTCGCTGATATAATCAGCCCATCACAATTAATAGTTAATAAGATCTGACATTCCCACACCCCCTAAAAAGTAAGGATTAATACTCAAGTTGGTAAAAAAATGAATCAATTCTAGAAGGTCATTTCATTCCTTTTCACAACATCAGAGAAATATCAGCCTCCATATGTTTTCATATAATCTCTTTGAACAGAAGTAGCTGAGTGCCACAGATTTCTACCCCATGATATTTTCTAGAGGAATGAATAGATTTATATATTACTTCTGTGAAATGATGAATTAGATAGTCCAATATTAAATAAGCTCCATTCAGTCTTTGTTTCCTTTTTACATTGTCAGATATAACTAGCCAGATAAATAAAAAGTTATGATCAAAAGTAATATTATGAATATTTTTATTTTAATATAACTTCCATACCTTATGATGGGCAATGCTCCACAAAACCACTAGGCAAGACAATTTCTGAAGGAATAATGAAGTCAGTAATGGTACAGCACACATTATGTCCGTAATGTCGAGGAGAACTGAAGCATTTGTCTGTATGCAGTAGCACTTGTATTTTTGCCGTACCAAGAAAGAAAAATATATAGATGTACATACATGAATGAGACGGAGGCAGAGGGGGCATATAGGCACACACTAACAGTTGTATCCATAGTCCTCAGCCATTTTCCTCTTAGACTTTTTTATCTTACAGACTCCTGGCACTATGAGCTTTAGGCTTCATATTGCTCTTACCAGCAATTGATGGTCACATTGTTGTTGCACTTTCTGTATTTCTACTGTTTCTGATATTATAAATGTAAAGAAAATTCCTTTTTAGACACCCTTTTCCAGAAAACAGCAGTAGACAGCTTGAATTTTAAAATCATACAATTGCTAAAACAGTTAAATTGATCATCGTGATTGGTATTTGGTATTTTTCCTAGTATTAACCAGAGTTGACATGCTGTGTCTACTAAATATAAATTGTTGTGTATGTGGTATATATGTCTAACAGTTTCTGGTCCAGAACAGCTCTTACTGGGAAGTGTATTATTAATATATAATTTGTCCAATTCACATGATTAAATATATTCAAAATTTTAATCAGGGACCTAAGCATTCTGGAATTGTGATGTGCTGTGTTGCTTGGCAACTTCTGATTTTAATTTATTTTTTTTCTGAAGTGTATTTACATGGACAAGACCAGAATCGTCTCCGCTCTATTGGTTTTTTTTTTTTTTTTTTTAGTAATTTTTTTTTCTTTTTTATAATATTAACTTATCTAACTTTGGATGGCATTTGTACTTTTGCTTTTGACATTTCTATACACTCATTTATCATTTTTCATTTATGTTTTTGTTCTCTAAAATAACCTCCTTATTCAACAATTCATTGTTAAACTGATCTCATACTTCTGGCCCTGTAATATGCTGAGAAATTATGAACTTTTGCTCAATTTTCTCATTTCTCTCTTATTTTATTAATAAGGAACTGAAATAATGTATTAAATTCCTGAAATTGTCTGCTAACAGGCTTGGCTAGACAAACTGTCAATGAAGTCTATAGCTGATGCTTTATGTTCTTTAATCACCCACCTTCTTTCCTACTCAGCCATTACTAGAAGCTTTTTATTTTTTTCCCCCAACCTTTCTGGTATCCTATGATGTTCCTCTCTAATGAGAAATAAAAGGTCATATTTGGAGCTTAGAATTACACTGAGTCTTTGGTATTACAAAAGATAAACTAGAAAATATATGATGAATTAAAGGTCAAGTGTATGTGCATCTCTCTTTCTGTCGAGCAGGTTGCTTATCAGCAAAAACAAATGGCTCAACTCCAGAACTTCGGTTCTCTGATGTTTGCGTGCCTCAACAATGTGGGTGCCATGTGTGTGCATAAAGAACAGACTAGTGCCTTTTTGGTGTTCTTGTTTTTGTTTTCTCTTTATTTATCTTGCATTTTCCTCTAAAAATGTTTATGCCTTTAGGAAATGTTCACAGTCTCATAGTGTCATTGAATTTTGTAATATTCTTTCAGGTCAGTCCTTGTCAGTCCGGTCAATGGGAAGAGTGGATTTCCAGAATCTACTCAAGTTTATGTTGCACTTCAAATGCCATTCTCTTTTAAATTAAGTCACTGAACTGATTTTCCTGTAACAGATCTAATTTGTCTCTAAAATAAGAATACTATCCTGGAGAATTCTTTATTTAATCAAGTGTCAGATCACACTATGGTGGGTAGGTCATTCTCTTATCTTGTTCTTGCCATGTGAATTCTAACAGGCAGGCAGTATCTGAGATGTAACTAATGTGGGATGGCAATGCTGCCCATGGCTTCTGCTGATTTTGCTGGGACCTTCATGTTTCACTGAGCTTTTCCATAGAGACATCAAGATGAGCTAAATTTTGTGCAATTATCTAAAGTTAGAAAATACATGCTAATTACAATTAATATGGTTATTATCTCCTTTTGAATACAAACATATAGTTCATTACATATACTAGGTTTCTACTGAAATTTCTTCTGCTAAGAAATATTAGGTTGTTCAGAAATTGTATAGACCTGTCAAGTAATTATATGCTTCAAAGACAAAACAAAAAAAGGTAAATTTCTCCATCAGTTGCTATTATTGTTCTTAAAGGAGTACTGTTAATTAATTGCATTTGATACTGAGGAATGAAAGAGCTCTCTCTCCTCATTAGATTTTAATTATTTTTACGTGAATTTCTTCCTATTCTTTTCAGCAAAATAGACGAGCACAACAGACACAAAGAAAGTATTTTTGATGATGACACAAATTCAGATAAAAGGCTATCAAATGGCTTTTGGCTATGCAAGATACACCAGTAAAATTAAGTAATTCCAGCAAGCAATTATAAATTAGTTCAATTAAAATGCAGCAACAAAGAAAGCTATTAAAAAAAACCTTGGAATATAAACCATCTTCTATATATTCTGTTAAACCATGATTGTCGCTTATTTAAGCACTGAAAAGGGAAGCAAAGAGAAAGAGGGGGTTGTTTTCTGTTTGCTAGAAGCAGACTTTATGAAGGCATGTCTTTAAAATAACTCTCTAGATAATTAGCTCCTGTTCTACTGTTTTGCTTTGTATCTAAGAAGATACAGGCAGAAATATTATAAACATAATTGTAGGCATAATCTGCCTACAACCCATCAACAACAAAAAAAAATATGTATCCTCTAAGAAATATACTCTTAGTAAATGGGTATTTTGGGAAAAATTGAGGATTTTTCCTCATTTTTCTCTTTTAATAAAAGATAGGGCTCAGCTTCTTCTTTCTTGCTGGTGAGGCAGCATCATTTTAATTTGCATTAATCTGGCTATGTAAAAGAATCAAGCACTGTTATTTATTTTATAACAAAACTAGCAACATTTGAACTGTAAAATCCTTTTCAGTTCTAGATTACTAATCTAGTTCTGTGAACAATTAGTATGATTTTATGTTTAAAAAATGTCACTGACCTAAACTGATTTGTGGCATAATTCAACATAAAATTATATGGAAAAATAAAAATTAAAATTAGACCATTTCTTAGTCTCATCTTTCTATTATGCCTCAGGGAATATAGAAATGTCTTTGGTTTTGCATATAAATTAAGAGAAGAGATTAGCTAGGAAAGGTTAATAAATTACTTATTTATGCTAAGAAACAAGGTGTGTATTGTGATACCTACCACTTTCTTGCTACGTCTTAATGCCCTTCCACAAAAAAAACCCACCTACACTGGGGTCTTTTTAGTGCTTCTCACAGAATGAAAATGAAAGGTTGTTATCCTTTCATAAGATTTTCCTTTTTCTTTTATTTTTCTATGGCTATATTATTTTGCACTTGTAAAATAGCACTAGGTCCTGTTCTAATGCATTATATCATGAAATGACAAGATCTAGTTTGACATATTCCAAGCCAGCAAGCACAGCCAGAACAAAAAGTCATTCTGTGGCTTCTTAGTGTAAATAATCAAGATTCTAGAGTCACCTGCTGTGCTACAGTAATCAAACTTCTGCTGTTATAGCTAGAAGTCTTCTGGCATATTTCTGTTAGTTGGGTAAAATGCACCTGTGTTCATACTTAATCTTTTCTTGGAAATGACAAAAGTGTTCCTTGAGTTTTGGAAGCTGTATTGGGCTTATTTTATTGTATGGCTTAGTGTCCAAATTGCCCAAAGCAGTAGCAATGGTCATTCGAGGCAGACTGGTAAGAAAGGAAAGTGATATGCTCTTTGGCCCCTACTGATGGGAAAAAAAAATGTATCTTTCTGGGAGGGAAGTACAAAGAGTGACAGGAAGATCAGAGTTCTCCAAAAACGTCCTGGAGATGGCTAGAAACACATTTTGTGAAGGCGTGCCCTTAAAATAACTTTCTAGATAATTAACTCCCATTCTACTGTTTTCCTTTGTATCTAAAAAGGAACTGAAATATCCTGAATAGAAAAAAAGGGCAGGGGGGAGGGAAGGGGAGGAAAAGAGAGATTCTAAATCTGATATTGGGGCAATTCTTTATAAGAAATCAAGGAAAGTACCTGTTTACTGTCTAAGAGAGAGAAGAAGATACTGATAGATGATGCCAAGAAGTTTTCAATATCATTTCTCTGTCTTTCTTCAATAAAAAAGTCCACTACAGTTAAGTGACTGAAAGAAAGCTCTTAAATGGTAAGAAAGAAAGCAAAACCCAGAAAGCACTTAAACATTCTTACTTTCAGGTCTGTATTATAGACATTAATACAGACCTGTATTTAGGTCTGTATTAACTTCAGCTGTATTACACAGAAATTATTCACAACAATTTCCAAGTTGTTTTCTGCTGTGTAATTGCACATAAATGTGGAAAAGAGCAGAGAGGTGGATACAGAACTGTCAGGTGGAACTTGAATTATTGGGAAAAAATTAGATCAAATATAAAGATGAACTACTTTTAAGCACTTAGAAGATAACGAAAAGACAGAAATTACTCCCTAAATAACATGCATTTCTCAAGCACAAAATGTGTGAAATCGATATGCTTTGCAATGCATCTTTTCTCACGAGTAATAAACCTTTAGGATAAGTAGGGAGTAGGTGATATATTCTATCTTGATTGCATCAGCCTTCTTATAAGCAAACCAAGGGAACACAGTCTCAGTGAAGCTACTTCTAAATGGTACATAAGTCACTGATTAAAAAAAAAAAAAAAAAAAAAAAAAAAAAAAAAAAAAAGACCTACAATGTGTAAAAGGGTTTTACTGGAGTGTTCTGAGTCCACTAAGAGTCAGTGTTTTTCAAGAGTGACCTGGATGATAGCATAGTGAATATTGTGATTATACTTGCAGCTGACATTAGTTTAGAAGACATTTAGACAAAAACTGGCCTGGAAAAGAAGACCCAGTGGAATAAAGACAAGTGTCCTCTTTGGCAGTCATAAGTAGATGAATACATACAGGTTGGGAGCAAGTAACTGGGCAGCAATCTGGAAGAAAGGATCTGGAGAATGCAAGCTGAATGTGATGCAGAAAGGTATCGGTGTGGTAGGAAAAGAAAGCTCCACGCTGGGGTATCGGGATGGGGTTCTTGTGCACAAAGTGGGGCAAGTCCCTGCTGTATGTCAGAGATCTGAACGCCCTGACAGCCTCCCACCTTGCTGACCTGACTGTCCAGCTTGATCTCAGACCTGCGTCACCAGCGCGGGCTGCCTAGTGATTGTCAGGCTCTGCCTGCTTCTGGTGCCCACCACTGGGCCTGCTCGGGGCTCGTCTCTGCACTGCCCACTCGGCCATCATCTGCGTCTCCCTGCCGTCCATCCTGCCATCACCCGCGGCTCCCTGCCCTCCTTGCTACCAAGCAGCCCATTCCCGCTGCTGCACTCATGCCACCTCCTCCGGACGGCCCTGGGGGCTCCCACACAGCAGGAAGGCTGGGGGTGAAGTCCAGAAGAGCAAGCAGTAAATAGAAATGACCAGAGGTTTAGAGATATCACCTAAAACAAACAAACAAACAAAAGAACAAACAACAAAAAAACCCGCCTCACTGAGATAGTCAGAATGGTCTAGTCTAAAAACACTTTAAGTTGCTAAGGATGTCAAAGGCATTCAAAAAGGAAGATAAACTGTTATATAAAGAGCAAAGGGGCTTTTTCTTTAGAAGGAGTAAGGGACTTAAATTACACCAAATTGAAAACTATTAGGAGCTTTCCAATAGTAAGGAAAGTGAAACATTGGGATGACTTTCCTGATAGGAAGAATAGAAATCCTCACCCTAGAGATCTTTAGACTCCTTTATATGTCCAAGACTGTTGAGAAGATTCACTGTAATTCTGCCTGGGGAATGGAGACTGGTTGGATGATTCCTTAGGGTCTTTCCAGTTCTGGTTCAAAGTAGTTTTTCTGCTTTGTGTACTACAGCGCTGTTATTTTGTCTTTGTCAGTCTAACTTCTTGTTTTTGTCAATCTGCTGTCTTGGGTTGTAACCATTCTGAAAGATTCTTGGCTTTAAAATCTCTTACTACAATTTTTGCCTGCATTTTTAAGAAAATTTGATTAAAAACTATAAAACAAAACTTACCCAAACAGTTATTTGAACTGTGATGTTAAGATGTGTACCTGTTATATAGAGTCTCCATGTGGCTATACCAGCATCTGCGTGTTACCAACCATAATATATCTCCCAAATCTCCTAATATTTGTTGTTCTGAATGATTTGTGACTCTGCAGAAGAGTATATAGAATTAGAGAGGTGTAGTTATTTGGATTTAGATCATGAAGAAAAAAAAATCAATATTGGCTGTAATGTGGTAGAGTTGCCAAGTAAGAGCCTAGAGGAGGCTAAGACAGGCAGGTGGATCAAGGTTTTTATAGAGTGTGCATCTAACTTTGCTTGGAGCACTAGAAGCCATCTGAATCAGGACTGATCTATGCTGACCAAGCTTTTGCCTGGCCCTGGTTGTGAGAGAGAGATCCATCTCAGAGAAAAGATATTTGCTGTAGTCGAGATGAAATCTGTGTGACAGCTACAGGCATATTGTCACCTTTGCAATGTTCGTGTTCGCAGTAAACTTCGTAATATGAACAAGGCGGGGAACTGTTGTGGCATCAAGAATTTTTCTTAAAGGTACATATATATTCTTGAAACCAAAGGGAGTGGTGGGAAGTAAAAGAAGTAGAAGGTAAACTACTCTTTAATTTCCACTCCAAATTAAACTGAGCTGAAATGAGGTATAGGTATGAGGTATATATATATATTTTTAAGTTTTCAGAAATCATATTTTGTGGCAGAAAATCCTTATGACATAAAATTCAAGGCAAGTTTCAGTAATGACTTTTCAGTAATCAGTAGGGCTTTTTGAGCAATATTCAGTAAAATCTTTATCAGAAAATACTGGTATGATAGGATGAAAAATAGCTTTTGGCTTGGAAAGATTTTTTTTCTGTACTTATTACTCAGTTGAGAAAACTTTGCAAGAGATTTAAACTTTTGAAACAATAATAATAAATCTGTTGAAATTATTTCTCCTTAGGATTTTTACCAATTTATTGTAAGTATGGAATAATCTGTTCAGAAACTAACATACAAGCACTGTAAATAAAACACACTGTTGCACGTATGCTTAACTTTCTTTCAGCTTGTGATCATTAGCACAAGTTTTGACTTGTCCTTGAGCTAGAGTGAGAATGAAATGACACCATAAATTCTAACATGACGAGAATATCAATTCCTGGATTGCAGTTTTTGTAAAACCGAGAGGTCTGCTTGTAAAGAGAGCAGTCTTTAGAGAATGCACAAGCATTCTTAAAGTCACATATGCGTCATTTCTCACTCTTCTATTTTGAAATATAACATTTTTAGAACTTTTGGAGGATAACTTAGTTATGTTCCAGTTAGTTATGTTATTGATAAAGTTCTAAGTATCTTTACTGGAAAAGGCCCAGAAGCCAATCATTTCTGAGGCCCAGAAAGCAACCAGATAAGCAAAGGGAGACGACAGAGAAAAGTGCATCTTCCATAGAGTTTGTAATTGTGACTCATTACTTTAATACAACAGTAACATGTATTTGCTAGAGCAAATGGTAATAGTAAAAGGATTTCCTGCCATATTTTCTGAGGCAATAACAGCATTTTTTTTCCTGTCAGTCATCCAAGGGTGATGATTTCTTTCCATGTACTGTTCACCTCTTCTATTAGTAGTTTTATATATCTTTATATACATTATATCTATATCATAGAAATTCCAGATAATAAAAGCAAAAATCCAGCTTTATTATGACAGATTGTGTGTTAAAAAAGTGATAACACACTATCACTTATGTCAAATCAATAAATTGGTTGTATATTATTAATATTAGATCTAATGCTTACTAATTATCTTTATTTCCATTATAGCAGGGAGTGGGCTCTCCAGTTTGCTGCAAAGTCTGTGCTAGGCATTGTATGAACATATACAGAACAGTGTCTGTTACACAAACAGTTTCAAATATGACTGCAGAAATATAACTGCATAATTTCGTGCAGAAAACGAACAGTGGAGAGGGGAAGGCATCAGTGATAAAAAATTAGGTGTGACAGGTATTGGTAAGATTATACTCTTGTTACCAAAATATTCCAAAGTTACTAAGGTATTCAAAACCAGTATGTTTTAAAAAGGGAATTCAGAAGAAATCTAAAGGAAACCAACAAAGTCCTTTTACATGTAACTGTAACGTTTGTACATGGGCAGATTTATATTGCGGGACCAGACATGGCTCTACTAGGAATAGAGGGGATTTCCCTAATGCCTGGCTGCTTGCTGGTGAATATTATCACAGGATTCACCCCTACTAGTTTAAAAGAGTGACAGCCGCTCTGTTCTTTCAAGGTTTAATTTTAACTCATGATACTGTCGACATTTAGATAAACCTTGGGCTTCTAATTCAAGCTGCCAGCTCCACTGGTAGATAGCAGAGAGAAGAGCACATAGGAAGAGCAGGTCATCTCATTCCTGAGCAGGTGTCTGAGATAGGTTTGATTTCCTGTCATGAAATGCATAGCTCCTCGGTGAGAAAAGAAGCCTTGATAAGCAGGTTATGCTACATGCTGAGTTGTAGTCGGTTCAGGTTAGATGAGGTGAATACTGATCAGACAAGAAAAAAAGAGTAGGGAACACGAGCAGCCTTGGGCAGATTTAGATGGAGACAGATTGAGCAATTATGTTTAAAAAGAAAGGATATATGGATAGATACAGACACAAATAAATGAGCATTTAGAGAGCTGCAGATACAATTTTCAAGGAAACTATTTTAATTATGGGGTCATTATGCAAACCGTAAGTACCTCCTCTGGCCATATTTTAAGAGTACCCCAACTTCATCCTTTCAAGGAAAAGTTGCAGGTGTTTATCACGGACGTGACTGTCTGGTCTGAGGCCAGAGCAGAGAGGTGGGTCAGTCCAAGCACAAGACAGGATAATCTTGTGTCTTTGTATCCTGAATAGGCTAATCCAAGAGCTGGGTAATTTGCCCAGCAGGCAGAGGCCACCCCCACCTGAGGCAGAGGGTGCATCACATCTAGGAATCACCCAGGATTCTGAATGTCCCATAGACAGCAGGCACCTGGTAATTAACACCTACATTACTTGCCAGATATCAGCACTTTCAGATTTCTCTGTGCTTTTATTTTCTGGGAGAAGGGGTGGATGGTGGACAGGGGGACTTCGCTTGCTAATAAAAGTACTACTGGAGGAAAATTTAGTTGTCCATTAAAGTGTAAGAAAAGATCTTAGTGACAGTGAAAACATTGTCTGAGTTCTTAATTAACTTACGAAACAAATTGTGACATTTGCTCCTTTCAATCTGTTTAAGTTTTTCCTAGGTGTAATTTTAATAGTAATCGTTAAACTTTATTTTTCCCCTAAAAGTATTATTTCTTCAATAACAATGAATGAATGCACATCAAATCCTGCAGGCCCTGACAATCACCCTTAATGTGAGCTTCCAGCTGATAGCTTCAGATGTACCTGCCATACAGAATGTAAGGAGCTGTGTAGTGAAATTCCCATAAATCATTGTATGGATGGGCTATGTCAGGATGGATCACAATGCCATGATCTCCCTGGAGAGTTTAAGTGTCACTAGTCACAGTCTGACTAGTAAAAATCACTTTTGTCATAAGGCATTTTGGGTTTATCAAAAAGAAATGTCTGAAGAATGCAAATGCAACATTTCTGGAAAATGATTTTAAATACATGGCTGTTAAAATTCTATTATGTAAATTCATAAAGTATCATTTGAGCTTATAAAAGAAAAATAAACAGTCAGTTACTTATTTTTATAGAAAATCAGGTATTCTTATTCTGTTGACTCTGTTATGCTGATAAATTTACACAAGAAAGCAGCCTATGTGGTATTGGTCCCTGAAACCAGAACCACTATTTTTCAGCATAATATAGCAGTTTTTCTGATACCTGACAGTGCTGCAATACTTTGATAACTAATTTGAAATAGAGACAAAAACATACATAGGCAGTGATCCTTACTTACAGTATTTAAAGTTATTATAAGTGTTTTTTATTTGTCAAATAAACATCTATGATGGCTTTCTGTATACAGTATTTCCACTTGGAGAAGAATACTGTATAACTACATGTAACAGTTGTAGGTATATCTGCGTATTACTGTTACCATTATTGATTTTACACCTTTATATTAATTTTAGGGAATACTTCAATAAGCAAATGTTAACAACAAGGCAAAAATGAGAGATATGCTTGATTTTTTAATAGCAATCAACAGGGATGAAAATTTCAGCTATGTCAGAACATTGCACAGTTGGTGTTTGGGATGGAATAGAAAATGAGCTTTAAAACACCTTTCTGCTTTTACTGATTTAGAAACCAAAGTGACTGCGTGTGTAGGGCAGTTTTAATAGGGATTGTCTTGTATTTATGCCTCCAGTGCTTATTATACTAGTAAAACTTTTTAAAGCACAATATGTTTCAACAGTTTGCCTTGATGGTCCGAAGTTGCTTAATGTAATCAGCTATACAAAAATGAAAAATTCTTTCAGATCAGGAGCGCTTCAGTGGTGCCCTAAGGACGTGGTTTACATTTCCTTTAATTTGAAATGTATGCCATTCTAGGGTTAAACTTTATTTTTTGTAATAATTTATCACACTGGATCTGCACTTTATGAGTGATAGAAAATTAAGCATTGTAATTAGATGTCAAAGCTGTCACAATGAACTGCAGGAATACAGATTTGTTTGGTTGTCTTTGAATTAATCCGTGTTTTGCACAACAGTGAGGAAAAGGAAGAAAACTTTGGTCAAGGTAAGACGTGGTCTAACTCACTAGCACACCAGACTCCTGCCTGGCAATATCTATGCTACTGAAGCAATGCATTCCTACATAAATCTCTTTTAAAATGAGATGTGAAGTCCAGATCTTCAGCCAGACCTAGTGTCCAATTTTGTGAGATATTGGAATCTAATTATTTTTAGCTCAGTGAACCAAATGCCTGTTTTAAGTCATCAGTGGCTTTTCATGCTGTAATTCTTAAATTAGTCTCTTTTGATCTTTTCTAGATAATTTTTTTCTAGATGATTATTTTTACAAGAATCTAAAAATCTTTCAGAAACCTTTTCAGTGGTCTCTGAAAAGGAAAATAAAAATCTTTATATAGTTACAGCAGGAATATGTGAAGTTTGAAACCCAGTTTTTATACCCAGCACTTTGATTCTAGCTGCGCACACAATGGCTAGTGTAAATTATTAGAAAATTA
The DNA here is from genome assembly GCA_034781795.1 of Crypturellus tataupa. NCBI lineage: Eukaryota > Metazoa > Chordata > Aves > Tinamiformes > Tinamidae > Crypturellus > Crypturellus tataupa. The sequence goes on along the minus strand of JAWLRI010000197.1, from coordinate 834,336 downwards.
TTTTTAAAATTGCATTTCAGTAAAACAAAGCATATTCACTTATAATTCTTTATGAAGCAGGTTCTAAAATAAAGCCCCTAGTCTTCCACTAGCCCTATAATTTTCTTGTTGGATAATAGTTTTAGAAACTGTTATGCCTTTGATAATATGCCTTAATTGTAAAATCTAGAATCAGGTTTTATCTTTGAAGTTATTTTTTAACTTTTTTGTGTGTTGCAATAGGAAACAAGATCTCAGTGTTTTACAAGTTTGGGTTTCCCATTAAATATGATTTTATTCATGTCAATTCTTGTATTATATGCTTTGTAACAGAATTTAAAGGATTTTTTTTAACTTGGTAAATATAGGATGTTTTCTAAAAGACCAGACCTAAAGGAAGAACCTTTAAAATAAGGATTTCGTTTAGTTTTCTTACCTATATTCTGACAAAATTGAGCATATGAACACAAAACCACTTGAAGAAATTGTCATTTGATTAACTTCTCAATTAAGAGCCATGGTATCATCTTGAATGCTTCTGATTATCATTGCAAATATGACCTTATCATACAGTAGGTTTTTGAAATCCCTTTTCCTGTGAATTGGAAACTTTCAGTGGAACTGAAACACTTTAGCCTAAACAAAGTTTCAAGATACAAGAACACAAAAGTACTCACCAAGATCTGCACTGATCCCTGTTTTGGCTGTTTTCTCAGATTAAATATGGCAATAAAATGTCTCTCTCTTCTATTGCTGTTTTTCGATAGGATTTACTGGCCAGCGTTGTGAAGCAGATGTTGCCAGCTGCGTGTCACAACCCTGTGGAGCCCTCAGCATCTGCAATGATACATTGGGTGGCTATCTTTGCTTCTGCGCACCTGGTTTTATAGGTGAGCTCAAGGATTCTTGGGGGGAAGTCCTGGTTAACACTGGTTAATCGTTTAAATTAGTCCTAAACCACAGAAAATGAAGTAATTCTGAAGCAACAATTTAGCAGCATCTCCCCACTTGGACAAAACCAACTTTTGATTTCAGGCACACGGGAGTATTCAGCTGTGTAGACGTATTCAGCTGTAAAAAATACCAACCTCAAGGGACTATTTCCACTCCAATAACTCTTACTTCATATTATTTTAGACAACGGTCTGCCTAACAGTGATGCAATTGCAACTCATGTAGCTATACACAAGTTAGCCTTAATTTATATACTTTGTGCTTCCCATAACAGTACAGCTGCAGTAACAGGGGCCTGAACAGCCAAATATGTATTCAAGATGCTGGGCAGGCTTAATTCTTCATGCTTGAACCTGTCCTGCACATTGCTGTCATTATACCTGACTAGATTTCAAGTTAGCTTAGACATGTCAGCATTGTCGGTATAATTCCAGATTGTAGTGAGAAAAGAGCCTTTCAGATTCACCTCTAAGATGAGAGGAATTCCCTGGGTGATGGGTGGCCCCCGTGACATAGATACTCATGCAGTGATACTCAATCATGGACTTTCATCAGGCTCCTAAAGACTGACCTGACCATCTCCCTGTGGCCAAGGAGGCAAGCAGAGGGATTAATATCTTCTGTAGATGCAGCCATTAAAAGGCCCCAGCCCTTAAAATATTGCTCTGTCTCCTAATGCAGGCATATTTTAATTTAATAACTGTAGTGTTTGTGTCTGTAATGTAATGAAATGCCATATCTTATTGTAATGTTTTGTTTTTATTACTTGAATCTAAACTATAATTGTTGCTACTTGTGATAAATTCTTGCCAAGGTCTTATTTTATTCATATGTTTATACTCACATCTACATAATATTAGATTACCCTTTTTTATTTTATGCTTTCTCTGTGGGCAAAAAGCAAATGTAACCCACAAAACCCCTTAGAAAGAATCAGGAACTTTTTTTATGTCTCTTAAGTAATAACAAATTTGTTGTCAATATTACTGGTGTGGGTAATTTATACATAGAATACAAATGCAAATAAATGCTTTCTAAATTTAGTTTTACCTCTGAGGCAAGAAAAAGCAGTAAGCACATCTCTTCCTGACAAGAAATCAGCTGCTGTGTTTTCTTTCTTATCCTGCACATCTGACACTACCTGATCACACCTAGTTTTCTGAATATTAGTTCTGAAGTGAAAATATTTCACCAAAAGCTTTGGCGACAACCAAAACATTTCCAGATATTGCCCATGGAGATCTTCAGAGCATAACTGAAATTTAATAAAAGATTGAAAAAGAATGTTATAGCAAAAGTCTGTAGCACCTTATTGTTTGTTCTTAGAAGCTGTACTTGCACTTTTATCATGTTTCAGGAAAATCCAAACCTTTACTGCCTTAAAAAAATAAAGCACCAATTTTTGAGGACATCTATAAATGAATCTCTCAAACTCCCATTGTGTCTTTGTTGAACGTTAGGTATTATGTACACGTTTCACTTTTGCTCATAAGCAACAAGAAATAAATTCCCTGAAGGCAATTTGTGGCTCATTGGTAAAATTCTCTGCACGTAACCTCAGTTATTTCATTTTGTTGTTGCTGCTTGCACTGGACACTCACCAGTGACATGTTCCTAATGAAGTGAATCCTTCACTTCTTCCCAGGTAATAACTGTGAGATTGAGGTGGATGAGTGTCTCAGTGACCCTTGTCACAACGGAGCCACATGTGTTGATCACCTGAATGCCTTCCAGTGCCTCTGTCGACATGGATTTCAAGGTATTAAAGAAGTTAGAAAACTTCACCTTCATCAATCTGCTCGGAGGTTTATACCAGTATTTACATTTTAGATTAGGGGAGTGTATTATTTTAAGGTCACCTGAAGTTCTAAACATGTACATTCTTCATCTTGTAAAAAGCTATCCATTATGCTTGCATGGCAGTATGGAAATGAGGGTCTGTTGCTGGCTGGTGTGTTTCTGGTTAGAAAGGATAAACCTATGTGAAGAAGGTTTTGGTTTTGCCATATTTGTACAATTTATATGAGAAATGTAACCGCTTTGGTAATTTTATGTATTTATAGTTGCAGTTGTTCTTTACTTTTGTCTCAGATTAGGAATTTAAAGTGCATCCATTTTCTTTTTAGTACATCATTTTTTAAACAGCATGGATGCTTAGTTATGAATTACCGAAGCAATAAGTAATTTAAATAGCAAAGGAAAATATATCAAATATCTGCTGGAAGTGCTATTCTGAACAACTACAGCTTGCATAATTATTTATTAAAAATATTTAAACTTCCAAATTTTGCAATTTTATTTGATTTTTCATTTATTCTTCAAATGCTAAAAAAACCCATCATTCAGAAATATTTGTAATAGAATATTCTTTTAGATTTTAAGTACCTTTGGAGTTATGGTAGCTATATTATAGGCTAGAATAAATGATTTTTTGTCTGCATCATTTTTTTTTCCCATTTGCTGAGCCTGCATCTCTTACATTTATCATGAACACAAGGAAGATTTTCTCTCATGACATTGACATGAACTCTGTTACATTTCAGTGTAATTCATTTTCTGTATTCTGTATCATATATATGAATATGATTCACAAGAATCAATTCAATAACTGGTAAGACTTTGCTTTTAATCCTTTGGGGAAATTACTGAAAAATTTGAACATTAAAAATGTCAACATATAGCTATAGTTGCCCAAATTTGAATATAAAAAGGCTGTCGAATAGATTTCAGCAGATAAGTTGTATTCAGTTAAAATAAGGGTAGGTATTTAATTACCGGGTATATAACAACTTCTTTCCCTTGTGCCTGGTTGTGTATTTATAGGTGCAACTTGTGAAACAAACATAAATGAGTGTCATTCCTCTCCATGTCTTCATAATGCAACATGTGCAGATCTGATAGGTGGATACGAATGCATCTGTCTAGCTGGCTTTACTGGTGAGTGATACTAGCACTAAGCCTTGTTTTCTACAGAAAGGTAGTCCACAAGGCATCCATTAAGACATTACTGACTAAATTGCTTGTGTTTCCTTCTCATTTCTCTTTTTCTGCCCTGGTCTAATGTTTCATTTGCATCCCAACAAACTGGAACACTGACTCCATCTGTAAACTAAACGGCACAAGATAAATTTTTCTGCACCAAGAAAGCCTTGAAAGCTTCCATACACTACAAAGATTATCTAGCATTTAGCAGCTCTGACAATTAAGTTGTTAGTATTTGTGGTAAGGAGAATTAAAAGGCTGATGACATTAATAAGTGTGGGTTTTTATTTGACTGATTAAAATTAGTTTTTCCTCACAAGCTGCTTGAGATTCTTATGATGCAAATGAATTATAAATTGGTGCCTGCTTGTCTTACTAAATCTTCAAATCTTTTGTCTTTCCAAAGGGGCAAGATGTGAAACAGATATAGACGAGTGTGCTTCATTTCCCTGCAAGAATGGAGCCACCTGCATTGACCAACCTGGTAATTACTTCTGCCAATGTGTGGCTCCATTTAAAGGTAATGAACACCAAGAGAGAGGGGAAAGGAAACATAATTAACTTTAGAAAGCATTTCTGTCAATTGTCTGAACTGATTTCACTCTTCCTACGGCATTATTAGTCCTTCATTTTATTAAACAATGCTTTTAAAGTGACCAGCCAGTTATGCCTTAGGCTGAGAGTAATGTGAAGTAAACTTTATTTATACATCTACTAGGAGTGTTTAGTTATTAATCAAAATGGATACTGAAAAATCAGGTTGTTAACAGAATAACATTATTTGCGAGATTTGAGGCATATGCCCTTTGAGCAGCCATCTCAAGCTTCCACTTCTATGTATTTTTATGTCTAATTTGATTAGTTGTGGAATTCTGCAATTTGTTTTCTGCTCTCAGAAAATACTTTATCTTGGCATCCAGAAATAGTGTGTGTTTACTTCTGTTTGTGGTTTTAAAGGAAATGCTTTTATGTAATCGTTTCAAATAAATTTGGAAGGGTAACTTTAAATACTCAATGCTAAAATAGCTCATAATAACCAATTATACAGCATTATCAAGTGAATCTAGTGTACAGAACAGTTTCAATTAAAGGGACCCTTTGATCTATAAATTAAATATAAACATATTTTCCCCATACATTTCAATATAATGATGCATATTTAGGATTCCTGAATGATCATTAAAAAACAATTTTCTTGTTTTGTTGAGACAGCAGGGTTTTTCCCCTTTAGGGAGGATGGTTGTATTAAATTCATCATTCATGAGAAAGAATGAGCTCTAATTTTTGTTCTGGTAACTGAGAACATAATATTCTTAGTACAGGATGCTTAAAATCTGTAGGGTTCCTGTTAAAGTAAATGGGTTTTGAGACTGTTTGCTACTTCACAGCCCTACTCAGTACCTTTTAAGATCAAATTCTTTCTCTAGATTTTTGATGGTGTAAGTAAAAGCAAAAGTCAATCCATTTGAACAGTCTACCTCAGTCGCACACCATCCGTTTATTCAATTTTGAACCGCTGTAAATGTAAGCTCTAACTCATTCACAATAAGTCAGCACAAGTAATGGCTAGTTCAACTGTTTTTTTGGTTGTGTGAAAATATTCAGGTAATTATAAGGACTAGTTTTTGTGTGCTAACTCCCACTTACAGAATTGCTTTATTAAATGAGTAAACACTTTATTATTGGCAAAGGCCATATCACTATATCTGTTTTGTTTTTGAAATATTTCCACAGAATTTCTTGCTTTTTTTTTTTCCTCTTAGTGGGAAAGTAAAAATGCTATGTTAGGAATACTGCCATTTTTTAAGTATAACTTGCTTGTATTTTTTTAAAGGAAGCACCAGTGTACCTTGACAAAATGTTTTTGCTTGTGTCATTGGCTTCTATGACATAATGGAAGACTTCCCAACCCATGATGCTTGGGCTATGATGGAAATTGGAATTTCCTCAGATGTTTGACAGTCCACAATGTGCCAATTAACTGTGAAAGCCTGATGTGTATGTGATGTGTTAGCCTGTCTTCATGGAGCATGGATCATTTTGTAAAACTCTGATTTCCATAGTATTATCAATGCACAGTTGCCGGCATGCTAGCAGTGACACTGCTAATACATTACTCTCCATTATTATTGTCCTGAAAGAGGATTTCCTCATAGCTGGTGCAGATCACAGCTCTTTCTTTACTTTGTAATTTTTAATTGGAATTCTAGTCACTGTAATTGCTGCCTTTGACTTTTGATGAATGTTGTGCTGAACTCAGCCCTACAGCTCAGAGTTCTGGTAGTCCAACTGGCAGAAGTCCAGCTATGCAGTCCAGTCTAGCTATGTAGAACTCATAAGAAAATCAAAGAAATGTCCAAATATGACATAAAAACCTTGTAAACTCCTAATAATGTTCTAATTACCCAGTAAGGTACCTCCAGGATATTTTTCCCATTACAGCCAAATTCTTTGTCCTATGGAGAAGAAAACTGATTTTTTCCCTCCAGAGTTAAAGGACTGCAAGTCACTGATAAGGAGCAAAAATGATGGATTTTAAAGTCCATATACCTATATATCATAATGCTTTGGGCCTTGGTTATTTTAGGGGAGCAAGATCTGATGAAACAAAAATCAAAAGTCTATGCAAGGTTATATTATCAGTAAAGATTCTCCTGTGTGAGCTCACACAGGAAGCCAAAAGGTTCTGGAAAATGAATGGGTTTGTGTTGTAACTATGGTCCAAAAAAGAATGATATAAATTACAAATGCATATGATTTTGTGATTTATCACACAGTTATCTACTTTAAATATACTGTGCTTGTGAATATCTTCTATTTACCACAGTGCAATAGTCTACTTTTTCTGTCAATTTTTCTGTTTCTGTCTGCTTTCATTGAGTTCTGTCATTGACTTGTATGGCATAAATTACTATAATACCTCTCACTTAGATACCTGATTGCTATTTACTCTATTTACATTTATAGGTAATAGAGTATAATGTTCTCTTCATACGGAAATTTAACCTAAATAGATCATGTGGTTGCTTCTGCTAGGTTCCGACACATTAGTCACTGCAAATATGCTATTATCTTATAAAGGTCTCTCTTTTCTACCCTATCATATCTGAGGTGCCTTGTGGTCATGTATTATCAGAGGATATTGTGAAGGTAAATTGTTCAGAAACAAAGAAAGGGGATCAGCTGGTTTTCTCTTGCATTCCCATCTGGCTAAATAACTGTTGCAACTGGGAGCATAAAGCAAGAGAGTTTCAATTTGGATACAGGACAAATCATAAATTTTAATATTAGCAACAGAGATGGGTAGCTCAGAAATATATTTAGCTCTAGTTTTGACCAATATATTATCACTGATAGTCTTTGGCAGTAATATATCTATTGCAGTAGTAAGTTGTCCTCTGAGTGCTCATATGAGGTTGGTTCCAGTATCCTACCTGGGGAGTTCTTATAATAACTTTTCTATTATGATATTGATTTTACAATTGGAGCCTTTATATAATAGAATCACACTTATAGAATTGATATTAAGTGTTTCAGAAGAGAGAAGAGCATGCGAAAAACTTACTGTGAGACTATATCTCATTTAATGCTCCTAACTGTTTCATGGAAGGTTAAATGAGAGCTCCTGTGCCTCTATAAGGAGATGCTATCTTGTCCCATTAAAAATTCATGCATGATTCAAGAATGCTGCAGCTGGTAAATTTTATAGTCCCCAGTGGTATATTTTATCTATATTTACCACAGTGCTCCTTCCATGTGGAAGTGTATTAAATACACAATACAGGTTATTTATAGAGAATAATGGCAAGCACAACTTGATAATAATTATGGTTTGAAGTCAGCTTGCAATTTTATTTCCAATGAAAGTGAGAAAAGCTCCTTATTTTTTCATGCTAAGGATTTAAAGAATATTTTTCCAAACCTCAAACCTACCATTTTTTTTCCCAGTCTCTTGCTGGTCTCCATTGTAATTTTCAAAATATATTTTTTGTCATAACCTATTTATTTTGTTTTAAGGCTGAAAAATATCCTTTACAGTCTTCCATCTGTGTCAGCAAACTGTCTTTCTGGATTGGCTATAGCTTTCTTTGCTTTATTTAGTTTTAAGTCTTCACATGTCTTACAGCTAGAGGGGTCCATAATTTTTTTTATTTTTTAGAATTATTTTGTTCTTGCTCAGTTCTATGAAGGGAAAGGGGGGAACACACACTATTTCAGTCATGTCAATTGGTAAAAAAGTGTTTAGATAGAAGAGGTGGTGCCTAGCTGCACAACTGCTCTACTCCAGTTTTCTGTGTCTTGATAAAACTGGCCAACTACACGATAGATGAATCTTTCTTAAAGTTTAAGTTGTTCTATTATTGAACATCTACATTCAAGGTATTGCTGCATGCTTTACCCCAGTCATTAGCTGTTTCATCCATATTTAGTCCTATTTTGCCCCAAACATTTTGGATGTTCTACAAGAACTTTGCAATATATTTGATACCTTTCTGACACTAGATCCATAGCTATAAATATGACCTTAGTGTTCCCAGCCTGGGAGTGCTGACATTTTTAAGTATGACAGGCCACATGGGTGAAACTAGTCCTACATATCGGACATATCTGTCCTGGCTGAGAGCATATCAAAGGGGAATCAGCTCTACTTCAGCCATGCTGCTTATAAGGACTCCAGCCTGTATAAGGATGTTGAGGAAAAAATGTTGCAGTTTGGAAGCCGTAGTGGTGGCGAGGCGGGGGGGGGGACGGAAGGATATATCAAGTCAGTATTGGATTCACAGTCTGTGAACTGTAGGTCCAATCGCCTTCCTAGGAGCGAATCGACTTCCCAAATAGTATGATAACACTATAAGCTCGACTCTGGCAGTATTGGATTCACGAACAGTCTGTCAACTGCAAGTCCGATCACTCGCCCCCCCAAACAAGTAGTCGAGTTTACAAACAGCATGGTTTATTCAAATGCAACATTTCCAAAG
>JAWLRI010000197.1:806660-825342 GCA_034781795.1 Crypturellus tataupa | reverse complement strand
TCCTTCTGCGCCTGAATTAGGCAACCGCCCAGAATGGCACAAATAACACCCTTGCCTTTGCCATCCTTAAACTTAGCATGACATTCCTCTATTCTTTGCAAAACCTTTTCGGGATCTGACCAATTATCTCTGGCTCAATCTTCCCCACCTTCTGAGGGGGCACATTTCTGTCTGCGTAGGAATTCCTTTATCGACATCCTGCCGACTACGCCAAAGGAGAATGATACCACTACAATTTTAAGACCTGCCTGCTCATTTTCACAGAGGGTAAGGTAGGTCTTAAGTCTGTTTCATCCTTAATAGGGATATAAAACAAGGAACGAAACTTGCACTTCTACAACAGAACTATTTTTTTTCTCCCTATTTTCTACACTGGGAGTAAAGAAAAATGTGACCCAAATAATTTTACCAACATTACTGTGAGCCAGTCATCTGCTCTTCCCCAGAAATATTCAGCAAGCAAAGAAGGCATAAAAATGTCTTTCTCTGGTAGACTGTATATTTTGCTACATGGTAGACCTGTAATAGCTATGCACATTTTCTTTTACTATTTTTTAAAGAGCTCATTATTATCTTGTTTTCAATAATTGGAGTTTATCCTTTGATCCAAATTATCGCACGACTCTTTTAAAAAATCCACTGTATTTATTTCGTCTAGATACTGCTAATAGGTATGTGCTTTTTAATCAAATATGTGTAATTGTAGAGGAAAATTGAAATTCTTTTCTGAGGAAATGTCTACTTATTTGCTGCAGCCTTAATGACACATGTCTCCAAATGTGTTGCAATTAAGATTAAAGCAAAAATGGTAATTGGCCATTAAACATGATGCAAAAGAAAGTAAAGCAGTGATACAGACAACTCAGCACAAAAAAAATGCTTAAGTCTGTTGAAAAGCAGGAGTAATAATGGAGTTTTCAGCATAGGACACTATTATGGGAACAGCTAATTACAAAATAGATAATAAGTAAGAAATTTAAGTGCTCATGAAGGCAAAAAGATAATGGAGCAATTAGTTTTTCAGTTCTCATAGGGCGAATCTCAGTCTTTCCTGTGCCAAGATCCATGCAAAAATGCATTATTGCAAGACTTGTGTCCCTCTCTAGCATATCTCTGTGCTAGAACATAGAAGATTATCTCCTCTTTGACACCAGTCTCTATCAGCTTTTGTCACTCTTTTGGCACTGAGCAGCCAAATAAAATCTTTGTTAGGGGAAAAAATAAAACTAGTGCAGAGACCCATGTATGGTACTTCACATTATAGAGGAGGTCTTTGTGGGTAAAGAAGCACAGAGTGGCCATATTTATGATGCATGATCTAAAAAATATTTATTGTCTCTAAGCAAAAACGTAGGATTGATGTAGATCTAAAAGATCATGTGGTGTCAAAAGTTGGAATCAGTATGGACTGGAACTTGCTATTAGCCAATATACATTCACTATATAGCCTATATACATTCATGAAATTCATTGCAGAACTTCACTGGTATTTTTACTAGTATTTCTACTAATCACAAGGATCTGGCAGATACGTCAAGATACATAGGCAACCCAAGGTTGTCCAGAGCAGCACCAAGAACTCAAAAGCATCTCAAAATCTGCTAGTTGCTTAGCATATGATGTGCTTTCAGCTCTGCCTTCAGTTTTCACCTTGGGACACACCTCGATCCACAAGAAATATTTCCTAAGCCTTTATAGCTCTGGGAATATTGCATATCTAAATCCAGTCCCATGTAGCAGGTAAGGGGGTGTGAACCTCACTAGTCATTCCGTGAGAAGGATGTGTGAGGACTTTGCTTGCATGGAGGAGGTCAGTTATGTAGATGACAGGAAGGTGTATTCATTGAGAAGGTCTATGAATTTCTTCCTCAAAGAGTTTTCCAGTAATTATGTGCAAATTGTGATTTTTCAAATCACAACTTAAAGCATGGTGCTTTTCTTCCTGTCTATCCTTCAAATTATGAGGCTGTTGGGAGTTCTTTGAAAACAAAGTTTGGACCATTTTTTGGTGGGGAGCTGGGAGGTTGGGGGTAGGAGTGTTTTGGCTGATCAAACAAATGCTTGAAGTTTTATTTTTCTAAATGTTTATAAAAGCATTCTGGTGCAGGGATATTTACCAACACAAATCAAATTAATGAAGTAATTTTCTTGGTACCATCTACTATAAAAATGTCAGACCAAATGCTTGTAAACTCACAAATTTTATGAAAAAAGAGGGTTTGAAAATGGAGAAGGGTTTGGTTATGTGAAATATATTATGGCAGCCATCACTCTATCTGCAAATGGTATCACATGTCCTAAACAATAAGGAAAAAATGAGTTTTGGAAGAGTTGTAAATTTTCCATGCATATCAGTAATTTCTGTTTAATTCTGGTTCAATAAACAGTGATATGAGACAACAAAGAAAAGAAAAGCATTTTCTTATACTTTGGATGGAAGGAAATTTCTGGAAATTGTTTTGCATAATAGCATTCTTTTTTTGAGAGAGAAAATGAAGCATGTTTTTATGTTGAAATCTGAAAAGAACAAATATGGGAGTAGACTTGCATTTATATTGTTCTGTAGTTGCAAATTTGTGGGGTTTTTTTTAAGAAAAAAAAGGAAACTATATCTTCAACTTTTTTTTTGTCTGTTTTTACAGAAATGTATACAGGTATGAAGCAGTAATATAGGCATCTTTGTGTGATTTTCATTTTAAGTTTGTGCTGTGGGTCTATCTCATGCTTTGATCCAGCCCTGTTGCATGGCCTGCATTTTCATAAAGAATTAAGGATTTTTTTTTTTATTTGAGAAGTGCTAAGTATTGCTTTTCAAACATTCTTACTTAAAAAGAAATAGCTACAGATTTTCTATTTGTATGGATTTCACAGAAAACGCCTTTGCAAAGAATGTGTATACTATTACAAAGCTGTGTCTCACAGAAAGTAGTTGCATTCCAAGGAAAATAAAGCTTTTGCTATGAATTTGAATCATCAGAAAGGCTTGTTTTTAAATTGGTAGAGTAATATCTTGCTTCTTTTTAAGTAATATCAACATATGCATGCATCTCCAAGTATGTCTTTTTTCCTATCCACTCCAAAGTAAGTACTTCAGGTTTTTATTTATGTACACTAGACTTCAATCATCACAATCATACAGGCATTTGTTTGTTTGTTAATAGATGAAAACCATTCTAAAATAATGGCAAGATTAAGAGTACACCTGAACTTTTTTGAGGTTTTCAAAAATGATAATTTGGAATACTTAATAAAGAGAATTTGATATTCAGAGTCTTATGATTGCATGAACCCCAAATCTTAAGCACATAACTTATTAAAATTATATTTAAGATATGTTTATGAAAGCCATTGTGAAGGGAGTGAGGAATTAATCAATATCAAATTAAAATAATTTAAATACTAGATATATCAGTTAACATCAGAAACACCCTTTGGAAAAAACACAGACTTGTGTATAGATCGGATGCAGGATTGTGGGAGTTATTTTTGGTTTTGTATATAGCTTTATAGGTCTCTTGCATACTGGTGTGCCAGAACAAAACACATTTGTACTTTATTTAATGCATTCAGTTTATTTAGATTTGCCAGGGAAGATATGGTGCTTATTGACTTTAATGTTAGGAGTGTCTTATAGCCCTGTTGTTATGAGGTCAGCTATAGAAAAAAATGAAACATAATGCTGCCGTAAAAAAAAATCATAATAAATTACAATAATTAAAAAAAATAAATTATCATAATAAATTACAATAATTAAAAACATAGAAAACATCTGAGAAAAATATATTTATTATTAAAGTTGTTAGTTTTCAGTGCAGACATAAAATTAGGTTACTGCCATTTTGAAAAAATGATCTCTTTAAGCGTTCTAAGACTTCAAATTATAAACCAAACCATATAAATTTAAATAAAACATCCCTGAGTGCATATGAATTTTTGAAAATTTGCTTATATTTATGTGAGTTCTATAAACCTAATTGGTTTTTCTTACATTTGTCTCTGAAAAATAAAGGATAGCTTTCCTTCCCCTACCAACATCCCTTAACCTGGTGTAATTTTCTCATTTCATAGAAGTAAAATGCTATTAACTTCATTCCTATCATCTACATCTGTTTCAGTTCAGATACAAGTCGAAGTATAAAAGAAATATTGTAGTTTGACAATTTTAGCATGAAGTAATGTTACAACCATTCTTTCTTTTGATTAAAGTTATTATTATACTTAATGTTGTGATAGCAATTTTGATACTGACATCACATTCTAAATCTAAAGGATATATTGGCTCTTGAGAGACCTATGTGAAAGAATTCCATGGGCTAAGGCCTAGAGGGAAGTTGGGGGGGGGGCAAGAGAGCTGCTTAGTATCCAAGCAGCACTTCCTCCAAGGTCAAGATCGGTGCATCTGGGGCGGGGGTGGCCAGCAGGCCTGCGTGGAAGAGCAAAAAGCTGATGGTAAAACTCAAACAGAAAAAGGCATACAGAAAGTGGAAAAAAGAGCAGGCTCCTTGGGAGGAATATAGGAATGTTGTCAGGGACTGCAAGCATGTGACAAGGAAAGCTAAGGCACAACTGGAATTAAATGTGGCGAGAGATGTTAAGGACAACAAGCAGAGCTTCTAATATATCAGTTGCAAAAGGCAGATCAGGGAAAACGTGGGTCTGCTAGTGAACGGGGTAGGCGCCCTGGTTACTAAAGACACAAAAAAAGCAGAGCTACTGAATGCCTTCTTCGCTTCAGTGTTTACCAAGGGCAGCCCTCGGGAATCCCAGACCCTAGAGACAAAAGAAGATGCCTGGAGAGAGGAAGACTTCCCCTGGGTAGAGGAGATGGGATCCCTAGAGCACCTAGGGAAACTTGACGTCCACAAATCCATGGGCCCTGATGGGATGCACCTGAGAGTGCTATGGGAGCTGGCAGATGTTATTGCTAAGCCACTCTCCATCATCTTCGAAAGATCCTGGAGAATGGGAGAGGTGGCAGAGGACTGGAAGAAAGTCAATGTCACACCGGTCTTCAAAAAGGCAAGGAGGAGGACCCAGGCAACTACAGGCCAGTCAGCCTCACCTCCATTTCTGCAAAAGTCATGGAGCAGCTCATCCTGGCTGTTATCTCCAAACATGTGGAGGATAAGAAGGTGCCCTGGAGTAGTCAGCACACGTTCACCAAGGGGAAATTGTGCTTGACTCACCTGATAACCTTCTATGACGGACTGACCGACTGGGTAGGTGAGGGGAGAGCGGTGGAGGTCATCTATGTGGACTTCAGCAAGGCTTTTGACACCGTCCCTCACAGCAGTCTCCTGGGCAAACTCTGGAAGTGTGGGTTAGATGGGTGGACAGTGAGGTGGATTAACAACTGGCTGCATGGCAATGCTCAGAGGGTGGTGAGCAGTGGTGCGGAGTCTAGTTGGAGGCCTGTGGTTAGCGGTGTTCCCCAGGGGTCAGTCCTCAGTCCAATCCTGTTCAATTTATTCATCAGGGACCTCGATGAAGTCACAGAGTGCTCCCACAGCAGTTTGCCGATGATACAAAATGGGGAGGAGTAGCTGATAGTCCAGAGGGCTGTACTGCCATCCAGAGGGACCTGGACAGACTGGATAACTGGGCGGTGAGAAAACTTACAAAATTCAACAAGGCCAAGTGCATGGTCCTGCACCTGAGGAGAAATAACCACAGACATCAGTACAGGCTATGGACTGACCTTCTGCTCTGTAGAGAAGGACCTAAGTGTCAAGTGGCAACAGTGTGCCCTCGTGACCAAGAAGGCCAATGGGATCCTGGGGTGCATTAAGAAGAGCATCTCCAGCAGGCTGAGCGAGGTGATCCTGCCCCTCTACTCAGCCCTGGTGAGACCACACCTGGTGTACTGGGTGCAGTTCTGGACTCCCCAGTACAAGAAGGATGTGGAGCTGCTGGAGAGAGTCCAGCTCAGGGCCACAGGGATGATCAGGGAGCTGGAACATCTACCCTATGAGGAAAGGATGAGGGAGCTGGGCCTGTTCAGCCTTAAGAAGAGAAGGCTGAGAGACCTGATCAATGTCTATAAATACCTCAAGAGAGGGAGAGAAGAGGATGGGGCCAGCCTCTTTTCAGTGGTGACCAGCAATAGGACAAGAGGAAATGGCCAGAAATTGAAGCATCAAAAGTTCCACAGGAACTTAAGGAAAAATTTCTTGACAGTGAGGGTGACAGAGCACTGGAACAGGCTGCAAGAGAGGTTGTGGAGTCTCCTTCTCGGGAGATCTTCAAAATCTGCTTGGACACAATTCTCTGCCACGTGCTCTAGGTGACCCTGCGTGTTCCGGGGATTGGATTAGATGACCTCTAGAGGTTCCTTCCAACCTTCATGACTCTATGATTTTATGATTCTATCCAAAGCCAAAAAAAAAAAAAAAAAAGGAAAATAAAAAGACTCTGAACTTAGGAAATACTATATGTTCATTAAAATGTGGTTGAAAATGTTAGCTTCATAAAAAAAAATAGAAAAGAGGTACTGGATATTTTCTAGTTCATCTTATATAATTATTACCAACGTTATCTCTACCTGTATTACCCCAACATTGTATCTACCTCTCTAGCATTACTTATAAAATAATAATATAGTTTTAGATATATATGTATTATTATTCACTTCAATAACTAACCTTCGAAGATACTGTATACTTAACTCCTTGGCCAATAAACTAAGCACAACCAAGATACTATCTCTCAGCAGGTAAAGGGCAGTTAACTAATACAAATACAAAACCTAGAGAACTCATGGAATAAAGGCCAAAGAACAGAATAAAATCTTTGTAGCAGACTCAGTCACTCCTGGTTCTTCCTTGAGGTCAGTTCTTGATTTCTTGTCTTTTGAGTTTTGTCTAATCAAGTGTCAGGAGGAATCCAGTAGTCGGACTCCCTTGTATATGTTTCCCCAAAAGGGCCTTCCCCCTGACACAATGCTAACAGAAAAGAACGGCACATACTGCTATATCCAGAAAGCAGTTTTCCCATCTTTTATTACTGCAACATTTTCCAAAGCTCAGCACCAGCACTGTAGTGTGTACAACTGTAACAAATGACTTGGAAGATCCCGTCCTCATTTGCCCCATGAGCTTCTCATTTGCCCCACAAGAGCATTAACTTTGAACAGAGTTTGAGAGGTGTAAGAGAAGAACATAAAGATGTACTTCAAAGACCCAGTTGTTGCTTTGTGCCAGGAGCAGCTACTTCCGTTGGTGCCTGTGCAGTTCATTTATGATTTAGAGCACTTCGAGAGTGGAACACAGCATATACAAACGCTTGTGCTTGATCACTATATATGTGAGACGATACCTTGATGACTCCACTACATCTGTTTGTAAGTGAGAACAGACACAAGTTTTTGAAGAACTGGTTTCAAGGAAGTATCTTCACGGAGTCCACAGGCCCTGCATGACGCCAGAGTAGTATCTGTGTTCATATTGTTGCTCTGTGCCTTTTGTGCAATCTTGAGGGCAATTCACTGTCTATTTAGGAGAGATGGCAACTCCTACAGCATAGGACAATCTAGGCATCTCTTCACAGACAAAATTTCTAAGCTGCTGTTGGTTGTTTCTTGTCTCCATAATGATACTGATCCCTTTCCCAGACGCAGCACCCTGCACAGATTAGTGAGAGTAGCCACAATTGCCTCTACTGTCTTTTGGGTGAAGCTGTATATAACTGTCCGTCTGTGCTCAACCGATATAATGCATGGTGAACTCTGGAAATGGTCAGTGAGATTTGTATTGTACCAAAAGGACAGGTTCTCTGCATATTGCCTCAATAGCTTCATCTGGTTTCCTAGGGGAATTGCCAGTACATCAACAATCTTCTTTAGTATCTGCAGCAGGTTGTCCAAGGGATGGCAATGTACAATTTGAAAAATTTTCAAATTTACCTGCTGAGTACATGCTTTGTTTTCAAGAAATTCATAACACTGGTGAATAAAATGATACCACTGTCATAAGGTCCCTGGAACTCAGTCCCAATAAAATTAATATATTTTTTAAAAATCCTTTTGTTGGCCAATGCTCAAAAATTGGCCAAAGTCAGATACAAAGATCAGATCAAGCATCATAATTTCCACTTTTAGAATGGTAACTGTGATATTTACTTCAAAACTTCACTCTGCAGCTACCTCATCTGATCCCAGCCTGACTTTAAGGGTGACAGCTGCTGGTCGGTTCTCACCTTTTGTCCAAACATTCCCATGGACCACCTGCTCTTTCTTCAGAGCCTGTTGTCCTCATGAGTGCTCATTTAACATCATTACTGCAGCATTTAATGTTATTTAGGAAATTGTCATCCAAGTGGTGCTATTGTTTCTCTGGAACTAGCCACAAGTAGTTTATTTTCACTATATCATCATAATCATGCGAGTTGTTTGCAATCTGATTTTTTTTTTCATTATTCAGTCTATATTTCTATTGGAAAATGCTGACTTTGAGAGCTGTTGTCAGATTTAATTCCTTAAAATGTTAGCAGAAAATGGCTTTTTATTAAATTATTTCCCCAAAAAAATGACAACATCAAAGAGATGCCATTTTTGATTCTAAAAGAATTCTGTAGTGTACATCAAAATATTTCATGTAAAGGCTTATTCTGAGCAAATGGAAACAAACAAAAGTCAATAGGCTCTCATAAGGGAATGAAAACTTATCACAGATAATTTATTTTATGTCATTTTTATAAATTGAGACTTTTGACTTTTCATAATGACCTAAATAAAATGTTTTTCAGCAAGAAATTACCTAATTTCAGTGCTCATTTGTGATATTTAGAGACTCTGTTGTAGAATTACTACAAACAAATATAGTAGTAAAAAAACCTAATATTACTCATATTAACAGGACAGAAAAGGTTAAAGTGACCTAATTGAATTAAGCACAGTTGGAAAAATGTGCTGACCTTATTAATCCTTTATTGAAATTCTGTGTTTGACTCCTTTTCACATTTGAGCTGTTGGACATTCTTTCTTTTTTCTTCTTGATAGCTCACTATGTGTAGTGAATACTACTCTTCTACTCTGTTATGACCAATCTACAAATCCTGATATATCAGTGGGAAAAAAATATTTTACAAACTGTTTTCCTGACATAGTATCCTTTTCTGAGAGTAATCATAGACATACTATTATAGAAATACCAGATCAAGTAAGATAATGACATATTGAAACTAATCATCTACAATTAAAAATCTTGTATTTATGTACTCTTATAAAAATAGTCTAACATATACTTTACAATAAAAAAGAGAAAATGCAGTAGGCATGAGTTACTTAATTTACTTTAATAAAGAAAACAGTTTTTTCTTCTATAATTTGTTTGTTGCTTGATTTATCTGAATCGCTTTAATCATCTATTTACAGAACTGAAAAAAGTGGATATGACATCAACAGAAACATATAACACATAACCAACAACACATATTACAATACAGCTATAATCTCTGTGTGACTATCTGCTTTTCAAAACACTCTATTTTAAAATTGAGCAACATTATTTTCTCATATGCTTGATATTTGTTTTGATTAGCCTAATAATAAATTATTAAATGATAAACATTTATCATAATTGTATTAAAAATAATATATATACTTGTGCTCCTCAGAATTACTGAGAATTACTATTTTTAAATACTGATGATAGTTTAAAAATGAATGGAGAAAAGAGTAAGAGTTTGAGGGACAAACTTATTTTTTCTTGTCTTACTATCTTCCCAACTTTCCAGTTTGATATGAATGAAATCTTTGTAATTTCAGTGACAAGCATGAAAGCTAGGTGGAATGAGAACACTCCTTTCTGATTCAAGAGAGGTAAAGGTAGCTTGAAAGAAGACACTGAAAAATATTTTTAAAATACTACTACAAATTAATAATGTGCCACGTGTTTTGGCCTTGTTTGGTAACTAGGAATTAACCAACTTTATGACCTCATTTTAACTCTCCATTCTTCATAAGTGTCAGAATATTTTAAGTGGCTATAGTAGATTCTAACAACATTAACTTTAGCTTCACCTTATTCTCTGTAGGGGGAGAAAAAAAAAGTCTATTTCTTACCACCTATATTTTGTCAGGTAAGCACATATTCTGCTGTAATCTCTCATCAGTCCATATTTCCCTGGAATTCCTACTTGTCCGGGAGCTGCGCTGAGCAATGATCTAAAGAAGAGGTTTATGGTCCTGCTTGCAGAACAGCATGTGAGGCATAAACTCTTTAGCAGCCAGTCATGCAATCTGGCTGAGCTGTGGCATTGGCAGGAGAAAGAGATGAGGAGAAGGTGAGCAGGCTGCACAGTGTTAGGGCAACAAACAGAAAATGAAGAGGTTTCACAGAACTCAGAGGTTCCTCATCCAGAGAGGCACATGGGCTGGCTAAGTCTGATGCACATACTCTACCCAGTGACACTAAGAAGCAGCAGTTGGTAATAGCTTATAAGACCGCCTTCTAGGAGTCCAGGAGGAACAGTGGCACTCATCTGTTGACCAAATCTGATCTCTTTTTTGCATGTCATAAGTTTGGATTCAGTGAGTTGGAAAGATACCTGAGCTATTACCTTCTGCTACTTGTTTGTGTGAGCACTAATGAAACTGCCGATAGAGACCAATGCCAGTGTTGCTTGAGCAGTGCCAGAAGGGAACATTGGACTTTGGCAGTACCGGTGAAGGTCTTGTAGGCCCACACAGGTTCTCATCAATCCTAATGGTAAGAATAGACACACAGCTAATGTTCCTCTAAGGTGTAAGATCTGATGGTAAGAGATGGGATCCATCTAACAAAGAGCAAGAACATTTTTGCCAACAGGCCAGCTAACTCAGTGAGTCGAGTTTTAAATTGCATCTATCAGGGAATAGAGAGAAAAAGAAAAGTGAAAGTACATAGAGTTGGAAAGAATTGTCTGCAGGAAAGCAAGATAGCAAATCTATCACGCTTGGACAAAGTGGTGCAACTGGGGACTCATCTCATGTGCCTGCAAACGGTGTGTGTGGTATAGGACACAGAAGGAATAAAAAGTCCTCAGAACTACCGGTTCACTGGAATGACAGGGCACACAGTTGTGGAGTGATACCAGCTGTCTGGAAAGACAGGCAGGGAAGATGAGGAGACATGGCTGAACTTCAGACAAAGTAGTGGCTCAAATGCATGGAGTTAAACTATTGCATAGGCAGTGGTGATCTGCTGGTTAGATCTGGTGGGGCAGGCTGAACCAGTACAGGCAATATTCTGGTGGATGTCTGCTACAAGCAGCTGGATCCAGGAAAGCTGATGTGGTTTTTTAATTAACTGGAAAAAAAAGCTGGAGTGAGCTCAGCAGAGGGCCTTCAAGATGATTGTGGTCTGGAACCTTTGCTCCAGAGATGGAGAGGCAGAGGGAGCTGGCCTTGCGCAGCCTCAAAAAGGGCTTTCCAGGAAGGCCTAACAGAAGCCTGACACCTACCTAGTGTCAGGGTATGGAGCAGACAGGCAAGCTCATTTTCAGAGTTGCAGAGTGAGAGACATCTAGCCAGGCTTTCATAAAAAATACTTATCATTAGTTACCGAATTTGAGATAATAAATCTGTCAATATGTGTTAAAACTGAATTTATGAAAGCAGCACAAGAATCTAAAAGTGCTGCACTCAAGTCTCTAGTACCTTATTTTCTGAATCTGGTCACATTTAACCTTTTATATTTCAAATATTTCCAAAAATATTCTCATAAATTATATTTAAGGTAGCAAGAGTCAGCTTCAGTTAAAGGTTAAAAAAAATAATGAATTAAAAAAAAAATAAATAATTTATCCATAGTTCTTTGGAGACTGCTGTTTTTTGAAGGGACTTAGACTAAGCAAAAGTTGTTCTGCTGATCTTTGATGAATGATACAGTTATAAAACACACATTGTGCAGAAAGAAAAGGCAGAAGAAACATGTCGTGTTAATCATGCCAGAGCAAAATTTCAGCAGAGGAAAATGCTTGAAATAAAAATCTTTTGTAGTGGATATAGCTAGAAATGTAACCTAGAGGCTTGGAAGAATATTGAGAAACAAGAAAAAAATAATATTTTTCTGAAATACATAATTAGTATGTGAAAGTTAGCCACTAGATATTGAGATCAAGAACATGCAAATTCATTAGTATTCATACAAAAGAGGTATGCACAGTCCTATTATTATTAGTGGACAAATATTTGTAAATAAAATGAACCTATAGGACTTAGGACATATATCTTCACTGTTTCTTATTGCTTCATCACTTGATAATTGCTCGCCAAGACTTTGTTACACTCTGGCCCAAAATGTGGTTCTATCTACTACTGGAGAAAAATACTACAGTAGGAGAAAACATGCATTCTGGAATGTCATTTGCTTTATCTCCTATAAATGCATATTCCACTGCCACAAACATTTAAACACGTGAGAAGACAGGACAAGTCTGTTTTGGAGAATCTTCCATCAACGCGGAGGAAAAACAATTCCTGCATTACTGCATCATCCGACAGTTCCCCTTACCATTGTGAACCATGTGTTAAACTTATCCATGTGGGTGTGAACTCCACTTCAGGAAGCAGCAGAGTCGTTGCCCACGTCAAGCTGCTACAATATAAAGATGAAAACCTCAGGGCAAAACCGCAGTGTGCCATATGGCAGCTTTTGCCATGCTGTTTCAATGAATCCCAGAACTGAGACTGCCAACTGCCAGCAGCAGAATCGCCTTGCGTCACAGACACCACCAGTCACATAAAGACAAGGAATGACTTGTGCCGTTCTTCTCCCCTGCCAGATTAGCTGCTGTGGTCAGAGGGTTTTTTTTTACCCCAATCGTATTCCCATCTGTTGTTTTTGCAGCCTTAACAGTTGATCGCTTAAGATGTTATCTTATAATAGGGAATCAGCTCACCCAAAACCCACAAAGCCAATGTTTAGGAGAATGTGTGGCAACTTTCTTATATACACTGCCAAGAATTAATTGTTAGTGCAGTTTAATGTCTTGATAGTCCATATTGTCTAATTAATACAGGAAAACCTCATTAATAGTACAGTTAAAAGTGTAATAAAACCCCTGTTGTTAGACCCACCTTTCCAAAGTCCCCACGTCCTGCATCAACACTTCAGTTTCCTGCAGGAACACTGGGGGAAGGTGGCATGCATTAGCTGTAAGCATCTGGAGGTCCTCACTGCCAGAGGTCTGATGTCCTGACTCTTCCTCTGCAGGATCCTCTGGGCTTTCATTTCCTACAACTCCTACCCACAGGCGCCAGCTAGAGCGGGGACTGGACAGAGGGTCTTGGGGCTCAGGGCTGGGGCTTTGGGCTGGAGCTGGGGCTGGGGCAGGAGCTGGGGCTGGTTCAGGACAGGCAACTCCAGGCCCCAGTGCAAGCTCCAACCAGCACAGCCCAGCTCCGGCCATGGGCAGCCCTGAGCCCTGACCTGGCCACGGCAACACCGGCCTCCCTCTGGAGATGGCAAAATCGTGTATAATTGTATGCGATAATCACAAGATGCTGGAAAACATGCACACACACAGACATACACACAGGCACACAGACATGCAAACCATCATGGTGTCGTAGAAAATTAGATCAGTGGCAAAGGTGAGGTTTCTGGGGCAGGAGAACTGCTGCTCCTGTAGGGAAGGTCACAGCACACGCTTCCTCAGTGATTCCCAGTAAGTCTCACTGTCCTCTAATGCGTTATCTGCTAGAGCGATTGTTGGACAGGGAGTGGGAGATTTTCTATTATAAAGCTATTTTTATACACTATGGAGACAGACATTCATTATGAAAAATAAATTATTTTAGAGAGTTTGTGTGTCATCATTAATTGCAAGCTGGACATTAATATAACATAAGGCTCCTGGCATTTCATTCACGTTCACCATTCTGCCACACAAACAGCTGTGACAACAGAATAGCAGGAAAAAATGAGAAGAAACTTTTAACAGAAACTCTTTCTTTTATTTTTATTGTTTATTTTTATCTCAGTATGCTTTTTAAGCCAGTTTAGAGGGCAAGGGTAGACAGAAAAATTATAAAAAATATTCAAATAACTAATTTGATTTTAAAATGCAATGCCATTATATAAACAAGGCAGGTAAAAAATGACGGCTTTTTGTTTGTAAGTTTGCAAAGCAAAGTATCTGTGCATGGCAATACGCACATGTACATTTCTGAGGCACTGCAGCTCAGCATTAACTGGAAGCTAAAGCAAATACAGCA
Organism: Crypturellus tataupa; assembly: GCA_034781795.1. NCBI lineage: Eukaryota > Metazoa > Chordata > Aves > Tinamiformes > Tinamidae > Crypturellus > Crypturellus tataupa. Next base: position 811,145 of record JAWLRI010000197.1, on the reverse strand, counting down.
GCTGCAGGAATACGTTCATTAGTTAAACCCTGACAGCTTTACCATTTTTCTTTTCAGGCTCTAACTGTGAGTTTAGGCCCTGCGAGGCCAGCAATCCCTGTGAGAATGGAGCCGTGTGCATTGAAGAAATGAATTTGGACATTTCTCCCCTCGGATTCCAGTGCCGATGCGCAAAGGGCTTTGCAGGTCCACGCTGCGAGATCAACGTCAACGAGTGCAGCTCTAACCCTTGCCTCCACGGGTACTGCTACGACAGTGAGTGCAGCCTGGTTCCTCACTTTAATGTGGAGTAGCCTTCCTGCTAAGCTAGCTTCTGTAGCTGCTCTGGGGAGAGAAGTGGATAATTTACTGAAATTTAGCTTGTCTGAAGCTCCACTGCTGGTGCCAGGAGGATTATTTTTGCCAAAGTGCCTCAACTCCTGGCACCAAGGTTGGTGTGTTCAGGGGGTCAGATTTGCAGCTAATGAGAAATTTTAATGAGATTTGTGCTGTCTCCTTTGATACCTAAATTAGCCAAACACATTGTGCATTTGAGGAGGGAGAATATTCAGGTGCTGAAAAAAGGAGCTCATAGAGCAGCGAGGCAGTCTTTGTAGTAATTGTAACAAGCCCAAATATTGCATTAACTGTCAAACTGATGCAAAATCTAGTGTCTGTTTACTGAGAAGCACCTTCTAGCATCGACATGGTGGCACCAGGTGCCTGACACTTTCCCTGATAGTGATATTTAATGTTTCTATGTTAGGGTTTAGAAGCAAGCTGAGCATGAATTATTGTGCTGTGTTCTGTCTGGATTGTCAGGGTAAGCATAACAGCTCCCATTTTGTCTGAGGTTTTCACTGCAGTGTCTTATGGGGACGACACTACTAATCAGGCACTTTCTATGCCTGCTAAACAAAAGTGTTAGGTTTTCACAAAGTCTTAGAAAAGCTGGTTAGAAAAGAGGGTGACCTTGGAAGTCATACAATCAAACCTCTCATGTAAAGCCAGACATACTTTACTCTTGTAGTGATTTTTTCTGCTTCTGATATCCAGTGTGAATCTCCTGAGCTGCAATTTGTGACTGTTGCTCCTTATTATAACATCTGGCACTTGGAAAAGAATTTGGTTCTATCAGTTTTGTAACTGTCCTTGAAATTGATATTAGATAGCCCTTTATCTATTAATCCTTCACCAAAGCAACTAGCATAAAAGCAGCCCCGTTGGCTCAGCTTCTCCTCATAGGTCATGGACTTTAAGCCTTGACAAAGCCTGGGCCTGGTAGTCTTCTGCTGGGTCACTCTCCAGTTGCTCCATATCTCTTTTGAAATGCAAATGATGACATGTGGACTTTGCTGAAATTCAGTAATTTAAAGACAAATTCAAAGACGGTAAAATTAACTCTACTGATTTCAGATGAGATCTTAAAGATATGACTTTAAATTATGAAACAAATTATTGTCTAAAACTCTCTGGTTTATAAAATGATCATTTTAAACAAACTTCAGGAAGTCCCTGTATTCATATGGGAATAAGACAGCAGCTTCACATCCTTGTGTAGTAAAGATTACTGTCCATCAAGTTTATAGATGTTTTTATTTACTACTCATTGGTTCAGAGATTTTTGAAGCAAAATTTAGATAAGATGCAATAAAGTTCTTTATACTAATGAAGTACCAGATTTTTGGTGGGTAGTTTGTGACACCTCTAGACTTAACTTCTGTTACTTGGAGGTCTCATTTCCTCTGCCAAATGTGCAAGATCATGACTGCAGAAAGTGGGAATTCTGAGAGAGCTTGGAATCTCTTTAGCAGATGAAAAATGATGCTGCTGGGAAAGACTTACAGCATGTAATGAATGTAATAGCAGTTCTTCATACAGACACAATGCCTGAATGGATTCCGTAGTAAATCTCAGAGATAATGAAGAATCCAGAGACCTGTTTGAGGTTATAATAAATCTAGGCCCACAAGAACTGCAATTACTCCTGTCACTAGTTCCTTGTATGGATGCAGCACTCTAAAGATGCCTCTCACTTCAGATAGTTATAGATGAAAAGGAGTAAGATCCTTATCATTAACTGCTGAAGATTAAAGTGAAGCATGGAAATACATTTGAAGTTGAGCTGCCAAATTCAACTCAACCAAGTTTTCCTTTAATATTGTGGTGTAATAGGAGACATTACTTACCAAAGTATTCATGTTGAACTGTCCCTTTTGCATCTAGGATCAATATTAAAGACAAAATATCACATACCTCTGTACAGTTTTGCAAAGGAAAATTAGTAGCTTGTAAGGTCAGATTGCTTTCTTTTCACCAGCTTACAATGAGTCATTGATTCATAATTACTGTGTTAAAATAATTGATTTGTTTAAGAAAAGAAGTGCAGTGCAGCTAATCTGTTTTCATATTAAAAGGATGTTTTGAGGTATTGAGTTTAATTTAGATCTTTTTTTTTAATGTCTACATATTTAGGTGAAGCCAGTCCAAATCTGTTTTGAATATTAGTCATTATTACTGTTACTTCTTAGTTTTACTGTATTATTTTTATTCAAAAATAGTATTAGTACTAAGATACTATGTCTGTTACAGTTGTCGATGGCTTCTATTGCTTGTGCAATCCAGGATATGCGGGACTGAAATGTGAGCAGGACATAGATGACTGCACATTCAACGCCTGTGAGCACAATTCCACATGCATCGATCTACATCTGGTTAGTAAAGAATGTTTTGTAATTAAAATGCTTGCTTAGCTTTCTCTCCTGAAACCTAAAGCAAGGCTATTGCAAGTTCTGAACCCCTACTTAATCCATATACTTGTCAAGAGTTTTATCATTAGGCTTTCTAGTCACTGTTTTTTATTTATAATGATATAGACAGAGGGAGAAATTAATTTTGATCATTTAAAATCAGTCACTGAGTCAACATACTAAATTGGTGAATTCAAAAAGAGAGGAGTATTATCAACTAGATATGTTTATTGCCTCTTTGTAGGTGACAGTAATAATCATTTAAATTGATGATATTGAGTTCAGAGGGGCTTAAAAATTCTCCTACCACCCCAAAATGTTTTTTTTTTTTTTTTTTTTGCAAAATCCTTCAGCTACATTAGTTCTTGAAACTTGAAAAGCTAAAATATAACTAATTTATTCTCAGAAGTAAAAGCATTCTGTCAGCTGATTCTTTCTGGGAAAGAAAAGGACATTAACAGTGTGTAAAACTTTGGCACTGGAGGAGGTCTTCCTCTCTTCATAGCTACAGAAATGTAATTATCTAAACCAGGAACCAATTTATTTCCCATGTTCTCATAAGACCACATAGTATGAATATGGTCCTTAAATGTCAGAGAAAGTGGGGGTGGCTAGAAAAGTCAGAATACTTTAACAAAGAGTTACACTTCTTTCAGTCAGATACTGGTGGTAGTCTAAAGCTGTCAGTATTTTCTAAATTCAAGTAAACATTGTGTTTCATGAGAATTTTCTCAATTCTTCCATTCTAATTTCCACAGTTGATTCTGCTTTTCATAGTTAGGAATACTTTATGCATTGTAAACTTGTTTTTGTTTTGTTAAATATGCTTCAAGAATTAACAAACTCATTGGACAAAATGCAGTGCTTGATATAGAGATGGCAGAGACTGTGATATTTCTGTAGTGGATGTTATTGCACATGCATATATTTTTCTCTATCATGTGGTTATAACAAATATTTCAAACTTTTATACTGAACACATACTGACATCTTAAAATCCACTGAGTATTCCACAAACAAGCTTTACACTCAGGAGTCATGTACTGTCATACTATTATAGGACTATGTTGTAAATGTAGATATTCCAAGTATTTACTCCTGCAGCTTATGCTTTAACTGAAACTATTAAAATGAGTATACAAAAGTTAGAACCTAAACAGTCCATTCCTGCCCTGAAAATTAAGATGTCAGAAATGGATGAAACTACACTTCTTTTGTAAAATAAGTATATCTTTCCACCAAGAGTGCCTGCTAAGTTTCACTGATGAGTTGCGATATTGACCTAGGGGGATTTTTAATTTAGACAAAATTAAACCTGTCAAAGAATGATAGTTCACTGCAGTTTTTAACACTGCTTTAGATTTTTCTTCATATGCCTTTTATGCTTTTATTTCCTTCATTAATTTGAGTTTATTCTCATCCTGCAATATCTATGCATTTGTCATCTTCTCTGTCAATTGCAGTTGTTCTATTTTAAATGGTCTGTGACACAGTCACAGTCAGAGATGATAGTCATGGAATCCACATAGAAGAGATATCTTTTAATGTCAGGTTTTCTATAAAACAACTTTGCGGGTATCTAAAACAAATACTGTAGTAACATAATGGCAAGTCATCTTAGACATTAGATTTTGTCTTATCATGTCTCAATAGATTTCTTAAGGTAATTCACACTTATTATCATAGAATCATAGAATCATAGAATGCCTAAGGTTGGAAGGGATCTCTAGAGGTCATCTAGTCCAACCCCCCTGCA
>JAWLRI010000197.1:791006-805889 GCA_034781795.1 Crypturellus tataupa | reverse complement strand
CATAGCCTTCCATGACACTGCTCCAGTCGTGCGAGCTATCCCACCACGTCTCTGTGATTCCAATGAGATCATGGCGCTGGGACCGCACGTAGATTTCTAGTTTGTCTTGCTTGTTCCCCATGCTTTGCGCATTGGTGTACAGGCATTTCAGGGAAGTAACCGAGCCTGCAAGTACCCCAGGAAGAGTGAAAGAGTGAGCTCTATAATCATTTCCTGTCCTAACTTCCCCACCACCATACTCCCCTCCACAGGGAAGCCAGCAAAGTTTGACTGTGGAGTCTCCGTTCTGCCCCACTCTTTGTTTGCTCTTATCAATGTGTGCTAGGAGGGCAGACTGTGTTGCCAAGGGAATCGTGGAGAGGTAGATTTCACACATACCAGCCAACCTGGATGTGTATGGCCAAAACTTCTGTTAGGCCCTAGTTTTTCTCTAAGTTTCCCCTTTTCCAGGCCATTCTTCCACAGTAATATAGTGTAATATAGAGCCTTAAAACCAGGTAACCATGATATCTTATCAAAGCACTAGCACAAAAAGGCACAAAAAATGATACTTATGGAAATTAAAATGCTACATAGAGAGGGCTGGTAAAATTTGGAAGCAGGAAATCACACACACACACACACACACACACACAAAATGATTTGTGTTGCAGCTCCTGATGTTTTAAAAGGTCTATTTCGTAAAATCTATCTGTAGAAGGATACTGGCCTGTCCTACTAAGGATACGATTTCCTTCAGTCTGATACAAGTGAAGCTTCCAGATGACTCTAATGTATGATACACCATAATGGATTAGTGACTGTGGTGGCAGATTTTCAGTAACAAGAATCCCAAGGCTTCTCTGTGCTAAGATTCTCATTTCACACCCAAAAACTATTCCCAGTGTTGATGCAAGTCTCACAGTAATTAATAGCAAGAATGATAACAACGCTACATGTTTTGCTTGATTACCTATGGAGAGAAGGACAGTTTCTGTGAACACAACAGCTGTTTTCTCCAGATTCTGGTGCTGGTGTGCTCCAAGACTCCATGCCAAAATGTAGTGACAAATAGGTTTAATTGAGGCCTCTAAAACCATTACGGCTCTGTTACTCAGATAAAAAATGAGCCATCCAGTATTTAAATAGTTCTGTTTGTATTCATGTAGTGAGATGGTTGGGCATTATATTAGCAATATGTGATGTTAAGGAAATAGTGGGACAACAGAGCATGTCAAATTAACATATGATTATTAAAATATGAAAAAGTTGTTTTTTCAGTTTACCATCCATTTTAAACAATGTGTGACAGATTATAAAGTGTTTCTCTACAGAACTGTCATGGGGAAAGAAGAAATCATGTCTATTGCAATCAACACCAGTAAGAGAAGCCAGTTAGAGTAACCACTTCCTACGTCAGTTCTCGCAGGCCAGCTACCAGTAAAAGCTGCTGCTGTATGGAGCATGATTAGCACAGATGCCTTTTCAGGGTACTCACAATCATCTGTCAGCCTAACCGGTATTGTCATTGTGTTTTGTTCTATGACTGTAAAAGACAAAAGATATTAAAAGAAGATTGATGCTGGGAAGGCTGTTCTGACATCAGCTGCCTTTCATAAAACAATTACCTTCCCCCAATTTTTTAAAGAAATTAAAGAGCATCCCTGCTTATATCCTAATGGTTGCATTTGCATTGCAGGAAGTGAATTTAACTTTGTAAAATAGTGGGAAGTTTTGGGTTTATGTGCATGCAAACATAATTCAGTTGCTCAGTCAAACTGATAGATGTAATAGAAGGAGAAAAGTATGGGAGTGGCAGAAAGGCTGTAGTGCTGTCACTGCAAAAGTGACTAGAGAGGTCATCACTATTTGAGAAAAATAGTGGTGAAGACCTCCGCTTGCAGTGGTAAGTCTTTTATAGCATTAAAACTGAAATAACCAGTAAAATACTTAACTAAAACCTAGTAAATAGTAAATTAAATATATATACATATATTTTGGGACATTAGCCTCTTGCTCAGCTTATGCTAAGGCATGTTTTACTCAGATTTACTTGCAAATCCTTCTTAAAAAAAGGTACTATATAAAGCTGAAATGTTGTATTTAATTACTTTCATATCCTAAGCACATAGTTCATATAATAAAAAACATTAGCTGGGGTATTGGTATTAAAAATTGTTAAGAAATAATAGTAGCTTCGTAATAGCTCTGACTAGTTTTGCTTATGCTGTTCCAGATGTCAAATATAAAGCAATTCCTGTCTCTTTAATGTATAAAGGATATCTATACAGCAAATTTTAATAGATGTCTCCTCAAGGCTTTGTTTCTGGAAGTGTTATTTCTCTCTACTTACCACAAAATAAATAAAAAATATAAACAGTAAGTAAAGTGATAGTTAAACAATAGTGCTTTCATTGCCATCTTATGCTTTTCTTTTGGCAAACTCTCTATCACTACTTGATTTAAAATATAAATATCTACCTCACAGAAAAAAAAAAAAAAAAAAAAAAAAAAAGGAATGTTATGGAACTGAGCTCTCCATACAATAACAGGAGAGATGGTGAATTTGATCCTAAACAGGGAATGATTTATTGTTTCTTACCTGCTTTTAAAATGGCAGAAGAAAAAGTCTGGTAAAACAAGTTGCAATTCAGTAACTGTAATTTAGGAATTTATTTTTTGGATATTAGGGAAGGCTCATATGAGGGAGAGAGATATAGTAAAATAAAATAGAAAAAAAAAAGAGAAAAAATAGCCAGAGTTAATAGGCAGTTTATCTAGTGGATCTTATTTCAAGAGCAAAACTCCTATGAAGTCTAGCTCAACACATGAATTGTGAAGGAAGGATTAATTTAAAGGAACTCTGGCACTGAGAACTAAGGTACAAAGCAATAGTTCATTAAACTATTAGGAGTGTATTTTAGCCAGAAATAAATTAGTTAGCTCCTCAGAATAACATAAAATAATTTCCTAAATCTGTCATCTGTCCTTTATTTCCATGTGAAATAGAACATCTTGAACTTTCTGCTAACTAGTGGGAATATATATATATATATATCTCCTCCAAACGTTAAAATTTAGTTTAGAAAATTCAGAGATGCCCAAGGTCTGATAAAGTAACTGAGCCTCAAGAGCCTCTGCTCTCTAGCTGATATTAGCAGGTGGTCTGACATTTGAAATGTGAATAGAGACCAAACAGGCCTGAATCAGTGAAAACTTTCCAGATTTCTTTGGGTCTGGAAATTCTCTAAGGTCTTTATAAAGCAAACAAGTTCTTCCACTGAAATTGGTCTGAAACAACACCTCTACTTAACTAAAGGTCAGATCACACACCATGATTGGCATACAGTATGTAACAAGTAAGAACTCCTTAGCAGTTTTCCAGGTCATATAAATTCAGCCCGAGTTGTACGTGACTTTAGTGTATGCATTGACTTAACTGAGAGATTCCATGTGTGGGGATTATGAATGTGCTGTAACAAGTCGACAAATCAAGTCCAGATTATTGATTATACATCCAAGAAAAGAACCATACAGCAGTTGCCTAAGAAGCCACCTAAGAAGCCATCAACTGCAGTGGTACAAACTATTACTGCTGCTAAAATTCTCTGTGCTCCCCTGAAAATTGGACTTGCCATGTCTGATATATTTCCTCGTCCACCTATATTTATTTTAAAAAAAAAAAAAAAAGACTGGTGTCTTCATACTCCTTCAATAAAAGTCCTTTTGAAAAAGACAGAGAGAAAATTTCCTGTTGTGCCATGTACGACAGCACTAGGGGATTCAGCATGACATAGTCTGAAAACTTATTCATTACAAGTTTTTTTCTTTTATGCTTTAATAAGTCCATCTGAGTCAAATACATTGGAATGTACAAAATTACCTATTGACTTACTGACTTAGGATGATGTCCTTAATATAGATTCATGGAATTACATGTAGCTTGGAGAAAGGGAATATAATGTTTTATGCCTTAGTCACACAACTGAAAGTTGAGGTCAGCAAACAAGCAGGAGAAAAACAGACATTATTAAAGATATAAATGATCAACTGTTCATTGAGTTTCCATTTAACTCATGTGCTTTGGCTATTTTAGTATCTTCTAAATGCTTTAATTTGATTTTGGGGGAGAAAATTTGGATAAAAATGGAAATGGTTAGTCTTGACCAACAATGACAGTAAATACTCTAGGCCAGTGAGCCTTCTCCTATTATATTTCTCATAAACTGAATTTTAACTAACCTACAGAGTTGAGTAGAACTCTTACAAACTGTAGGAAGAGAGAGATTAATAGGCATTTAAAGGTGGGGTTTCCAATCAGACTTGCGAGCAGATGGCAAGTCAGTGTGATAAAGACGCAAGAAGGAGGTCCCAGATGGTGCGTGAACTCCAGGTTCTGTGAGCAGCACAGAGGCTGGTCGGAGAAGCCATGCAACAGCAGGGAGGAAAGTGGGGAACTTCAGAGCACAAGGCTCTCTGTGGAAAGCAAAACCCTGAAATTGATTCTGGCATGATACAGAGATTTCATGAGTCTAAGTATGAAATGCTCTTTCCTTTTAAAGTATTAAACAACTGACAGCAGTGTTATACTGGGGAAACTTGGCACTCGATGGAGAGCATGAGAAGGAGAATGCTAACAAGTGTGGGAAGGGGAGTTAGATGCAGAGAAGTGGGTACAGTAAATTGTCTGTATTCAGTGGCTTTACAGAGCAGAAGGTCACAAAAGGGTATGGGTCCAAAAGGAAAATGATGTGAAGTAAGACGAGGAAATTGACCTATAAACGATATAGTCACTCTGTGATAACTACCCCATAGATGTCTTGACTGCGCACATGCAAGAAGTTTGTTTTTCAGTGAATGTCAGAAGCACTAATCCTTGTACTGTGGTTAAACCTGCACGTGAGGACACTTACTGCAAAGGAGCGCAGCACCTTTCACCTCCTTTCACACCTTCTAACATAGTAGGTCATTGCCTAAAGTCAAGCCAGGTAATTCTGGGCAGAAATATCTAAGTTCTATCCAAGCTCTGTTCTGAGAACAGCATTGCACGTTTTTGGTGATCTTCTTTTGTGACATTTTTCATGAAAGAAGCTAAGCATCTTGCAAATATGTATGCATATAGATTTTTTTTTCAAGGACTGTATCAGGCAAACAAGCAGAAAGATCTTATGTTAGAGAGAGAACTCTGGCACTGAGAAATGCAGTACAAAGATATTTTCATAAACATGTATTTGGAGGCATAAGTTAATGTACTCACACTGTTATTTTGTTTAGAATTTTTTATTTGAAAACTCATCTCTTGTCTGAAGTTGCATGCGCCGAGTGCTGTGCCGTTCTGAAAATCTCCCCTTGAGCTGAAGTTCACGAGATAAAAATTAAGTGATTAATTTCCACGTACGAAAAGTTAACTGCTGGACTAAATCGGCTACACCCAAAGTATCAGTTTTATTTTCTGTAGGATAACATTGCACTAAAAGAAGAAAACTCTTCTTTTTTATTCTTTTTCAAAATGCAAATGAACAAGAACAGGCATATGTGCCTTGGCAGCATCACTAGAGCAGAAATTATTTAATATATGTAAGCAAGAGATTCTTTCACAGTATTGAGGTGAACAAGAGCTTCATAGGGTTTCTTTTTTGGCATTCATTTCCTTCGTTTCTTAATTTGTGTGTGTCCATGTTTTTGCATTGAAAACATTATATGGATATTTTTGAAAAGCAGGCCATTTTCTGTCACATAGTTGTGACTCTTAAATGTGAACGGACACTTTAGATACACACAACAGTTTCTGAAAGCATTTAGCCTTGCTCTGTTACCAATGTAGCTGACAAAAAAATGTTGTTGGCTTCAGAGCTCTGAGAGTCAAATATATTCTAATAATTCCAGCATCAGCTTGTTGCATACTGTGGCAGCCACTTGACATCTATTACCCTGAGCCAAGCAAAATGTTTATCTTCCTTATGCCAAAGAAACTTGTCCAGAATGTTATCTGTAGATTTTAAAGCAGGACCATCTTTGCAAGTATAGTTTAAAGGAGAAGAACATCTAAGATATAAAATACCTCTGATCCCAGGTTTGCTCTTCCCTTTATCTGCCTCCCACAAAAGATTCCCATTTCTAACAATGGATTACATCTGCTTTCTCTTCCTGTGAAAGAGGAGATCCTACCCAGGGATACCTCATTTTGGCTGTAAGCAAATTTGCCTGCATTATCAATTTTTCTCCAAGAACTACAGAAAGGGAGAACATCTGACCCCTAACGTAAGAGGCACTGCTAAGTGCTGCTATAATAAGCTGATAATGAAGCATCAAACAACATCAACTCTTACCATAGTCTTTCCCCAGCAATATGAATTGCTGATGCTGTATTGTCAGCTGTGCCAATTAGTGTACCATAGGTGGCAGGGAGTTCGCTATTTTAGCACCTTGAAAGCAGAGAGCAGTTGAGTCTTCTCTTTCTGAAGCTTAAGCAGCCTATTAGCCTTATCAATATCTGGTGCCCTTAGGCTGTTTTTCTGGTGATCCTTTGATCATCTTCTTTGAGTGACTTTTTGAGAAATCATATCAAGACTTTAAACATTGTGTTGTCCATTTTTCAGTAAATAATTTTTATAGTCAAGTTTGATATACTAATGCAAAGAATTGAGGTGTTAGGGAAAAAAAAGGAAGATATCAGGAGAACTGGATTAAATTGGCAAGGCAGATGGAGATGTTTGCAGAACAACTTAAAACAGCCTGATGCTAATGTTTCAGAAACAGTATACAATAAAATTCACAATAAATATGCCTATACAGTTACATATTAAGAACACTTATATATGAAGTATAGTTATATGTGCAGAATAATCATTTAATTTTGAGAGCATATTTGAGGGAATATATTTTTACATAAGGCTGGATTGCAGTAACAACATTCCTATTTGCAAGTGCCTCGATTCTAGAAATGCTCCCAGTGATAGTAGTTTTCCATATGAAGCAAGAATTTAGATTGTTTCATCAACACTGAGAATGCCTAAGCCTTGTGTTGTTACACTGGACGGTTGGTTATGCCACAGAGACAGATTCAGCCTGAAGCTGCAATCAAAGATCCGACTCTGCTACAATCATATTTCACTTCAAGCAGTTTTGCAAGTCTTGCAGTATTTTCATTCTGAAAACAAGTTCTACAAGGGTGAAACAAAACAGCACTGGGAAGGTCTTGCTCTTTGTTTAAAGAAAATGAAGTAATTTTGTAACTGACTCAATCTGTTTGCATTTCCAGAGAAAGGTTGAATGTTACCCTTGCAGTCAAATGTAGGCTAGGCTGTATCAAGAGTTGTTAAAAAAAAAAAAAAAGAAATATCTACGTTACAAAATGAAATCAAAAGGAATAAATAATAGCCTGCATTTTGTTAATTATAATATGAAGTATTTCATGTGAAATTTGTGGAATACATAAAACTGTCTATTACCTTTTTTTTTTGTCTCCTGAATAGCATATCATATGCTAATTTTAGTAATCAAGTCACTTTTTTTCTGGGCAGGACTTATATAGAAAGGTCATTTCAAGGCCTGCCTGATAAACAGATGTTTTTATCAGATCAGATAAGATCCTTTTCTCCAGAAATGAAATGCCTATACATTTCAACTGAGTCGACAGTGGCAAATGCAGTAACTTTTTTATTAAAAAAAACATTTTGCAGCATCCTGTTGTTCAAAATTTGCAGACTGGGCACTCATTACATGAGTGCAAAACTGAACTAGGAAGCCCTTGGTGGGATTCGCTGTGGACTTCCAAGTAGATTAAATTCTCTCTTTGCTGCGCTCTGGTTTCCCTCAGACTATCCACACAAGTGCTGGCTCTCTTTTGTTATAAAAAGCTAGGCCATATTTCCTGCAGCTTCAGGCTCTATAAGTTGTCCTTCACTTTGGACTGAAAGGATCCAAAGCTGATCATGCTTCAGGCACAGAGTAGGAGGTGTGTATTTTGTGGGGAGGGCTAAAGACAGGGGATAAGTAAAGGTCTGATGAGAGGTTAGTTTCACACAGTCGGCTGATTATTTTAACATTGCTGAGTTCATGCGGTAAGGAAAAGATGTCAAGGTTCTAGCACGTTGATTGCATGGACATGAAAAAAAGAGTTTTATTATTATATCAAAATTAATTTTTGTGGAACATTTCTCCTAAGTAATATTTTCCACATGCACACTAATCACCAATTCACAGAAGTATATCTCATCTGTTAGAGCAGAAATTGTTTTTATTTTAAAATGAATTTCAAAGGTGTCAGGCTAGAGAATGTTTCTTGCTGAAAAACTGTGATCAGAGGACAGATTTTATCTGTCCTCCTCTGATTGTAAAGATGCTTGAACTGGCTTAATTGACTTCTATCATGGCTTATTTAACAGTGGGCAAAATGTGTAATAGTTTCCTGCTTTAATTTACCCAAGTGTAACAAATGCAAAACCTACTTGTTTGCTTCTTTGGGAGGAATATCCTTCTTGCTAACAATTATGAATTTCATCCATCAGTGATGGATTCAGCTTTAGTTAATTGAAGACTAACACAGTCTCTTATAACCAATCTCTGTGGAAAGATGTTTGTTCTGCTCAATTTTTTTCTTTTCCTTTCTGTGCCAGAATCTTACTGAAAGTATTTTTCTCTAAAACAAGTTCACTTGTTTTTTTCTAAAAAATAGTTGACTGAATATGAACCAAAAATCCCCAAATCCATTAAACTGTCTTTGTGTCACAGGGTACATTTAAATGAGTGTTTCAGTTCATATTACAAGTGATCTCCTAGAACAAGTGTCACAGCTGCACCCACTTATCAGGCCAAATTTGCACTGTGGAGCTGACTTGGGTCATGAAAACAGATTCCTTGGTGAAACTACAACACAAGATGTTCTCTATAGAGGCATAAATTGGGCACCAGCCACTGGCTTTCAGTCCATAGGATTAGCTAAGAGCAATCCTCAACTAAAAGCCTGAAAATGCACATAACACAGTTCCATTCAAGAGATTTGTTGCTTTGCTGCAGCACAGATTGATAGTGCAGACATAGGCATAGTTATTTAATATTTAATTAAAATATAGCACAATTTCTTCAGCATGGTTACATCATATTACATATTATTTGCCTTAAAATATATTTAATGTGAATAAATTGCATTCCACTGAGGTTTTAAAGCTACATATGTTAGATGAAACAGGACATAAAATTCTATGCCAATACATTTTGCCACTGATATTTCAGCAAAGAAAATTGTGTCAGCACTCATGGTTAGTAGTATTGTTTTACACTGTTTGTTTATTATTGTTTTTTCACTCAGTTGGACTGAAGAAAAGGATTCCATGGGTTCACAGGATGAGCAGTGGAACACATGCCCTGTGATACCCTAATACTTGTTTTCTAATATATTTGATTCTTTATTTTGTAGCAAGCTGTGCAATAAATTGAAAGAGAAATGGCATAAAATGCACTTCAACTTCTATTACATGACAGAAAAAAAATAAAATAACATAAAAGTGAGATAGAAGCCTTATTATATTATTTATACTAGAAATAATATTTATTATTATTTTTATTGTTTATCTTAGATATTTTTGCTACATTGCATCATATAGGAAAAGCTATAGGGACTTGTAGGAGATATGAGGGTGGGAGATAGCCTTGGCTGCAGTGACCATGAGTTGGTGCAGTTCAGGATCCAACGAGGACGCAGGGCTGTAAGCAGCCTTGCAACCATGGACTTCAGGAGGGCCAACTTTAGCCTCTTCAGAGACATCCTCGGAAGAATCCCATGGGCTAGAGCCCTAGAAGGGAAGGGGGCCCAAGAGAGCTGGCTAGTTTTCAAGCGTCACTTCCTCAATGCCCAGCAACAGTGCATCCCTGTACATAAAAAATCAGGCAGAGGGGGCAAGAGACCTGTGTGGGTGAGCAAGGAGCTTGTGGCAATGGTCAAGCAGAAGAAGGCGGTATATAGAATGCGGAAAAAAGGACAGGCCCCCTGGGAAAAATACAGGAGCGTAGCCAGGGAATGCAGAGTTAGGACGAGGAAAGCTAAGGTGCATTTGGAATACAAGCTGGCAGGGGAAGTCAAGAATAACAAGAAAAACTTCTTCAAATACATAAACAGCAAAAGGAAGACTAGGGGAAATGTGGGTCCCTTAGTGAATGGGATGGACACCCTGGTTACAAACAACACAGAAAAAGCAGAGTTGCTGAATGCCTTCTTTGCTTCGGTGTTTACCAAGGGCAGTCCTTTAGAGTCCCAGGCCCTAGAGACGAGAGAAGAAGCCAGGAGAGAGGAAGACTTGCCCAGGGTAGAGGAAGCCCTGATGGGATGCACCCCAGAGTGCTGCGTGAGCTGGCGGGTGTTGTAGCCAAGCCACTCTCCATTGTCTTCGAAAGATCCTGGACCACGGGGGAGGTGCCAGTGGACTGGAAGAAGGCCAGTGTCACGCCAGTCTTCAGAAAAGGGAAGAAGGAGGATCCGGGCAACTACAGGCCAGTGAACCTCACATCTGTCCCTGGAAAAATGATAGAACGGCTCATACTGGCCATTGTCTCCAGGCACATAAAGGACAAAAAGGTGCTGAGGACTAGTCAGGGGAGTCACGCTTGACTAACCTGATAGCCTTCTATGATGGGATGACCAGCTGAATAGATGAGAGGAGGGCAGTGGATGTCATCTATTTTGAGTTCACCAAGGCTTTTGACACCATCCCTCACAACATCCTCCTAGACAAGCTCCGGAGGTGTGGGATGGATGAGTGGGTAGATTGGCAACTGGCTACATGGCAGAGCTCAGAGGGTGATAATCAGCGGTGCGGAGTCTAGTTGGAGGCCTGTGTTGAGCAGTGTCCCCCAGGGGTCAGTCCTTGGTCCAGTCCTGTTCAATTTGTTCATCAATGACCTGGATGAAGGCACAGAGTGCTCCCTCAGCAAGTTTGCTCCCTCAGCAAGAAACTCAGAGAAGCAGCTAATTCCCCAAAGGGCTGTGCTGACATCCAGAGGGACCTGGACAGACTGGACAACTGGGCGGTGAGAAACCTCATGAAGTTCAACAAGGTCAAGTGCACGGTCCTGCACCTGGGGAGAAACAACCCTAGACATCAGTACAGGCTGGGGACTGACTTTCTGGAGAGCAGCTCTGCTGAGAAGGACCTGGGCATTGTGGTGGACAACAGGTTGACCATGAGGCAGCAGTGTGCCCTCATGGCCAAGAAGGCCAATGGCATCCTGGGGTGCATTAAGAGGAGCGTCTCCAGCAGGTGGAGGGAGGTGATTTTGCCCCTCTACTCAGCCCTGGTGAGGTCTCATCTGGAGTATTGTGTCCAGTTCTGGGCTCCCCAGCACAAGAGGGATGTGGAGCTGTTGGAGAGAGTCCAGCGCAGGGCCACAAGAATGGTCAGGGGCCTGGAACATCTGTCCTATGAGGAGAGGCTGAGGGAGCTGGGCCTATTCAGCCTGGAGAAGAGAAGGCTGAGATTGGATCTAATCAGTGTGTATAAGGACCTCGAGGCAGTGAGGAGGATGGGGCCCGCCTCTTTTCAGTAGTGACCAAGGACAGAACAAGAGGAAATGGCCACAAACTGAAGCATCAAAAGTTCCACAGGAACTTAAGGAAGAATTTCTTAACAGTGAGGGTGACAGAGTACTGGAACAGGCTGCCCAGAAAGGTTGTGGAGTCTCCTTCTCTGGAGATCTTCAAGACCCGCTTGGATGCAGCCCTGTGCCCTGTGCTCTAGGTGGCCCTGCATGTGCAGGGAATTCGATTAGATGACCTCTAGAGGTCCCTTCCAACCTTAGGCATTCTATGATTCTATGATTCTATCAATATACAATACAGAAAAAATGAATCCCTAGTAAAATTAAATAATAGACACCATAAGTAAGTCCTCTCTAACAATTATTCTGGCAAATATAGTTTCTCTACCTTGCCTCCAAGGTAAGGTAGAGAAAATAAGATGTCTCTTTAAATATTTTAAAATCATCCAATATCTCACAATATTTTGTTATTAATTCATTTTATATCTGAATCTTGTTTATCCTCTCTTAAAGAGAACTTCTAAAACTTCTAGAGTATATTATTTTCATATGCTGTTTGCATATACCCACATAAAGTCTTTTTCAAGATTAATTTCTGTTTACATATTCTTTTATTAAAGAACATCCTCTGATAGCAATAGGAAAACATTCAATTCTTTCAATGGGTAGTCACACTAATTGATTTCTGTGGGACTATATGGGAACTACAAAAATAGAAAATTACATCAGAACTGGGTTCTATTGAAGTCAAAACTCTGACCAAAATTTTCTTCTCATGTGATTTTAATCACCTTTTATGATTTCCTCATTATTCTCCCTTTCCGCTTCAAGCTCTGCCTTCATGTTTACTTTGGACCACCATTTAACTGTTCAGATTTCAATATACATGTTATTTGCTACCTTACACAGGGAAACAATTGCCCATACACCTAGTCAGAACACTGGGCTAGCCAGAAGCTTTCTGAAGCAGTAATCATATATAAATTTGTCTCTCTGAGGCATGCTACTAAGATTTTTAAGATAACTAGTATTAGCCATGTGCATCACCTGCTGATTGCGTTGTTAAACATTGAAGCTTTTGCAGAGTTCTCTACTAATATTTTGCATATTTCTCATGTGTAACTTTATATTACAACAGAATTGATACATTGCATAAATGCACCAGAAATTCTCTGAAAGTCTGAATAAACTGTGTTTTCTCCCAGATTAAATTGACTCCAGTCAGAAACAATATGTCTGGCATTTCAATATAGCACTGTTTTCCAGGTGCATCTGTCTGTTTATAGGAGAAATAGATTATTTGAAATGAAAAGGTCACCATTTTAATGTAAACTCATTGGCTTCTCTATAGTAGCGAACTGAGCAATGTCAGAGCTCATTCCCTGGCTTTAAGACCAAATGGTCCAGGGGGCACCTTGTTGTTTAAGCTCCTTTATCATCCAAAAAAAAAAAAAAAAAAAAACAAAAAGAAAAAAGACAGCAGCTCTGTCTAAATTGTACCCTGTGCACAGATAAACGTGTACCCAACTACTCAGTAACTCATTCCTCGTTTTCCATTTTTCCCAGTTTGTGCTTAGACGCCCTGGGCACAGGTGGGTGCCAGGCTGCTTCAGTTGATTGTTTCTGAGAAGTGTCTACCACATTCACCTGACCTACAGTTTGGCATACATACAAAAATGACATAGAATTATGAAGATGTATTTACCTTTGCACACATGCAATTTTCCTAAGGGTCACAAATGGTATCTTATGCCGACAGTAACACATCTCTGAATAGTTGCTAAGAGATCATTATTGAATACTGTAAAATATTGTTGTGTGCACAAATGTTTTTCATAATACAAAGACTTGTCTTTGTGTTATGAAATATACTGAAATGTGAGAACACCAAACACTTAAATTTTAAAGACTTTGGGATAAAATTGCTGATTTAAGTTTTTAATCAATTTTCACTATTATGGGGGGAATAAACCTACAAACAGTATGATTTACTCTTCTAATGTAGTCAATAGCTAGAGAAAGAACTTCTGCCTGAAACTAATCACAGAAAGCTGTCAAACAGCTTCACTCAATGCCCTCAAGAATAAGTAACTCGTCTCACTTGTCCTGTTCACTAATTTATTTTGTTTTTGTTTCCTGTTCCTCCCAGGAATTTTTAAAAAAATCTGTGTATGTATCACTTGTTCTTTATATTTTGAGATCTTATAAAGAGCACTTTGCTGAAATAACTAGTCATTTTTAATGTGAAAAGCTTGTTTAGCTCACCAATACTCTATAATATTAACTACTTTTGCTTTTACAATTTCTTGTCATTTTCCCACGTCACGTCCTATTCAGATGAGATACCGGGAGGAAGGGAGGAAGGGAGGAAGGGAGGAAGGAAGGAAGGAAGGAAGGAAGGAAGGAAGGAAGGAAGGAAGGAAGGAAGGAAGGAAGGAAGGAAGGAAGGAAATTGTTTAGATGTCTCCATTGTGTCAACAGTAACTTGAGGAAAAGCTATTTAATGCCTACTGCTGAGTCTTCCAGTCTCTTCCAGTCAAATGGCAAAACTGTTTGATGTGATGGTAAGATCTGAAGTCTCACCATTTTTTTTTTTTTTTGAATACTATACCCTAATAAACATATATAATGTTTCTAAAGAAAAAATATTACTTCAAAGAGCCTGGAGGCTCAAGTAGTTTTTCCACAATTCTGCCAATGAGAGGGACAGCTTTTAGCAGAAATGCATGAATCCTGCTGGTGAACTGCTGGCTGCACAGCTGTTGTCAGCAGCAAGGATTTGTTTTTCACAGTGATGGTGCTCTCCCAGAGGATTGAGGACTTCTAAATTAGGAGACAGGACCCACCTTACCAAGCTGGGCAAAAGCATCTTTGGTTTAGACTGGCCTAGCTGGTAAGGAGAGCTTTAAACTAGGAATGTCAGGAATGGGAGATGATCCATATTCAAGTGAGAAAACTGTGAATTACCTCATGATGAAAAAGTAGCTGAGACCTTCATCAGACAAGCAGAAGCCACCTCACACATGTGGGCTCTGATCTGAAGTGGGGACTTTAACCCCTGAGATCTGCCCCAGAGGCAACTCAACAGGGTACAAGCAATCCTGGAGGTTTCTGAATGACATCAGTGACACAGGTGCTTCATGAGAGAGGTGGCCAAGGAGTCAGTGCAAGTTCTGTTCAAACACCTGCTTAGAAACAAGGAAGAACTGGTCAGGGATGCGAGGGCTGGCAGCAGTCTGCTGCTGACTGCAGCAGGAGACTTACTGGCAAAGGACATAGAAAAGACCTAGGTACTTGTGGAGGCCCGCTTCAGAGACAGTAGTAGTAAACAATTAACTGCAGAGATAAATGTCTAATCAGCAAGGAGCAAAG